>CM021109.1:481935484-482519022 GCA_007115665.2 Sequoiadendron giganteum
CCTCTCACTCTCTATCATTAACCCTTAGGTCTATGTGGGCACAAATCGAATATCCAATTTGTGAAACTCTAATGTGTAGAGCTAGAATCTTATCATTACAAAACATTTTAAAATGTTTTCTGTATCAGATATCTGATTGGATCGGATATCGTATTTGTGGGTCATAGAAAAACCCCATGTGGGCCATTTTTGTGCATTCCAACGGACCCTACATTATGTTTGCAGCACTATGCAGGTGACAAATGTGTGGTTTCAGACAGGAAGAGACAAAGATCAACTTTTTGGAGCATCTTGTACTCAAATTTGTCATAAGGAATGATTTTTTAGCATCTTTTATGAGTTATAATGGGGAGCAGTAGTCGTTGGAAGCAAAAGCGTAAGAGAAAGCTTACAAAAGAACAAATATCAGAATATAGACAAAGAGATACAAAAGGTCATAGGAAGAAAATACAAGGTATGTTAAATATTGGTGAACCTAAGCCCTATGGTCTTTCAAGTGAAGAGGAAATTGAATATGTTCAAGGTGAAAATGCAGAACATGATATTGAAATTGGGAATGAAAATGTTCAAATTGATATTGAAAATGTTCAAGGTGAAAATGTTGGAATTGAAAATGTTGAACATGATATTCAAATTGGGAATGAAAATATTGAAATTGATAATGAAAATGTTCAAGGTGAAAATGTTGGAATTGAAGATGTTGAACATGATATTGAAATTGGGAATGAAATTATTCAAATTGATATTGAAAATGTTGGAAATGAAGATGTTGAACATAATATTGAAGCAAGTGTAAATTATGTTTCACCAGATTACATGAGAAATGAAGAGCCTTGTGTGGAAGAAAGACATTCCAAATTCAATACCTTCAAGGACCCCTAAATGGTTAGTTGAAATTGATGATAACATTATAAACAATTTTGAAGGCAAGAGGTCAACACGGACTATTCGGTTGTGGGCTAGAAGACTTTTCAACCAATATTTTAGTGATAAGACATTGACTAAGCAATGCCAACTTTTTGTACAATTGCTAAAGATGCAAAAGATGAGACCTTTGCTAGCCAAATTGAAGATTCATGTGAACAAGAAGATCGAAAAAAATTCTATTATTGTCAAAAATATTTTTAATGCTCTCAAGTCTATTGGAAAAAATAACAAGGAAAAAGATAATAGAGCTTCTCAGAGAGTCATTACAACTGCCCTAGTAAGCCATCAATTGAAAAAGGCTCGCTTTATGAGACAAACTTGTATTGATTTTAATGTAAATTGTAAAAATTTGGATAGAGCACTTGCAAGAAGAGAAAGAATAGATGATCCTATTCAAAATGATACATGGGATTTCTCCAGGAGGCTTCCACATGTTGATAAGAAGCTAACCGATAATGTAAAGCAGGCAATTCAACAATTTTGGCATGATAACTCTAGAGTATCACCCAATGCAAAGGATGTTTTAAAGTTAAGAATTGGCAATCGAGACTGTACACCGCATCCTAAACATTTCTTGGAATCAAGCCAAACAATGTTGTTCAAAAAATTTATTGAAACACATCCAAATATGGAAATCTCGCAAAGGAATTTTGAAGGTTTGAAGCTATTTTATTGTGTGCCTCTTAAGATTCATAATACTTGTTTGTTGCAAATACCATGTGGATTTTTCAATGTACCATGAACTATTATGCTATATCTATTCTACTTTGCATACTAATTAAATTTTGTAGGAGTGTGGTTCAATGCTTCTTCTGAAATCATCAAGGGACTTGCTAGATCTATTTTTATGTTCTAGAGATGATGGTTCCTTTTTCTATAGAAATGATTGTTTAAATGCAAAGTGCTCACAATGTGGTGGCTTGTCAAATTTTCTTCAATGTTTTCATGAGGGTTCCAAACATGAATTTGGAAAGAATCTTGTTGCGAAAAAGAGATATGAGATAGTCAAACATACTTTGCAGAGTGGAGGTGAAGGTTCTAGATGCGATTTGGTTACAAAAGAATGCAGTGTTGCTGATTTTATTTCAAATTTTAAGGACAATCTTTTCTATAAGTATGCAAGGCATAGTCATAGGTCTCAGTGGTTGGATCAAAAATTCAAGATATGTAAGGACTCTTTTCCAATTGGAACTATTATATCAGTGGTTGATTTTGCAAAAAACTAAACATTGCAACCACAAAACGAGGTTCAATCTCAGTATTACAATTCCATTTAGATTGCTATTTTTGTCCACATAACGTTTAGACATGCACCTAATAGTACAAAGGAGGATCGAAAGATAATCAGCTAGTATCATTTTTATATGAATGATGATATATCTCACTCATCTAAGTATATCCAACATTGTTTCAATAATTTTTTTGACTTCTTGCAGAAGCATGATATAGCACTGGGCCGACATCTCATTTGGTCAAATAACTGCACAGGTCAATTCAATAATTCTCGTATGTTTTATTGGTTGAGTAGAATGCATGTAGAGAGGGGTGTAACTAATATTTGGATTTTTTTGAAGCTAAGCATGGGAAAAGGGAGCATGATGGAGTAGGTGCATGTGTAAAGAGAGCTCTAGTTAAGGAGAAATTGAAGATTTCAGGAGCAAAATTAAGTGATGCACATTCTATTGTTGATTGGTGTAGTTCAGCATTGTCACAAGGAGGGACACTTGATTCAACAGTGTGCAGATTCTTTTGGTTGGTTGAGGAGGGTATAGTGAGAGGTAGATTGGATTGTCATACAATCAAAGATTCTTCAAAGATGCATTTTTGAAGCTCAGATGCAAGCACATGGACCATTTGGACATGACAGTTGGCTTGTTTTTGTCAAATTTGTATTCAGTGAGAGTGGGATCAATGTGAGTCAAGTGAGTGAGTGGATACATGGGTTCCACAGTATCTAACTCCTTTATCTCAAACTATATCGATGAAAAATGACACAATGGAAATTTCACTTGATTACGATCAGATTTTAGATCTACTACAGCCAAGACATGTTTTTGCAGTTGTTGCACTATAGGGGAATAAAGAGAGATCAGAATATTGGTTGGCTCGATGTGTGCAGGTAAAGGACAAGCTAACACAATCGATGAAAGATGATGATGGGTTCGTGTATCCTACAGGTTCAGTTGTGGTTGCAGGAACTTGGTTGCAAACATACATGATTAGAAAGAATGGCATACCTGCATTTGAAGACTACAAGAAAAAAAAAACCATTCTCATGTATTCACACCTTGTTATAGAAACAAATGTTAAGTTTTTGAAGCATCATTCCAAACCAAAGACAAAACGACTATGGACACTTAGTAATATTGATCATGAAGCAATATTGGATACTCTTAAGCAAAGAGATGACCCTTCAGGCACACTTGAATAGCATATTCAAGAATGGAAGGTACAATGCTTAGGTTCATTATGCTTAAGTTCATTAGTGTTCTTTATTTAATACTGATATTTTGTATACTATTGCAATTCAAGTGTCTTTAATAGTTATATTTTGGGAATGATTGATCATGGACGTGCTGCAACAATAGCCAACTTTGATCCTTTCAGAGAGGTATGCAACAGATTACAATAATATAGATTGGTTATTCAAAGCGTCTTTTATAGTTTGCATTACCATCTCATCATCAATTAGGTCATTTAGAATAATATAGATTGGTTATTCTAAGCATCTTTTTTGTTGTGACAATATAGATTTATCATTTGAAAACTTTTGCAATATTCCTAGCACGATTGATCATGCACCTTCTGCAACAATAGGCAGCTTTGATCCTTTTGGAGAGGTATGCGACAAATTACAATAATATAGATTGGTTAGTCTAAGCATCTTTTCTATTGTATGTAGTTTAACTGCTACCTTAATGGTTTGTACAGGTGCTTGTCACTCCAGAACGTCAACATAATACTCTTGTGGAAGACTATTCCCTAAATGCCTCCAATAGGAAAATTTTGTAAAATTATAATTTTGAAATGTGAAACAATGTAACAAGGTCGTAACTATGTATAGGCATAATCTATATCCAGTGATTTTTTTTGAAATACGGGTCAAATGTCTGGCATTGTATAAAGGGTATGTTTAAAATTTAAAGAGATTTTTTTACTTAATCGAGCTACAACCGGAGGTTTTCTTCTTGGTTCTTTCCTGTCGGTATGCTCATTTGAGCCAGGTTTTGTAATATCTCCTATTTATATATAATAAATTATAGTGGCTTGCCACCTTTTCCAAAAACAAATATGTAAAAACTTCATGTGAATTTCATTTCCCATGTAATTGATTCTCTGATCTAGCAAAGTGGAAACAAGGTATTTAGATGTGCATGATGTTCAAATTGGTTGGGTAATATTTTTCCGATGCAAGAGCTAGGTGGCTTTAAACAACACAATTACAATTAAAGATGATGTAAACTCCAATTTGATCGTCAAAACCAAACTTGGGTGCAACTTCACTCCCCAAACCTTGCCACACCCTATAAACTCATCAAACACATCTATTAGGACTTGCAGAAGCTTGATCCACCCTTAAATATTTATGCCACCATATTTCATTGGCATTAGCATGTTGCAACCACCATTTTTCACCTAATTTCACTCATGTTGATCCAATGTAGGTCGGAGTGATTCAACATATTTGGGTGCAAAAGAGGACCATAACTAGTGTAAACATACCCATCCGGACGTGTTGGAATAGTTTGTTTGGTCGTACAAGTTGGAGAATGAAAGTTGCACCACTTTGCAACTTTACACTACTTGCATTTGGCAATTTTTCCCTCAACTGAAAACTCATCACCACGAGAAAACGCCTCTGAGATAGCAAAAATCGAGAGAGGTTATTTTATATGGTCCCAACATGATCCCATATCCTTAGACAGAGAGTATGTAAGCATCACGGTTTCTGAGTAACATTCCATCAAAGATTGCTGCCTTTTAGCACTTTGGACTTTTAAGGGAAATCATCGGTCCAATGTAGCTCGGAGTGATTCGGTGTATTTGGGTGCAAAAGAGGACCATACCTAGCGTAAACGTACCCATCCGAATGTGTTCAAACAGTCTATTTGGTCGTACGAGTTTGCATAGTGACCAAACTTGTCACATCTAAGGCATTGAACACGAGAGAGGTCCCACTTCTTCTTGAATGCAGGAGCACCATCTGACCCTTTATCTCTATTCCTCTTGAATCATCTTTTCTTTCCTCCTTTTCCTTCCTTCTTAGATGATTGAGTGGAAAGAACATGAATTTCTTCATTTGTAGGGCTTCGTCCAATACCTCTCATATCCAACCTTGACTCCTCTTGAATACAATCAGCTCTCAACCGATCAAACTTGGGAAGTTTTGATATCGCGTTGATTCCTTGAATGTAAGACTCCCAAGATGAAGGAAGACCATTAAGAGCCAACATGGTCAAATCCTTGTCATCAACAATATGACCAATGGTAGAGAGTTGATCTCTCAATTCGGAAATCTTCATGAAGTAGGTGATGACAAATTCTCCTTCCACCATCTTAACATGATGAAGTTGTTGCTTCAAGGCTAGAGCACGACTTGTGTTGTTGATCTCATACATCTCCTCCAAATTTTTAAGCATTTCTCTTGTTGTCTTCAACTTAGAGATGATAGGACAATATGGTCCTTCATGAAATCAACTAACATATTCTTCACCTTGATATCTTTCTTCCTTCATTGAACTTTCTCTTCCTCATCCATAGGTTCAAAAACTTTTCTCTCCACACTCAACCAATTCGTTTTCCTCCAAAGTGAGCATAATTTTGAATCTCCATGAAGTGAAGCTTGATTCTCCTTCGAGTCTATCCTCAATTTTAAGACCATTCACCATCTTGACTAAGATAGAGATAGACCAAAAAAAATGGAATAGAGGTATCACTACAATAACAAATCTAATCACGATCTTTTCCAAACCCGCTCTAATACCATGTTAGTGTTTTAATGATCAGATAATACAACTAAAAGCACTCATAAAATGCAACACACAAGACAATAAACACAGCAAGATACCTTGGGAAAACCCTCTTCTTGAGGGAGAAAAACCCAACAAATATGTCTCTTATATAATGAAGGAATAAGAGCAGAAATCTGCTTACAACTCAAGCCTAGCTCATGGCTGAATTTGATACGATGAATAATAGCACCTCTCCTAGATGCAAAGATACAATTGAATATGCTTCTCCTTGAAATCTGCCTACTGCTGCAAGATGAAGGGTTGCTTCTCAAGTGTGAACTTCTGCTTGGAGTGCGAATTATTCTAAATAAACTTGATTGAGGAAATGAACAAACATCACCTTGTATTTATACAAAATAAGGTGACTCTTCAAGGAGGTCGGCCTCTCTTGAAAATAATAAATTACAAAATATTATCAAGGAAGGTCAGCCTCATCCATTTAAATCAAATGAGTATAAATTAAATAGCCATAGGCTGTCATTTAATTTATTACAACTTAATGTGATCGGTATGAAAAATGAACTATTTGATAAAAAGCTTTGGTAGACATGTATGAAAAATGTGGTAGCATAGACAAGGAGTGGACTATTTGAAAAAAAGCTTCAAATAAATGTGGTCTCATAGAATTCCATGACAAGAAAATGCAATTGACAACTGCTCATAGTTTTTAGTTATGCAATGTGAAGTAATTGCATAACTGCTTAGGTTGACTTTGTAAAAACTATATTGTAATTGAAATTTTTTCATCTATGAACATCTAGTTGTTAGTTATGCAATGTGAAGTAATGATTTGAGTTTGAAAGATGTGTAATGTAATGTAATCAGCGATATAAATATAAACTACATAATATAACCATTATTTTTTATGCTATTATACATTGATATTTAACCATTGCTCAAGATAAAACTTTCAAAGAGTTTAATCATGCACATGAGGAACAACTTAAATTTTGATTGTCAACTTCTATATATCAAATTATCCAATAATCAAGTTTATGTCCATATACAAAAATGGCATCGACGCCAACTCAAACAAAGTTTTACAAAATGTGGCATATGCCATCTCAATATGTATTCAAAATTTACATGCCAAAATGTCTATCTCATCCTAAACTACTGGTGGATCATTAAAATGGAGCCTCTTTGAAGCACTCGTTGGCTCTGAAGGTAGCTGCACAAGAAAAATTCAAACCACAATTGAGATTATTTATACTATATAATTTAAAATCGAATAATTAACATCAAAATCAATATACATTGAATTTTAATTTAACTCTAAAATTGAAATCTTGATTACCTGAAATATACGTCTCTTCAAAGGGTCGGGAGTCCTAGAATATACCAAACTAGTTTTTGAAATGCCAATCTATATATGTGAACAAAAATATAAAATTGATCCAAGTTAGCATATGATTATTGGTAATAGGAACATATTTACCAAACACAAAATAAAATAAACACATACCTCTTTAGGTTGATCTTTTTCTTTATCTCCTTCAAGTGTTTCAACACCTCCTCCTTGAGGTGTTTCAACACCTACTCCTTGAGGTGTTCCAATAACTACTCCTTTAGGTGGTGTGTCACTTGTCAACAACTCTATATAGCTCATAATTGCCTGTACATAAAAATGACAAGTACATATGAAACTACCAATCTATGTCAATGTATGTATAATCAATATAAGATCTTAAAAATCTTAATTCAATCCAATTTGAGTTCAATTACCTTCCCCTTATCTAAATTTGCGCCTCCATAGTCTGGACAAGGCTACACCTCACTCACACTAGGTATTTCCTACAAGAGGAAAATAAGATAAACATATAAGTTATTATATAATTTCATTAATGACAATTCAAATGACAAGCAAGTATATAGTAAAAAATGTAAACGAGTGAGTGCGAAAAATATACTGTGTGTGTGTCCAAGCCAAATGAAATGGCCTTAAGGGTGCTATCAGTCACCCATGTGAGCTCCTCCTCAGACATCAATTGTTAAATACACCATGTAAATAAATATTAGTACTTGATACTATCTCTTATTAATATTCATTTAAAAACAAATACAAGTTATGAATTTACAACTTAAATCTTACCTGTGTCACTGTTCTAACATCCCCCTCTCTAGCAAGAGAGAACTCTGTAGGGTGCGCTCCACTCCCATGCAACTAATCTATCATGTCCACATCATGGAGGTCATAATCAAAAGTTTCCAAGGAATGCTCAACAGGTTGTACAAGAGGACCCAAGCATATCTGGTGGCACATAGTGCAAGTATGTGGCACACAAAGATGTGGACTTGAGGAGGATGATACAGCAGCACTCGAGCCTTCGCCAACATCACCAGAATGTGGCTGAGCTACTATAGAAGCATGCGAAACCAAATGACCACTCAAACAGTGAATAGCCTGAATAGTCTGTGTGGTTGCATCGTGGATAATCTATGGATGATATACTGGAGGTGGTGGACGAAGGTGAGGAAGGGGAGGAAGGGGAACATTTGGGCACGGGACTACTCTAACTACTCCTGGTCTATCCTGGGGCATACCTCCACTAACGCCCTAGAAGGGTTTAATGTCAAAGTAATTGACATGATGCCCTAACAAAAACTCAGCATATAATTTTTCAATAAAGTAAAATGGTATATCATAATTGTTGTTCGGTGGTTTATCAAAAACCATACACCAATGATCCCAAAATTTATCTATAATGTCCCTATTCATGCACCATTTTATAGAAAGTTTTGTTTTATTAACATTCACTGGCAAACCAGTGCGGGGGTTAATGAATAAAGAAGCTATTTGGGCTTTGGTTATTTGGAGATCTTTCACATCATCATAAGACAATCTACATGCATAATATTCCCTCATGTATTATTGCCACGAATGAAAGGCATTATGTTGGTTGGAGAGGGTTTCTATATTATTAATTATTTCCTTCAATGTGTTTGTCATAACTCTCAATCGAGGGATTGCCTTATAAACTTCACAAATGCCCCTCAATTGCTCCAATTTTTCACCAATTAAGTCTTCAATTGGTGGTTGCGGAGGTGGTGGAGCATTTGGCTGTGGAGGTGGTGGAGCATTTGGAATTTGTGCATTTTCATTTTCAGCCATAATACCTAATTAAAGTTAAAAACCAATTAATCTAATTAAAATTACACAATATAAATGAAATTATTGTTAAAAACCATATTTTTCAATAAAAATCCAAAAAAAAACCCTACTTTTTCACAAAAATCCATAACAAACTCTAGTTTTTGATAAAAATACATCAACAACACTAGTTTTTAATCAAAATCCATTTAAAAACATTAATTTTTAATAAAAATTCATTGTAAACTCTAGTTTTTAATAAAAATCAATAAAAAACCCTACTTTTGAAAAAAAAATCGTAAAAACTACTTAAAATTATAAGAATCTAATTGAAAAATTGATTAAAACATAAAAAAAACTAATAACTTACCTTTGAAATCGGATTTTTCGTGAAATCGGATATCGGTTTTCTTCTTCTCCCAATGCACCCGCGTCCAAATTGTGTGAAATGACTTTTAACAGTCAGGTTTTTTTATTTATACAGGCTTTTCAAATCGGATATCTGATTTGCAAAATTAGGTTTAGGCATTGCTTTGGAGCAATGTACTAACACCCGAACCTAAAAAAAGTCAACTCTACATTTCCGCATTTTTGAGTCGATCCAAAACGTGATTTTTTTCCCATTGCAACTTTTTGGCCCATCGTGATCCTGCACATACCCACCAGTACTAGCCATTCAGCCTAATTTAATTTGGCTCAAGGAGGAACAACTTGACATTATTTCTGAGCTAAGTTTGCTTGCATGGAAGGAAAAGTCCAGCTACGTTGAATATTGGAGGGTGATCTATGTCTTAGATAGAGAGGAAGAGTGAGCTTGATTTAATAATTTTCTTAATGAAATGCTTGCGGAGATTTTCTGGGCTCCGACTCCTCCGGTTGTTTAGCGAACTTGGTTTCTTTATGCAGTTGTCAACAAAAATGGTTTCTTTCAACAGAAACTGAATCTTTACTTTACATGCATGAAAATTTTGTAATTATGAATAGTGACCGAAATCCTAGGGTGTAATGGAAATAGTGTTCGTTTCTTAATGAATTATTGCAACCTTGGCCATTTTTAAGGAGGATTACAAACAATTATTGGAGAAAAAAAAAGGGGAGGAAAGAAAGAGAGGAAAAGGGGGGAGAAGGGCATTTTCTATTTTTAGACAATTTTGTTATGCAGCCATGGAGCCTTTGAACCCATATTTTGTATTGAGAAAAAAGGAAATAAGATTGAATCTTTGAGTTTATTAATATTTTCTTGATCACAAATGTCTTTGTGCTTCTGTGATCGTTCTTCAATATGATATTTGCTGAGTCGAATTGTGTTGATATTTTATTTGTTGAATCTGTGAATTCTAAAAGAAATCATCTTGTGAAATTAGTCTGTTGTTTATCTTTCCTTGTCTCATGGTTGGTTGCTTGTTTCTTAAATGGTTGTCTCATGGTGGGTTGCTTGCTTCTTAACACCCACAGTTTTGCAACATGGAATGTTAAAAAATAGTATGAATGTCTTCCAAATCTCACATTCCATTTTTGTGTTTAAATTTTAGTTGATTGAAAAAAAACTTGCACAAAATAATTGTGAATGGGAAACAGAGTGCTAGGTTTCAGTTATTTCAATCTCCTTGTTTAAATGTAGAGGGTTGTCTCATGGTGGGTCGCTTGCTTCTTAAAAGCAATGGTTTTGCAATATGTAATGTTACAATACAGTATGAGTGTCTTCCAAACTACACATTCCATTGTTGTGTTTAAATTTTAGTCGATTGATAAGAAAACTGCACAAAATAATTCTGAATGTAAACACAATGTTGGGTTTCAGTTATTTGAATCTCCTTGTTTAAATGTAGAGGGTTGTCTCATGGTGGGTTGCTTGCTTCTTAAAACCCATGGTTTTTCAATATGGAATGTTACAATATAGTATGACTATTTTCCAAATCACACATTCCATTGTTTTGTTTAAATTTCAGTCGATTGAAAAAAAAATTGCAAAAAGTAATTATGAATGGGAAACACAGTGCTAGGTTTCAGTTATTTCAATCTCCCTGTTTAATTGTAAAGGGTCATCTCATGTTCGGTTGCTTGCTTCTTAACACCCATAGTTTTGCAACATGGAATGTTACAAAATAGTATGAATTTCTTCCAAATCACACATTCCATTATTGTGTTTAACTTTCGCATGATTGACAAAATCAATTGGAAAAAAAGAAATGTGATTGGAAAACACAGTGTTGGGTTTCAGTTATTTGAATTTCCATGTTTAAATGTGAAGGGTTGTCTCATGGTGGGTTGCTTGCTTCTTAACACCTACAGGTTTGAAACATGGAATGTTACAAAACCGTATGAATGTATTCAAAATCACACATTCCATTGTTGTGTTTGAATTTCACATGATTGAAAGAAAAGTACAGAAAATTATTGTGATTCAGAAAACAGACTGTTGGGTTTTAGTTATTTGAATCTCCATGTTCAAATTTCAAGGGTTGTCTCTTGGTAGGTTGCTTGATTCTTAACACCTACGGTTTTGCAACATGGAATGTTACAAGATAGTATGAATGTCTTCCAAACCACACATTCCATTGTTGTGTTTGAATTTTGCATGATTGAAAGAAAAGTGCAGAAAATAATTGTGATAAGGAAAACACAGTGTTGGGTTGTTGGACTGTCTGATTTCTAGCATGCGTTTATGTTATATTTTATGCATAGCTTGATTGAATCTATCACCTTTAATTTTCCTCGGTTGAAGCTGAAACATCCTATTGGTTTCATGTGGGTAAGAGCAATGCAAGCACATTTTATCTATGTTTAATGAATGATTTTTTTCTTTTTCTTCACATAATCCACACTAATTTTAAGTATTTGTCCAATGTTGTGATTTCCTAGAATGGGGAGAGGTTTGAAATGGAAGAAGCTAGATGAATTGCAGGTGCAATATGTACAAAATGGAGGCTCTCCTTTTTTGTCTTCCGATTTGGAATGGGCTCCTATTTCCGTCAACAAGGATAAGGTCCCTGACCTTGTTGTAGCAATTCCTCTTATGAGACTTGATCAATTCATTCACGGTGAAACGTCCATTGAAGCTGTAGAAACCAAATTTTTGGACAAGAAAATAAGATAACCTACCACCTCGTGTCCCATCTATGACAAAACTTATAGAAAATTAAATTTTTTTAAGAGGTTTGTATATATCGACATTCATTTCTATGGTCGAATGATATTTTACTCTCTCTTGGTTGAACATGATGAGATGATACCTTTCTCAAAGCTACTAGTGTCAATATGGTCCTAAAGACAAGAGAGACCAACCTCCACCAAATAAGAAATGACATAAGACATTTATACAAATGCGAGGTTGTCAATACCACTTCATGGTAAAGGTTATGGAAGGAAAACCTGATGTTGCCTATATTATCTACAAAGAAATGTTCCATGTAGATAAAAATGGTGAATTTTTCCATGGAATTCATGACACAAGTGGAGAGAACCATTCTATGTTTTCCACTAATCTATCCACGGAGTGCAAAAGCTATATTGAAAGCCTTTTGCTCATGGATGTCAGTGTCAATGCAATAATGGATAGACACATCAGTGATCCTATGTTATGTGGCATGATGTCCAAGAGAGATCAATTCATTAAAAGAAAGGATGTAATGAATGCCTGGCGAAAGGTGCGTTCCACTCATGCACAAAAACACAAAGTTGATTTGACAAGTATCCTACTATGGAGTGGATAGGACTTTGACAACTTATTTTACTTTCAATGGCCCGATGGGAACAATACGCCTTTTGTTATCGTAGTTCAGACTCCATGGATGTTGGATAGGATGGTTAGTTGCTCGCACAATTCAGTCATCTCAATGGATTCCACATTTGCAACTAACAAATATGAGGTGAGCCCTTACAAACATTGACAAATAGTTCATCATGTTTTCAATGATCTTCTTGTCTATAAACTTCACAATGCTCACACTGAGTTGTTCTCTCTACAGTACCAATTGTATACTCTCCTCATTTTTGATGAGCAACAGAGTGGTGTGCCAGTTGCGTGGGTAGTCTCCTCATGAAACAAGATTGAGGACATCTCTACGTGGCTACGCATATTGCTCAAACGTGGAAGAAGATCCAGGCCCGACTGGAGAATCAATTCATTTTTGATTGATGATGCGACTGCAGAGATCCAAGCCATACAGTATGTGCATCCCTTTCTTCATTTGTGTACCTTTCTCATTTTCTATTCATTTTCAATGCCACTTTCTCATGCAGTCAAGCAGTAAACAATATCATGTGTATTCTCTATTAGGGTAGTCTTTCAATGTCATGTGCTTCTATGCCTTTGGCATGTCAAAAGGGCTTTGCTAAAGAATGTATATAAGTATGCAGCCAAGTAAAGGAAAATGGATGTCTTTCGTAGTCTTGGGATGATCATGATGGCAATCATTGACACTAAAGATTGCATCACTCAACTATTGAAATCTTTCTTTCAGGAGTTCAATGATCAGCCCCGATTCTTAGAGTACTTCAAGTAGACTTGGTGCCAAGGAGAAGGTCGAATTGGTGAGTTGACAATTTTTGTCACCTCGCATGATTCACACCATTCAAATTCTTTGATGTCACATCTAATACATTGTGGCTTACTTGACTATTGGATATTTTTTTCGCAGCCATGTGGGCAAAAATTTGCAGACTATTCCCACATGCCAACCAGGATAAGAATGCAGCCATTGAGTCATATCATTGTGTACTAAAAACACAGTACTTGTGCGATCATTGAAAAAAATGCAATAGGAGAATGGACTATTTGTATTACACACTTGTGTATAAAATGGAACCATTCTATAGGCAAAAGGAAAAGTTGCAGCATTATAGTTTTTTGATGAGCAAAAATTATTTAAATATATGATCTAGTGTGGAGTGGGCCAAGGCAATTCCAGACGATGATTGTATTCCTGATGAAACAGATCTTGGACAGTACTGGGTGAAAATTCAAAGTAGGTAAATGCACTACCTTGTTCGGAAATTTGGGGAGCACCTTTTTTTTTGTGACTGGCCTTGGAATTTGCAGAGGAACACTTGCAAACATGTCATCAAGGTTTCTCACTTGATTAAAAGATCATCTGTCATTGAAGGGGTGGTCCACGGTAAGTGAATTTCAATTTGAACTGCATTACTTTATTGGACTCAATTGTGTTTTTCATTTTCTACAGCCTAATACAAATTTATTTTGTGTGCTCATTTAGACGAGGGAGGCCAACCAATTGATACAGGCATAGCTTTTAACGAGACATTGTCAATGGGGGTCATAGAAGAAAACAATCCTAATGTTCTGACCCCTATGCAAGCTCCTTCTATGATTCATGTATATGATGAACATGTGGTTACAATGTCTCTTTGGAATGACACCAATGAACTCTTAAAGAAAGTGATGAGTACACCACCACAATCTCTACAACAGGTGCAGTCATATGCAAAATGTGTGGATAGGTTTGTAGAGGACCTATGGCAATCAAATGAATTTCCATTTTAATTCATTCCAGATCCTGATCAAGATGCAACTACCACCATTTGCATGCATCCATGGTTTAGTGCAACCAGGGATCGTCGTCAACATCCAACCCAGCATACGAAGCATTCCGCACAACAGTCAGATCACTGAACCCCTTTG
Organism: Sequoiadendron giganteum; assembly: GCA_007115665.2. Lineage (NCBI taxonomy): Eukaryota > Viridiplantae > Streptophyta > Pinopsida > Cupressales > Cupressaceae > Sequoiadendron > Sequoiadendron giganteum. The sequence goes on from CM021109.1 coordinate 481,950,156, forward strand.
GATGACTCATTTCCATTGTCTGTGAACAATAGTTTTATTTTCAATGTCAATATGCAATGTGAGACTTCAGGTGCAACTGCTATGGATGTGGCAGAGGACACAACATCTAATACGGGTGAGTATGAGAAAACCCATTTCAATTTATTTATTATAATAGGAAATGTTATTGCATATTCCTTTTTTCCAGTATGTGCTTGTACAATGTCATAAACTTTATGATTTCTTTTATGGCTTTTTTTTTCACTTCAGCATTCCAATCTCGAGAAACGAGTCCTCACCGGTGACTATCTTTCACGAGTGTAAACCCAATGGAAGGTATGGTTCGAATTTAATAACTTTTCTTACATAAGTCCAATTTTTGGTATGATGTTGTGTAATTTAAGAATTGTATCTATTGAATCATGCAGCGGAAGCGAACCATTCAATGTTTGGTTGCTGATCTTTAGAAAATACAGAAGATTTCCAATGAAAAAGGATGCGTACAAGTTGGTAACTGAGGAAAGTGCATTCAAAGGGGCTGAAAGTTTGTTCCTAAAGCATGGGCAGAAAATTTTTTAAACATTTTTCATATGGTGGTAGAGCATGGGAAGGTTTGGAATACAGTATTCTATTAAAGCCTGATTTGATAGAGCTTTTTTTGTGCATAAAGTAAGGGTTTAGTAGATCAGTGTTGGCTTGAGCCTTTGTATTCGTAAAAGTAGATGATTCCTAAGTTATGAGAGTTGTTAAAGGACTGTTTCAAGTCGTTAAGTGTTTTGATGATGATTTAAGACCTGCTCCTTTGTAAATTTGGGCTAATTGAGTGCATTTCCAGCGATAGAGTCATGTTTTCAAGCATTCTTTTCAAAATAATAGCATCTCAATTTGTGATATGTAAAAATTGGCACAAATGGTTTTCTGGAATAGAAAATACCTTATGAAACAAACACTTCAAACAAGCTCTTCTTTGCTGCCGTGGACCCCAAAATAGGCCTATTTTACAAACAGAATAATTAAGCCTAAAACATTCTTCAAGAACGACTAATTAAGCCTGAAAAAACTTAATCTTACCATAACCTTTGCTGCCCCCAAATTTGATAGACATTCACTTACTAAACCCACCATATTTCACCTAAAAGTTTCCTTATGAAAGATGTCCGATGCAATGGATGTAATCAGTGATGTGATCTCCATCGCTCAGGGAATGATTCAGATAGGTTAGGTTTTGTTGCTTGGAAGATGGTTTTCTGAAGGGAGAAAGGAATTAGGTGGTTTGAGTTTCTGCCCTTGTAGAGTGTGTGGAAAAGAGCATCAAAAGTGAGGTTTAAGGTTAGGGCAATGATATCCCTTATTCTTTTAAGCATGTATAGGCCTAAATAAAGGTGTTTGAGTTGGTTTGAAGGTTTCAAAAAGAGTTGAATATAGTTTTCCAAGTTACCCTCATGTCAATTGCTTGAAACAAGGGTTTCATGAATAGGCATTTGGGATAGATAGTCTTTGCAAACCGTGTGGATTTAGTGGTTTAAAGGGCTGGTGAGACCTGCCCCATTGGTTTCCTTGGCTGGTTGTATGATTTGAGTGGTGTGTTTGCTGAAATTTGGCATAATTGGCCTTGTCGACAGCATTATTTCTTATTTTTGTGCAAGTTGTTCCAAAAGAGTCGTAAGTGGGTTTCAAGTATGTTGAGGGGGACTGAAATGGATCTCTACAATGATGATTATTTGTAGGGGTTGTTAAGAGTTTCAAATAGTTAAGTTGACAAATTTGAGTGTGTTTTCCATCGTGCAACTATTATGTGCATTTTGTGTTTGGAACATATGAAGACATATTACAATGGAATGTTTTGTGAAAGAAAGGGCTGCCACAAAACAAGAAGGTGAACTTTGAGACCTTGTTTTGTTACAGTCTACAGAAAATAAAAATGTCAGGAACAACCCACTGTGTTTTCCATCCTACAACTATGATTATTTGTAGGGGTTGTTAAGAGTTTCAAATAGTTAAGTTGAAAAATTTGAGTGTGTTTTCCATCGTGCAACTGTTATGTGCATTTTGTGTTTGGAACATATGAAAACATATTAAAATGGAATATTTTGTGAAAGAAAGGGTTGCCACAAAACAAGAAGGTGAACTTTGAGACCTTGTTTTGTTACAATCTACAGAAAATAAAAATGTCAAGAACAACCCATTGTGTTTTCCATCCTACAACTGTGATTATTTGCAGGGGTTGTTAAGAGTTTCAGATAGTTAAGTTGACAAATTTGAGTGTTTTTTCCATCGTGCAACGATTATTTGCATTTTTTGTTTGGAACATATGAAAACATATTAAAATGGAATGTTTTGTGAAAGAAAGGGTTGCCACAAAACAAGAAGGTGAACTTCAAGACCTTGTTTTGTTACAGTGTATAGAAAATTAAATGCCAGGCATAACCCACTATGTTTTCCATCTTGCAACTATGATGTGCATTTTGTGTTCGTAACAGAAATATATTTTCTACAATTCATTAGTTCAACTCATGTGATTGCAACAAATAGAATGCTCAAATTATTTTCCATGTTGGAAAAGACACCGTCCATACACAGTTATGAAAAGTTTTCTTTCGCTTTCAATTTTTTTTAGCAACTATTTCATGTGTTTCTAATTAGAGAATGTTGTTGTATGTACTGAAATTTTAGTTCTCTTTCCTTTCAGGCATTGTTCTTCCCATTGTTTGACTCGTGTGTTGCCATATGCCCATTGGAGATACTGCACGTGCTACCTCATTTAGTTCAAAACAATATGTACAATCTCTTTAGTGCATACATTATCTATATCTTTCACTTTTCTCGCTTATTTTTTCACTATTTCCATTGCATTGACAATGTCTCTCTAATTAGACAATGCAGGTCTACCTTCTAAAAACGTTGTTTTGTCTTTCATTTCAAGAATTTTACAACCTGCTGCTGCAGTTCTATAGAAGATGTCCCACAGTTCTCGAGCACGGGTGGGTATTTATTTGACCAACTACCACCTATATCTGCCATGCAATATTCTTGCTCAAATTGAGGAACTCAGCCTCCCGTATAGGTTGCGGTAAAATATGTTAAGGAGAATTAATAGAAAAGGGCCAAATCACACTTATTTGCACTATGCTAATTATGCTCACTTCTTCAACAACGTATTTGGTGTATGGGCACATATGTGCATCGACATTCAATATTACAATCTACAAATAGAGATTGTCAATTTATGTGATTGGCCAATGTCTTTTTACCGAGATATTTGAGACCTTTTCCTAGTTGGATGCACATGGAAGGTGTGCATTAGACCAATAGTTATCACACATAGGCACAATCTTACGGATCAGCTAAGCATGAGTTTTATGAGATTCCTCAAGGGTGAATCTCTAATTAGTAATCACAAATTTCTTGTGGAGGAATCGTTTTTGGCCATGTTCAAATTCAACCACATTGTCAGTTTTGAGATCCACTATGTCAGGCCCTCCTTTAGGCTGCTACATGAGAATTACGGGGTGCCAATATTGTATGTTGTCAATTCCACCTTGACAATCAAACTGTGACAAATGCTTCCTAATGTTGAGAACACAGAGATTATACCTGTTTGTAAATGGTTGACATAGTCCTCAGTGTTACCAGTATTAAATGTGCATTGTAATTTTCTTTAGATTGTATAATATTGACTCAAAATGTTTTTACATTTCATTGTGTGATGCGCATTGTTCTTATAAATTACAGTCTATTTTTTCCATTCTACAACTTTTCTTGTGCATCTTCTCTTGGAAATGTATAAGGATATTGAAATGGAATTTCAAAATCTGTAACTGTCTTTTTACATTTGTGACTTGATGAGTTTTGTTTGTGGAATATCAGTCCTTGTTGTGTAATTTTTTTTTGCAGAGGTTTTTGGGCATAGGTGACTCCATTCCAAGATAGGGATTGGTGAATTTATGAGTATATGGAGACCATTAATTGATTGTCCTTTTAGGACAGAATTCTCAAAAGGTGTAGATTGAATAGTGTGTGGAGTGTTTGGAATTTCCTTCCTTGAAAGGCTAAAAAGACATTGAAGATTCATTAAAATAGAGTATTTTACATGCCATGGAACTAAGTTAAGAGTGTGAGAGAGTCTTTTGTTGTTGTCTGACAAATTGAATGATTAAAGGAAACCTAATTAGGTCGGTTAAGGACGGTCTATTTTGAAAGTTCACATATGGAGATGTTTAAGTTAGGTATTAATTTTTATCAATCGTTTGTTCTTGGCTGAAAGGTGGAGTTTTCCAATTTAGTCATCTGAGTTGTTTGCAATAGCATAGTGATTTGAGTTTTTTGACCCCTGCAATGTCATCAAACATTTCCTGCAAGCAAGGGTAAATATAAAATATGCAGCTAAACTTCAATACATTGTCTTCTTACGGTGTGCATAACACTAACTGTTGTCTTCGAACAAGATTTGGAATGTCTAGGACAACCCAATGTGTTTTCCATCCTGCAACAGTTATGTAAAATTTGTGTTGGAAACGTATGAACAGATAGTGAACAAGACTATTTTTCTTAAAGTAAGGGGTGTCATAAAACAAGAAAGTGAAGTTGAAAACATTATTTTGTTATAGTCTAGAAAAAATAAGAAGTGAGCCACAACCCACTATGTTTTCCATGATGCTACTGTTATGTAAATTTTCTGTTGGAAAAATATGAGTAGATATTGAAAAAGAGTGTTTTTCTCAAAGTATTGTTAAAACACAACATGAAGTTCAAAACATTCATTTCTCATAGCCTGCATAAAATAATAAGTGAGCCACAACCCATTATGTTTTCCATGATGCAACTGTTATGTGAATAATGTGTTGGAAACATATGGGCAGATATCGAAGAAGAGTGTTTTGTTGAAAGTAATATTTTATTACAATCCGAAAAAAATAAGAAGTGAGCCACAACCCACTGTGTTTTCCATGATGCTATTGTTATGTAAATTTTTTGTTGGAAACATATGAGCAGATATTGAAAAGAGTGTTTTTCTCAAAGTAAGTGTTGTTAAAAAACATCAAAGTGAACTTGAAAACATTCATTTCTTATAGCCTGCATAAAATAATAAGTGAGCCACATCCCACTGTATTTTCCATGATGCAATTGTTATGTGAATAATGTGTTGGAAACATATGGGAAAATATCAAAGAAGAGTGTTTTACTGAAAGTAAGGGTTGTTAAAAATTATGAAGCTAAACTTCAATACATTATCTTTTTACTATGTGCATAACACTAACTGTTGTCTTTGAACAAGATTTGCAAAGTCTGGGACAACCCAATGTATTTTCCATACTACAATAGTTAAGTAAAATTTGTGTTGGAAACATATGAACAGATAGTGAACAAGACTATTTTTCTTAAAGTAAGGGGTGTCATAAAACAAGAAATTGAAGTTAAAAACATTATTTTGTTACAGTCCGAAAAAAATAAGAAGTGAGCTGCAACCCACTGTGTTTTCCATGATGCTACTATTATGTAAATTTTTTGTTGGAAACATATGAGCAGATATTGAAAAAGAGTGTTTTTCTCAAAGTAAGTGTTGTTAAAAAACAACAACGTGAACTTGAAAAAATTAATTTCTCATAGCCTACATAAAATAATAAGTGAGCCACAGCCCACTGTGTTTTCCATGATGCAACTGTTATGTGAATAATGTGTTGGAAACATATGCGCAGATATCGAAGAAGAGTGTTTTGTTGAAAGTAAGGGTTGTTGAAAATTATGAAGCTCAACTTCAATACATTATCTTCTTACTGTGTGCATAACACTAACTACTGTCTTGGAACAAGATTTGCAAAGTTTGGGACAACCCATTGTGTTTTCCATACTGCAATAGTTAAGTAAAAAAAAATTTGGAAACATATGAACAGATAGTGAACAAGAATATTTTTCTTAAAGTAAGGAGTGTCATAAAACGAGAAAGTGAAGTTGAAAACATTATTTTGTTACAGTCTAGAAAAAATAAGAAGTGAGCCATAACCCACTGTGTTTTCCATGATGCTACTATTATGTAAATTTTTTGTTGGAAACATATGAGCAGATATTGAAAAAGAGTGTTTTTCTCAAAGAAAGTGTTGTTAAAAAACAACAACGTGAACTTCAAAAAATTCATTTCTCACAGTCTGCATAAAATAATAAGTGAGCCACAGCCCATTATGTTTTCCATGATGCAACTGTTATGTGAATAATTTATTGGAAACATATGGGTAGATATCGAAGAAGAGTTTTTTTTCTTAAAATAAGTGTTGTTAAAAATTATGAAGCTCAACTTCAATACATTGTCTTCTTATTGTGTGCATAACACTAACTTCCGTCTTTGAACAAGATTTGAAAAGTTTGGGACAACCCATTGTGTTTTCCATCCTACAATAGTTATGTATACAAACTATTCTATAGGAACCAATTCAGGTTATATGGAGAAAATACTCCAAGATAAATATTTTTTTAGAAGTAAATTACCCTCCTTAAATGGAGAAGAGGTTTGAACAACTAAGTTTGTAGAGGATAAACAACACATAGAGAGTGGTGTTTTAGAATATTGAGACTTAAAACCTTACTTTAAAGCTTTTCTAGAAGGATGAATAGGGTTTTCTAATCCACCAATATATGATTTTCTTTGTCATTGGAATTTGGGTACGGGTACACCATGAAAATGAAAACTTTACCAATCACATTGTTGTCATTACCATATGGTTGAAGGTACATAATGAGAATCAAGGGTGCATTACTTGATTGAGATATTTTGATGGGCCTATTGTAATCACCTTTGCAATTGTTGGCATTAGTCTGATTTTCATCATTCTTTTCTTGAGGCATTTCACTTGTTCATTCGAAATTTGATTTGATCTTTTGAGTGACTCATGGATAGTCCTTATTTTTATGTTTCTAGGATTGAGACCCAACATATTTTTTAGGTAGTTATATATATAATATTCATTACAAATGGTGCATTTCAAAAATTAGTATATTATTGTATCCACTTGTATGGATTATCACAATCCAAAACTAGATTACTGACACTTGATTGGTTTCAAATCCCATACCTCATGGATTGTTTTTTAAAATAATTTCTCAAATTTATTGATAAATGGTGACATCAATTGTTCCCATACCAACCACTTTAGCATTAATAACCAAATGTAAAGTGAAATCTCTAGAGAAATTTAGTTATCAAGCATGTTTGATGATTTTTAACATGAATGAACATAAAGACCATAACCAGATCACAAAGACTGAGAACATTATAAAAACCCAAAAGCTAAAATATTTACAAGATAACATAATCTTACGACAACTTTAAAACTGAATGACATATGATAAATAAATGAACATAAGGACCAAAACACTTCAGTGATACTGAATTCCTTCAACAACATGCATAAATAGTGTTATGTGTTTTTTAATAGAAAGAGAATTATCTTCATAACTATTTCCACTCATATAATTGTATTTACATATAGTCACAATTTTAGGTCCTTATCACAATATGCAAGATGACTGAACATGAAACAATATGTAGTGTACTAGAGTTGAAAAACACTTGTATGCCAAGTCAAGTGATTTTCAAAAAATTGAAATGAAGAGACCATCAACTGAATTACCAAACCAATACTACTAACTTGTTTACCAATCAAGAACATCTTATTGTCTTATTATTTTGACATTAATGGCAACACATGCTAGAGGGGACAACATAAGAGTTATGTAAAATTTGTGTTCGAAACATATGAACAAATAGTGAACAAGACTGTGTTTCTTAAAGTCTGGTATGAAATGGATAACAATTATGTGTTCCAATGACATGAAATTAGTATATATGTTTAGCATAATTGTACAATAATAAAATAATTAAAGAAGGCCTTGAAAAGTCTCATATGAAATGTATAACACCATAGTATTGAAACATATGCAAATGGTGTATCTCTACACCACAATTGTTCAATATTCAAATAATGAAACCCATAGAGAAGAATCAGTATTCGGAGCCTATATCGTCAATTCCTATGGTGCCTATTCCTTGCAATCGAGTTCAGATCTGCGTAAAATATGGCACGTTTCTTAGGGTCCTTGTGTATTTTGGGAGGGGTGATTCTAGATCCACGAACCCTCGTAGATGATGAATGTGAAACAACAGATTTCTTCGTAGTCTATGCTTTTTCTGTGTCAAGTTTAACACCTTCACCCTATAGCAAACAATTAATGAGAATTAACATATGCATGGAAATAATATACACAGTATGATATATATACAGCAACATATCATTTATGTGTAGCTTTGGAACAGAATGCTTCATCTTGGCGAGCTGCCATATGACAAAGTTGCCCACGCACTCTTCGATGGTCTTTGTGCCAGGCATGGGAAAAGGCACGTAGCATTGACCATCAATGGCCTCAGCAATGCTGACTCTCGCATAATTTTTTGGGTGCTTCAAGTAGTCGGTGTGAGCATTTCTGGCGAAAACATGTAGAATGCCTTTGGCAACCCATTTATGCAGCCTCCAAAGGTCGACGTCATCACCAACCTTAAAATTTATGTCATTGAACTCTATCATCTGTTCATCCATTGGATTTTCCTGTAATGGAAATGTCATTGACGTGAAGCATAATTGAAGGCACATTAAAATATTCCTAAAGAAATAAGAACAGAGCGTGGAAGTGTGATGGGTCTCATACCGATATAGATGGCACACCACACCTCTCCCCATCCCCATTTCCATCTTTATTTCCATCTCCCCCTTGCACGCTAGTGCTCTCCTCCTCCCCAGGTCCATCCTTATTACCCTCTCCCACTTGAAAGCCACTGCTCTCCCCATCCCCATGTCCATCTCTGTTACCCAGTTCCACATTCAAGCCAGTGTTCTCCCTGTCTTGATGACCATCTGTGTTACCACGTCCCACTTCATGGCCAGTGCTCTCCCCATCCGCATGTCCATCTATATTAGCCTCTCTCATTTCAACTACAACAACATCACCAATTAGGTCAAGGCCAACACTTTGTTGTTTATCCTTGCCCTGTAATAGCAAGAATCAAAAGGTCATTTCAAATTCAACTGCATGCAACCAATTCATTGAAATAATCAAAACAAACTTTAAATAAAAGAATTGCAATTCACTATTTCTTCTAGTTCCTCCATGTCAAGACACCTTAACACATTTGATGGCATATGCTCCTTCTTCTTCTTCTTCTTCCTAACATTGTTAGACGGTGGGTTAGGAGGAACAACATCATCTTGTGCTTCCATGGCCAATTGTTCACCATCAAAAATCACAAAAACCTACTCAAGGGAAGCAGTTTGTTGTTCATCATTGTTGTGTAATAGGAGGAATTGAAACATTGCACCAAACTCATATGCATGCAACCAATTCATTCAAATAATCAAAACAAACATTAGAGTAAACAGAATATTTCGAGATCACTGTTTGTTTTTCTTTCTTCTTCAGAGGGTGCCTTGAAACTTTCAACTGTGTAGGATGCTTATTCTGAATGTTAGACATAGGGGTGGGAGGAACAACATCATCTTCACGTTTCATGGGCACACCTTCCTCTAGAGAATGAACCCTACTCTGTTTGGGGGAAGAAACCGCTTCTCGACCATCACCCTGTCATGTCATGTAAGTTAACATTAAGTGAACCTTGTATGCATCCGAACAGAAAAGATGAAGCAAGGAAAATTCACATTTAATAGTTCCATTTGACATTACCATTCCTTCTTGTCTCTTTCTCTCCTACAATTGTAATATTCCTTGCCTTCTCTTCTCCTTCATCCCCTGACTGTTGTATAACGCCATTTGCTTCTTCACCTCATCCTTTCCTTCTTGGGGAAGTTGAAGGAAGTTTTTTTTTCCATACTTTTGATAGACACGTCTAATAACATGCTTCTACTATAGCTATTGTCATATATTCATTTGGTACTATGTATTTTCCACCTTCTTTAGAAGGTACTCTTTACATTTATCAAGGGGAGGTGCGAGTTGTTTTGGTTCCCCCCTAACACAGCTCGGCCACGCTTTGGTGCCTCAAGAATAGGAAGGTGGTGATGCTAAAACCTATGCATGTTGAAAACTCTCCAATCATAATACTTTCTCGTACATTCTTCTACAAGACAATAATATATATATCTACCATTCATCATTTCTCTTCTATATTCAGGAGTAACCTGCACAGCAAATTTGGAAAAAAAAATCGCTTAATATATTTGATATTCAAACAAATTGAATGCACAACATATACACACAGCCAAACGATGCAATAAATTAGTTATTATATCTACCTTCCCATCCACCACATCATCACGTGCTTCATTGGATCCCTCTCCATCCTTAGGGTCTCCCTCTGCATGCTTTTCCTTCTGGTCATAGACTATGGCAACAGTGAGATCATCTCCCTAATTATTTTCCTGAATCAAAGGAACGATATATGCCAAAATCAAAATATTTGTAACAAACATGATATTTTCAAACTGAAATTAAAAAGCATTCTAATTGATGCATAGGAAGGGAAGGGCAATTGCAAGTTCACAATCAATTACCAAACATGTCGTTGCCATAGGGTTGACTGTTTTCTTAAATCGAGGGGACTTCCTCTGTACCGCAGTTGTTGCCTCCTGAATAAAACATTCCCACTTTCCAATCAATGTCATAACCACTTATGAGAGATTAAAATTATACATTTGATTGCATCTTGTAATTACCAGATCTTACCTACACATTTCGTGAATGCGACTGCCCTGAAGAAGATGTGCTACTACACAACCTTTTAGGTGTGTTGTCCACGTCAATGACATTCTTCACTACAGGAACTAAAATCTGTTTTACAGCACGCATCCTTGGTTTCCTGTAAACTGTAAAATTGTTGCAAGTGTTATGGACAGTTAAAGTTCCAAAATTTATTGCACCATTTTGGAGTAATCAAGCATATATTTTTTCAATGAAAAGAAGAATTTGAAACACACAACCCACACTGTTGTAAAACGCTATACAAGTAACCCATTGTGTTTTACAACATGCAATTATTTTGTCCTGTACACATCTAAAAATGGTCACGTTTATTAAAACCTGTTAATTAATTAAATATGAATTATTTAATTAATATTCTAAAGTCATCTACATATAAATAAATTTAATTATTTATTTATGTTGTTCATTTTTCTAATTCTTCTAGTTAAATTAAATAAATAAGTTTATTTAATTATTGCTACTTTCCTCTTAATTAAACTAAATAAATTCTATAATTTATTTATTTAATTATCATTTCGTTTCTAAAGTTTGAATGTTTAAATTTGAATTATGGAATATTCTTCTAATCCATCTAACATCTCACATAATTAAATATTAATTTATTTAATTTTGGAAACTTCCATTTGCACATGTCACATATAATTAAATAAATTTATTTATTTAATTAGCAATTATCCTCAACTTTCAACCAATTTTCATAAATGAAAAGATAAATGCCATGTTTGTCTCCATTTTTGAATGAGGATGGTTTTGTGGGTTGAAAATGTTCTTCCACTTTCCTCTCAACCTTCCATCTTTCTCTCAACTTATTAATCTCTCACCGTTCATCTTGACAAGTTTGAATCTCAACCGTTGATCTCCGCCAATTAAATTCTTGCCTTCGAAAAATCTATAAATACATCCTTCTTGTAAGTAGATTTCATACGTAGTTACTATAGTTGCATTTTAATCAGCATATCAACATTTTACCAATATCATAGCATTTCAAGTTCATAGTTTAAATCATCAGCAATGGACATGCATTTTCAATCAATCTCATTCTCCTAAGTTGTCATTTCAACAAGTTGTTGCTTACACAACTGACAGCCAGTAACTTTAATCAAATCCTTGGAGATAGAGGACGATGGGACGAATTTGAAGAAGCTGTTGTCATTAGAGTTTGCATTTATGTTTTCTAATTAGTTTCTTTCAATATAATGTCCTATTGGTGTGTTAGTTTACTTTTCTAATTAATCACACATTATTCTAACAACACATTTTTGGCGACCACCATGGGGCATCCCCCCATTTTTAATCTTTTTATTGCAGGTTTTTTGACAGGTGACGGACTGGAGTTGCGCTTTAGCGCATACAAGCCTCTATTTAGCGCATCCCCAAACTGTTTTAGCGCATCCCCTGACTGTTCCAGTGCATCCATGGACTATTTTAGCGCATCCATGGACTATTTTGGCGCATAGACGGCATGTTTTCATGCATCCCTTCTTGATAATTTAGCGCATTTGTTAACTATTTTGGCGCATAGACGGCCTATTTTCACGCATCCCTTCTTGATCATTTAGTGCATTTTTTGACTTTTTTGGTGCATAGACGGCCTATTTTAGCGCATAAAGTGGTTGTAAAAAATTAAATTTTGATTCCGACGCCATCCGCAGATAGGATTTTTCAATTCGATTTTAAAGTAAAATGAAGCAATCCTAGGATAGACACTTAAATCTAGAATTTATCAATCCTAGGATAATCACCAAACTTTATTTTATGCTGGTTAAAATGAATCCAATGCTTTTTATGGAGCAACATCTTCACTTAGTGTAGAAAATTGTCATTTGGATTTAAAACTCAACCACTTGTTTACTGCGATTGTTGGGTAATAGGTATATGCTCTCCCCTTTACTGGGTGATCAGAACACCAGACTTACCTTATTTAGTTTATGCAATTCATGCTTTATTACAACCTTTAGAAGGCTTGTCATAGTGGGAAAAAGTACTCACCCTACGGGAACGACCTAAGTGGGAGCAACCAAAGCCAGGTTTTCCAACCCACTATAATCAAAAGTGAATTTTGGGGAAACCCATATTCAACAGAAGTGAGAAAGATAACCATCCCCAAAATCTTTGTTCTAAAGATTGGGAGGTCTCCTGAGGGAGTTTATCTATTGCCACACCAAATAGAAACCTTTACTACAAACCATAGTGTAGAAAGCCACCTGTGTCAGTATCCAAACATCATTTTAATCATAGTGCAAGGGGGGGGAAGAATCTGCCCCCAAGACACTCACCATATAATCGCCACAAATTTTTTGTTCAAGGGATCGCGAAATCTAACCTTGAGTACACACCAGGAAAAGAAAAAAACACGGGCACCCTTTAGGGGGTGACACACCTATGTGAGTTGACGTGATTTTAAGCTATGGGTTGTGATTCCTATGATGACCTATTTGGCAACTAAGAGTGAGTCTGTTTGAATTGTTTATCTTGTAAAAAACCTATGGAAATCTCAAGAACATACACTCTTTGTTTAGATTTTAGGATTAACAAAACAACTATCTACTACTCTATGCTGTGTTTTTCACATTTAAATCATATTAAGATCATCCAAAAATATCAAACTGTCAAAACATGTTTGTCTCAGAGAAATAATTGGTAAGTTTAGCGCATTTGTGCCCTTTTTCAGTGCATCTGTATTCTATTTCAACGCATTTGTGCTCTGTTTCATCGCATCTGTGCTCTGTTTCAACGCATTTGTGCTCTATTTTGGTGTATCTATGTTCTATTTCAACGCATCTATGCTCTATTTCGGTGCATCTGTGCTCTATTTCGGCGCATCTATGCTCTATTTCGGCCCATATGTACTCTGTTTCGGTGCATCTTTGCTCTATTTTAGTGCATTTGTGCTCTGTTTCGGCGCATTTGTATTCCAAGCCTAGGTAATTTTCTAATATTCAAAAAATCAGTCATCTTAGTCTAGTCTTTTTCTATGCTTAGGGTTTGGAGGTCAGCAACTTTTGCCAAAAAGTCCCTAGAGAGGAAGATTAGGAAGCCAAAGAAATATCTCAGTTATAAGAAGTTATTGAAAAAGAGGAAATTTTTATACCAAAGTTGAAAGGTCTTGCTTAAACACAGGACCTTTATTCATCAATATCACGACTTTGTTAGAGGTTTCGCTGACGATTATGCTGTATAACCTTTATACTCACAAGCCTTCTTTCAAAGAAGAGCCCTTTCTCAAAGGCACAACCATAGTCAGCATATTCATTCCTCTTATATTCCCCAACCTGTAATTATGTACTCTACTCATCCTAATCAATTTCTGCAATAGAGAACTCGAGCACATTAGGCATTTCTCACAAATCCATCTTTTTACAAAGCTACAATCAAACTTCACAAAGTGAAAAATCATCTTTATTTTGATCTTTGGTTTAATTCCCGCAAACAGGATTTTCATCCTTTCAATCAGGGAATCACAAGCTAAAGATTATAAATCTCTTAAGTCATAGAATCTTCATTCTATCCTGACTTTCATATCCATCAAAATTGCACTATTTCATTCTTTTGACCAAAAGTTAGTAGAAATTGAGCAAAGCTTATGCCTTTTGTCACGAGATCTTGAAAACACATAGAAAAAGATGAAACAGAAAGTACAGTAAGAAAAATGGGTGATAATAATGATACGGAAGAGAATCCTTTTCATAATTCAAATACTGAAGAGATAACGGAAGAAAAGCTTCAAGAAGCAGAGCAGGTTCCCCGATTCCATACTCTTATGGAAAGGATTTTAGAACAAAACAAGGAAAGATATTTCCTTTCATCAACTAATCAAGGAGCTAAGTTACCTGCCAATTTTGACACATAAGGGATTAAAGAAAATCCCGAAGCCCCTCTTAATGATTTTAATGCTCTTACACTACAGTTAAAAGCATTACAAATGCAAATGAAAGAAATCCAAGGGGGTACAACAAAGAAGTATGTTTTGGATGATATATGTCCTTATCCATTTGACAGGAGTCTTCAAATGATTCCTTCTTCAAAACATTGTGAAATCCCTAAATTTGATAGGCATAATGGGAAAACTGGCCCCATTGAGCATGTGAGGGATTTTTGGAATATGAGCTTAGAATTCGCTCATGAAGATACCTAATTAATGTGATTGTTTCCATGAAGTCTGGGTGGACAATTCATGGAGTGGCTTTGAAAGATCACTCCCCCCATCAGAAAATTTGAAGAGTTGATAAATAAATTTATATCACGATACTCCTACAACATCCAACACCAGATAACCATGCTTGATCTTTGTAAGGAGAAACAAAAGGTAGGGGAATCTTTCACCACTTTTTTACAAAGGTGGAGAAGGGTGTTTGCTAGATACTCTCGTCCTGTTCCTGAAACAGAAAAGATGGAGATCTTTATCGATAGTCTAAATCAGGAGATGATTTATAGACTAAACCTTCATTGTCCTCAATCATTTGAAAAATTGATTGAAAACGCGATTACTATTGAAGGTGCCTTGGTCAGGCGTGGAGTTCTGAAAATCGATAAAGAGGGTTCAAATTCGTACAACAACAACAACAATGACAAGTCACGATTTTGGACTCGAAATAAAAATGTTGTGAATGATCAGGTAGTAGATGCTAACAATGTGAATGTGAAGCCTACCATCCTTAATGTATCAAGTGTCCGACATAGCAATAATGCTAGAAATTCTAGTACCCAAGGAAATGTTTCCAATGAAAGGAATGTGACCAATAATCATGGAAATAATTTTGGCAATAATCAAAATTCAAATATGCCCAAATATTCATATTTTTTGAATCGATGGAGTTTTACTCCCTTGGGCCAATCTTTGGAATCCATTCTCAAAGAATTATTGAATCAAAAAGCTATTACATTGCCACCACAAAGAGATTATGAGCCTCGAGTTAAACCACCATCATGGAATGACTCACACTTTTGTGATTATCATAGTTGTAAATGTCATAAGACAAATAATTGCCAAGGGTTAAAGAATTTTGTTCAAGATTTGATTGATAATCGTACCATTATAGTTGAGGGACATAATGTCAATGATGACCATCAGGCTTTCAAGGATCCTCTCCCTAATTATCAAAAGGGGGAATCTTTGGGTGACGAAGGCAAGAATGTTAATTATGTCCACGACACCATTATCAATCATATTTATACTGACGATCAATAAATCAATGCTATCTGAATCACAGGTAAGCAAGAATATCGAGAGGTCAATGCTACGACAAGGGGACAAGCAAAAATTATTGTCAAAGGAAGCTCATCTAAAGCAGCAGTTCCCCCTCCAAATCAATACAATTTGGTTGATCAACTACGAAAAACATGAACCCAAATTTCTATCTTGGAGCTCTTAAAGTTATCGCTTGTGCATAAGGACATTCTGGAAAAGGCACTTGTTGATACAATTGTCTCTCCTGATTTGGATATCAATAAATTTCAAGCCATGGTGGGACACTTTTCCTCATCCACATGTTTGTCCTTTATTGAGAAGGATGACTCATCCCTGACCCATCCACATAATTCATCACTCTACCTAGAGGTTATGGTTCACAAAGCTCGAATTAGATGTGTCCTAATAGATGGGGAAGCTGGGTTAAATATTTGTACTTTCAAATTGGTCCTTGCTTTGGGATATTCTAAAGAATCTATAGATCCACTAAGGAAGATTACAATCAAGGCATATGACGATGAGGAAAGAGCTTCCAAAGGCCTCATCATGCTACCAATCAGAGTGGGACCTGTTATGAAGAATACCTTTTGTCAAGTTCTAGATTGGGATCTATCCTATAACATACTCTTGGGTCATTCATGGATCCACGACATGCAAGTTGTTCCATCTACTTATCATCAATGCTTGAAGTTTCCATATGATGGACAAGAAGTAACGATGCCTGTTGATCACATTAGAAGTCAAACTTTCTCTAACCTAAGAGCAACTCAGGACACACTCATCCCACATAATAAAGAGGCTTTAGCCATCTCTACCTCCAAATACAATGAGCAAGCACGAGAATGATAAGTAATTTTGGCGCCAAGCTAAATTGAAAGATAATGGAGTGGGATAATATTCTTTATCTCTCTCTAATCTACCCATATCTCCAAGATCCCATGGTCAACCATCAACATCCATACAGCAGGCTACAGTAGCTTTAGCCTCAGCTTCAGTTCCTGTCACCAAGTTTAATGGGGTATTTATCATAGAAAATGAAATGGAAGATAGAGCTATCCTTGATTGGCTCTATAAAGATGAAGAAGAATTTGTACATGTCAAGTTACCCACAAAGCAATATGGAAAAGGTTATGCGATCATGCAGCAAATGGGTTATGAAGGAAATGGCCCTATAGGTAAAAAAAAAGAGGGTATTGTTGAGCCTATCCAACTGAAAACAATGTACCCAAAAGATAAGATTGGGATAGGATATGGTGAAGATACAAAGGAAGAAGTAGTACAAAGAATGTCTAAAGAGGAGTTAATTGAAACAATCCTGAGAATTCAAGCAAACAATTCTGACACTGACTCCAATGAATATGAATGGGATGACTTCTCTGATGATACATTCTTGACGGAGAAAAGGGTGGATGTCATACACAAATTCACACCCACATTCTTACAAGGAGAAATCTCAAGGCCCCCACTTGATTACGTTCTACAAATCGATCATGACTCAAGTGAAACCGATTCGATTCGAAGTGAGATAGATCATCCACAGGAGGATACCATCCTAGACCTCTCCCATAACAATGTTAATAATAGTATCATGACTCTAACGGATAGTGACCTTACTCATCCTAATGATCCATTTCCTTTGGTCCATCCTGAACTCATCGATTGGGAAAAAATTGCACCTATTGATGTCCCAACTTTTCCCAATGAAAAAACCATCATAAACTTTCTTTCTTCATCCCATCCAGAAACAAGTTCCACCAAGGAATCACCAGATGAGAGTTTTCAATAGGAAAGTGCCAAGTTTCTCAGCTATGAAATAAATAACATAAAAGAAATATCTAATGGTGAAAACCTAACAAAGGCAATATTAGATCAAGAAAAGAGAAAAATAAAAAGTGTATCCAATAGTGAAACCTTTCAAAGGCACTAGAGGATGGGAAACTTGAAACTCTCCTAGAACATTACCAGGAAAGGTCTTCTATTCTAATCGAACCAACGGAGGCACTCAATATAGGTACTACAGAAAAGCCCAAAGTCTTTCAATTGGTTGCATCTCTAACAGAAGGGCAAATACCAGGATTCATAGAATTTCTCAAGAACAATCAAATCAGTTTCGCATGGTCCTATGCAGATATGCTTGGATTAGATCTAGATCTCATCATGCATCATCTATCTATTACGCCGAGGGAAAAACTTGTGAAGCAAAAACTCAGAAAAATGCATCCACATGTTGCATTGTTGGTTAAAGAAGAGTTAAAGAAGCTTTTAGATTTCGGATTCATTCGATCTATTGACTATGCTGAATGGATCTCCAATATCGTACCTATTTCAAAACTAGATGGAAGGATTAGAATTTGTATAGATTTCAGGGATTTGAAACAAGGCATGTCCTAAAGATGACTTCCCTTTGCCAAACATAGATATGATTGTTGATTTGACTGTTGGACATGCAATGTACTCATTAATGGATGCATTTTCAGGATACAACCAGATAAATATTGCACCAGAGGATCAAGATAAAATAGTGTTCACATGTCCTTGGGGTACCTATTGCTAGAACGTAATGCCATTTGGGTTGAAGAATGTAGGAGCTACATACCAACGAGCAATGACAACAATTTTTCATGATATGATGTATACATTCATGGAGGATTACATTGATGATCTCCTTTCCAAATCTAACACCAGGGAAGGACACTTTGCTATCTTATCTAAAATGTTAAAGAATGGAGCAATTCAAAGTAAGACTTAATCCAAAGAAATGTGTCTTTGGAGTGAAATTTGGAAAGTTGTTGGGTTATATTGTATCAGAAAAGGGAATTGAGGTGGATCCAACTAAGGTACAAGTAATTCTTGATATGCCACCACCAAGGAACATTAGTCAACTATGCTCTTTGTAGGGACGGTTACAATCCATTCAAAGATTCATTGCCCAACTGGCAGATAAAATTTTACCATTTACTCATCTCTTACACAAGAATGTTCCATTTAAATGGGAAGACAAATGTGAAGCAGCATTTGATCAGATAAAGTAGTATCTCATG
The DNA here is from genome assembly GCA_007115665.2 of Sequoiadendron giganteum. NCBI lineage: Eukaryota > Viridiplantae > Streptophyta > Pinopsida > Cupressales > Cupressaceae > Sequoiadendron > Sequoiadendron giganteum. The sequence continues at coordinate 481,969,122 of CM021109.1, forward strand.
AATCCAATAGTATTGATTCCACCAGTGCAAGGTGCACCACTCATATTGTATATTTCTACCACGGAAGTGTCCCTAGGAGCATTATTGGCATAGGAAGACAACTCAAGAAAAGAGCAGGCAATCTATTACATCAGTTGAACTTTGACAAGTCATGAGCTAAATTACACATTCATTGAAAAATCTTGCCTAGCGGTAGTGTTTACTTCTCAAAAGTTATGACACTATATGCTAGCTCATACAATAAAGCTTGTGGCTAAGATTGATCCACTCAAATATCTTCTAAGTAAGGCAACCTTAACTGGCAGGTTGGCTAAATGGGTCATGATCCTGAGTGAATTTGACATTCATTATGTGGATCGCAAAGCTATAAAGGGACAAGTAATTGCAAATCAGTTAGTAGAAGCACCAATATCAGTAGAACACCCAATACACATTGATTTTTCTGATGTTGATGTATTCACAGCAGCTATTAATCAGTCATGAGCGCTCTACTTTGATGGTTCCTACACTCAACATGGTTCAAGAGCATGGATTCTTTTCATTACACCTCAAGGATATACAATTCCAAAATCTTATCGGCTAATGTTCCCTTGCACAAATAACATAGCTGAGTATGAGGCATTATTAATTGGCATGAGAATTGCAGTAGACTAGAAAATCACAGAACTTCAAGTTTTTGGTGATTCACAACTTGTTATAAATCAAATCAATGACGAATATCACACTAAGGATGACAAGTTGATACCTTACAAAAAGATGGTGGATGATTTCAAGAAATACTTTGTGGATATCAAGTTCATACAAATTCCACGTATTAATAATAAAGCAGTTGATGCAATGGCTACAATAGCATCTCTACTCCAATTGTCCGAGAATCAAGAACGGTATGATTTCCTAGTGGAAAAATTGTTTTCTGCCGCCTATGACAATCTAGAAACTCAAACCATTTGCCATTTAACTAGTTCTGATTCTCCCTTATATGGCCAAATTTATGCTTACCTAAAGGATACTATTGTACCTTTAGATTTGTCTAGAAATCAAAAAAGGAATTTCATCCATTAATCCTCCCATTACACCTTAATTGTTGATGTCTTATACCGGCATGGTCTGGATGGTACCCTCCTTAGATGTCTCGAATGCGATGAATCGAAAAAGGCCTTACAAGAGGTACATGGTGGCATTTGTGGAACACACTCAAGTGGACTAACCTTAGCAAAGAAACTTGTTAGATTGGGTTACTACTAGCTGACCATGGAGAAGGAATCATTCATCTTTGTGAAGAAATGTTCAAAATTTTAGATTCATGGGAATCTCATTCATGCTCCTACTTAGGAATTACAACCCTTCACCACAACATGGCCTTTCACTCAGTGGGGATTGGACCTGGTTGGCAAGATACACCCGTCATCTTTAAATGGACACAAATTCATCATTACAGCCACTGAGTATTTCACTAAATGGATTGAAGTTGTTCCCCTAACAACTGTTACTGGCAAACAAATCTCTTCATTCATTTTAAACTATATCATCTGTCGATATGGTATTCCCAACTCCATTATCACAGACAATGGAATACCCTTTAAAAATTAGGATGTTGATGAGCTATGTGAAAGATTTCATATCCAACATAGGTTCTCTACACCTTACTATCCACAAGGGAATGGTTAAGCTGAAGCTTCAAACAAAACAATTCTGAAGATTTTGAAAAAAACAGTAAATGAAGTAGGTCGTGATTGGCATGTCCAATTAAATCCAACATTATGGGCATACAGAACAAGTATTCGTACACCAACAGGTGCTACTCCCTATGCTTTGGTATATGGAGCAGAAGCTATTCTACCACTAGAAGTTAAGATTCCTTCACTTTGAGTATCACTAAAGGGGTTAATCAATGATAAATACTATAGAGTATCAAGGTTGCAAGAGCTGGAACTACTTGATGAATGGCATTAAACTACAATTAATCATTTGAAGGGATATCAACAAGTTATGTCCTGCAGCTACAATCACATAGTCAAACCATGAACTTTTCAAGTGGGTGACTTGCTTCTCAAAGAAAACCCTCATAATTAGCAAGATCGGGAAAAGAAAGGAAAGTTCGAACTGAATTGGTTGGGCTCGTTCATTATCATTGTTGCATATCAATCAGAGGCATATCAGTTGTCAACATCAGAAGGGGACCAGTTTGAAGATCTGACCAACAGCATTCATCTGAAGAAGTTTTATGCATGAAAATATCAAAAACAGTATAAAAAGTCCTGAAAAAATACAAAAAATCAAAAGAGAAAAAATATCAAAAACAATATAAAAAGAACAAAAAAAAAATCAAAAAGAGCAAAAATACAAAAAAATCATCATAAAATCAAGAAAAAGTGCAATAAAAACAAATGATGAAAACCTGGCAAATAGGCATTGTTTGTGAATTTTTTTGGCTCTCTCATCTATTAGGATATATTCTGCATATTCATCTTTCATCGGCATCACATACATGCCTAGCCATCACATTCGCATCATGCGTCACAGCATCTCCTTGAAACGACAAGGATATCATCATGGCTTGATGATTAGGGTTATCCTTAGCAATAGTTGTGTCTAATAGGATTCAAAGTATAGGGTGATTAAGGGGGGGCATTTCGCTTCTTGGAGCTTTCTAGTAGGTAATTGGCAGCATGTGTCAAGAACTGGAATATCAAGAAACAACAAAATTGTCCAATTAAACTGAGTTTACACGACTATTTTGACAGATAACTAAAACAAATTGGATGATCTTAATCTAAATAAAATGAATGACAAACTTAAAGCATAAGTTGAATTGTTGTTTTGACATTTGATGACATCATATCTTTGGAGTGGTTCAATGATGTACTGACATAGAATCACAAGGAAGGAGTATGATTTTCTTTGCTTACTGTATGTAAGCTAATCATTAGGATTGTGCAAATTTGTCATGGGACATGCTCTACAATGTATCATTGATGACATTTCGGAATTTGCATAAGAAAATGGTTAACTTTTTGTTTGTTTATGCAAACAATACTCAAGTCATCTTGGTTCACTTATACCTCGATGCTTGTATTAATTTGCCATATCAAAAATCATGAAAGTGGTATTCAGGTCATCATTGGTGCTAACATACCCTTTGATGCTTGTACTAAATTTCAACATATCAAAAAGGCTCAATGATGAAAATCAAGCGCAGCATGGAATGACAAACAAGAGAATGGTTCATTACTACATTCTAGGGTTGTACGATTCATTTAGATTTGCATTTTGAAGGCTATTTAAGTAGATTTTTGAAGGTTGGCAAAATTTTCATATATATTTTCAAACAACAATTGAGTAAATTTGGACATTTGTGGCATCTCATTTCATTGTCATTTATTTCATATCATTTCATCATAACTATTCATTTTAGTTATCATTATCATTACATTTGTATTACTTTCCATTTTTACATCATATCATTATTATCATTATCATTATTCGATCTCATTTAGTTTATCATGATCATTATCCATCTTTAAATATTTTATCATTTTCATCATATTATGCATTGATCATTCATCCCATATCATTTCCAAGCATTTACATTTACATCCATTTCACATCATCTTACATAAATCTACATTGATACAAAGATTGCATGCATTTCATTCATTTTCATATCATCATTTAGGTTATTAAATTCATATCAATTGCATCATATCATTAGGCATTATTACATTATATTATTATTGTTATCATTCATCCATCATTATCATTATCATCATTATTCACCGATTCATATCATTATTATGATCATTATTCCTTTTATTTGATATCTCATGTGCATATCATTCATTAAATATTCATCTCATTTATATCTCATCACATTATCCCATTCAAATCATAATTTTTCATTTAGGTCTCATTCATTTTTTATCATTACTCATTTAGTTTATATCATATCATTTTTTGGACATATCATCATCATTACATCTTACATCATTTCATTACATACATCATAAAAGAAAATTACATATTACATTATATTTTCATATTAAATCATTTCATCATAACATATATTACATCACACCATCATCGCATCATCATACATAAAATAAAAGCATCATCATTTACATTACACCATCATTTGCATCATCATCATAAAAATCATACATGACATAGCATATAGAAATAAACATGCATCCATAATCATATATCATAAATCATCCATAACATGTGCATAATCAAATCACCACTGCATCTCATAAATCTCACCAAAAAAAATGTCCAGAGGTACAAGGATATCAAATGTTTCAACAAGATATATCAAATACAATGGATAAATGTGTCAAGACACTCATCACTGAGGGGCATCTGGTCGTGGCACATGGTTGCTACTATCCTCTGAGGTGGTAGGTCTCACTGGGTCTCTGCTCCCAGAAGCTCTGAGCTCTCATCTGACTGGCTTACCCACACTCCTAGTACCACTCTTGGTGTGACTGCGTGAATGGGTCTGAGATCGAGTACTTGACTGTGTGAAGGCAATCCTCCTCTTGAGTGGCACTGCCTCAAAATACCTCATCCTGTAATACTCGGCCTCCTGAGTAGTCTCCAATCCCTCTACTAAAACCTCTCCAATAGAGGTGCTCTCGACTGATCTCAGGAGTCTAGATACCCCCTCGGCCTGTATGCATCTCTCTTGTAAGCTTTCTTGCTCTGTCGTAAGCTAAGCTATTTGTGGGTCAGGAGGTGGTGGTTGTACAACCTATGCCTATAGCTAGCTGATCGTCACCTATGCCTATGCTAACTGACTCTGAAGAGTCTGAACCTCTGCCTAAAAGGAATCCATTTGTCCCTGTGAGGGAGCCCTGATAATAACCCGTGGAGCCGAAGTACTCGGTTGATCCACCACTCTCGATGTATGTGGCCTTGTACTGAAGGGTACATCAAAAAATAACCTCTGCTCTCCACCCCCACCACCTCCATCATCCCCACTACCATCACTATTTTCATCCAAGCTGCCAGAGTCATCCCCCTCATCCCCCTCCTCATCAATATCCATGGTTGTTGCATCCTGTACCCTTTCCTGAGCCTCTCCCTATGGGTACCCTGTTGCTGCCTATGCCTGTGGCTGTCCTCTCGCTCATTGTATGGCCGGTCCTCCCAATAATGGGGTAGGCTCCTCTAGTTTGGTGAACCTCAGAAAGGGATGAGTGTAAAATAAAGTTGCATAGTCATCTGGCATCCCTGCATCTATCACCTCTGGGTGCATCACCCAGTAATCCAGCTGTAAATCTGCATATTCTGCCCTAGCAGCCTCTATGGTCACGAATGGACCCCACTCTGCCACATCCTCCTGGCACCTGCTATAGTGTGCCACACCTGGTGGCATCATCTATACTAATCCAAACTATCTCAAGACCCACATAACCAAAAACCTCTCAATGATAAACAGGCTACGCCCAATCAGGTATCTCGATCTGGTACAAAAATGAAGCTCTATATCATCTACCTCCCAGGGGTCATAGTCAAGATACGGTCTCTAGATGATGGTATCCATGTCATCCAGTACCCTCCACCAGTACTCTAACTTTCCCAGCCTCAGCTGGATAAGGGGACTTGTGTAGGTATAAACATATGGAAACCCAAGGGGACGATCTCTCCGAACAATGGGATGAGTGATCGCAATCCGCTCCCATGCCCATATCTATAAAAGAGTAAAACTCTTCCCATCTGTGTACACGACCTGATGAAGATTGTGGTATAGATGGGCAAGCATACAGGACCCCCATGCATATCTGGTACGATGGAGAAGCATGTCCTCCAAGATCCAACCCCACCCGACTAATAGTCCCTTTGACCTGCGATTAGGACAAAGGAAACCACCGATGAAACTTGCTAAAACTGAAGGCGGTGGGGCATATCTCTCCACCATCTCCTTCCAAGGAATCTCATACCCACTGATATGAGGATCCTGAAAGACTCGTCTCAGTGCATCAGTCCCCCTAATCTCCTTGTGATCATAGATCACAAGCTCACCAACTACAGGAATACCCAGAATCTTGTATACATCCTCTGGAATTACGGTGATCTCTCCTATGGGCAGATGAAAGGTGTTATGCTCGCTATGCCACCTCTCAGCTAACATAGTCAACAGCACCCTGTTGACCCGATATTGTGGGATCCTCAACAATGGACTCAACCCACACTGGTATATAATCTCTAAGTCATCCTGAGACAGCTGAGGAACCATCTCTCAAGTACAAGGAAATCTCTCTCTGATCTAGAGGAGGTTAAATTCCTCCTTTATAAAATCATCAAGCAATCATACAAATCAATCAGCAACCAATCTCTAATCAAATCAGTACATCAAGCAAGTTCATCACTTGTATCAAACAGGCAATCAGCTCAATCAAATCAGATCTTATTTGTTTTTCAATCACGAAAGAAAATATATCTATAATTTCTACTATTTTTTTTTCATATCGCATGGAAACAAATTTAACAGTCAATTGACTCAACATCTATCTATTTGTCTTTCAATCAGGAAAGAAAATCTATCATCTATTTGTCTTTCAACCAAGAAAGTAAATTTATCTTTACTATTTGTTCTTCACACACGAAGAAAAATTTATCAAATCAAGCTAATCTATTCTTGACACATTATTCAACAGCATATAATCAGTTTTCTAATCTAGCAACAATCATCAAGTACATATCAATTTTTCTTCAAAAATTGAAATTCGGCAAAAATCCATGGATGCGCTAAAATAGTCAATCGATGCGCTAAAACATGTATGCGTGACTTTAATCCATGGATGTGCTAAAATAGAAATTGGATGCGCTAAAGTATCTATGTGCTATTCTATCAAGTGGATGCGCTAAAACAGTCATTCTAAGCACTAATCTAGCCTATGCACTAAACTAGCATCCTACACAGGTAGTTTTCCTGGATGCGCTACTTCGTTTTTCCTATGTGCCATTTTGTCTATGCGCTAATCTACAAATCTATGCATTATTGTCTTGCATCTATGCGCTACTCTATCTAGCCTATGCGCTAAAGTACGGATCGCATGCGCTAAACCGTAATCCTATGCGCTAAAGCAGAAAATTCAAAAATCTAAAAATTAAAAAATCGTACAAAAATTCACTACAAATTTGAAAAAGAGGATTAGATCAACTTACCAGAGGTCCATATGTGGTTGGTCTCTGATAACAGTGGGCTTGCTCGAATCAGTGGCGCTCATAATGGATCGGCATCTCGTTTTTATCTCTCAGAGCTCTCAAAATTCTCACAAGTTACTATTCAAATGACAATGACTTTTCCTTTTCCACCTTTTAAGGGGGTAAAAAGGAAAAATTATTTTTATTTTTACTTTGCAATACACTATTTCGAGAGATAAATCGGCCATTTCTCTTCAAAAATCAAAGGAATTCTTTTCAAATCATTCAAAACGCACGATTTATCTCTCGAGGGGGCATATAGCATTGGTAATTTCTAAATTCTGGGGAAAAATTCTTTGAAGCAATGCGTAAAACACATCACTTCAAAGAGGGGCAAAATGTACACATCTAAAAATGGTCATGGTTATTCAAACCTGTTAATTAATTAAATATGAATTATTTAATTAATATTCTAAAGTCATCTACATATAAATAAATTTAATTATTTATTTATGTTGTTCATTTTTCTAATTCTTCTAGTTAAATTAAATAAATAAGTTTATTTAATTATTGCTACTTTCCTCTTAATTAAACTAAATAAATTCTATAATTTATTTATTTAATTATCATTTCGTTTCTAAAGTTTGAATGTTTAAATTTGAATTATGGAATATTCTTCTAATCCATCTAACATCTCACATAATTAAATATTAATTTATTTAATTTTGAAAACTTCCATTTGCACATGTCACATATAATTAAATAAATTTATTTATTTAATTAGCAATTATCCTCAACTTTCAACCAATTTTCATAAATGAAAAGATAAATGCCATGTTTGTCTCCATTTTTGAATGAGGATGGTTTTGTGGGTTGAAAATGTATTCTTCCACTTTCCTCTCAACCTTCCACCTTTCTCTCAACTTCTTAATCTCTCACCGTTCATCTTGAAAATTTTGAATCTCAACCGTTGATCTCCGCCAACTAGATTCTTGCCTTCGAAAAATCTATAAATACAGCGTTCTCGTAAGTAGATTTCATCCTAGATTTCATACGTAGTTACTATAGTTGCATTTGAATCAGCATATCAGCATTTTAGCAATATCATAGCATTTCAAGTTCATAGTTTAAATCATTAGCAATAGACATGCATTTTCAATCAATCTCATTCTCCTAAGTTGTCATTTCAATACGTTGTTGCTTACACAACTGAGAGCCAATAACTTTAATCAAATCCTTGGAGATAGAGGATGATGGGACGAATTTGAAGAAGATGATGTCATTAGAGTTTGCATTTATGTTTTCTAATTAGTTTCTTTCAATATAATGTCTTATTGGTGTGTCAGTTTACTTTTCTAATTAATCACGCATTATTCTAACAACACATGTCCAATTATTATTGTCAATCACATGAAGATACTGAATTGCAATTTATACCATAACTAACAGTTGTAATTTTTGGAGGTACCATTTTTACATTCATACAGTGTAAATAAGAAAATCTTTTCAAGACACTCAAACTGTTATCCGAATTTTCAGGTTGGAAAACACATGGTGTTATAAACCATGCAACCCACAAACTTTTCTAAAACCCTTTACAAGAAAAAACCCTATTGGTTACTCCCCCCGCCTCAATTAGGTTAACACAGTTTTCCCTCGCTTCTCTATTCTTCTTCAAAGACAACACTTTTTGTTATGCAGACTGTAACAAAACAATGTATTGAAGTTCACATTCATATTTTATAACAACCCATCACATGCACCAAACATTCCATTTGAATATCATAATACGTTTCAAAGAGAAGATGCACAAAAACTTTTACACGATGGAAAACACACTGGGTTGTCCCAAACTTTTCAAATCTTGTTCAATGACAACACTTAGTGTTATGCACACTGTAAGAAAAGAATGTATTCAAGGTCACTTTCATATTTTATAACTGCCCTTGCTTGCAACAAAAGTTGCACACAAAAAAAAAAAATGTTATAGTATGGAAAACCCAAAGGGTTCTCTGTCGCTTCTCAAAAGCTTAAATAATTATGGTTATTTAAAAGCTTTAGGATCATTTAGGTTATATATAATGGGATCAAGCTAACTCCTGGACAAAATTCACATATGTATATAACATAGGATATGTCGGTTTCAGGTGTCTGGCAGGCCCCGCACTACGATGTCTCGTCATGTTGTGTATGTATCCATGTATGTTCTTATGTATATTTTTCATGCATTTTTCAATGTGCATAGGTGAATTTTGTCTAGGAGTTAGTTGAGATGCAGGTCTGATAATGATTTTTTTGTCGAGGGTTTTGAAATTTTTGTTTTGTTTCCTCCCCGTATGCTGGTTTTCGAATGAAATAAGTGACAACCCATTGTAGAAATATGAGTGAAATTACTAAATAATGTTTGTAGAAAGCAGAATCTATGGGTTCTGCAATGAAATGCTATATTTCAAAAATCATGTAAAACCCAAAATGTCACCATTGTTCACATTGTTATTCAGAATGGATAAAAAAGCACAAAATGTGGCATTCGAAATCATAATTCGAAAATAGAACAAATCCCACATGACATCCCATTTTTTTCGCCATTTTATACACTATTGTTTTGGAAAACACACTGTCTCCTAAAACTCGGACTATTGTAAAATCCATTGTTTCAGGCATCTGGCGAGCCATGCACTATGACGTCTTATCATGTTATGCATGTATCCATGTATGTTCTTATGTATGTTTTTCATGCATTTTTCAATGTGCATAGGTGAATTTTGTCTAGGAGTTTGAAACCGACATATCCTATGTTATATACATATGTGAATTTACACCTGGAACTGACATATCCTATGCTATATACATATGTGAATTTTGTCCAGGAGTTAGCTTGCTCCCTCCTTAACTCCTAGAAAAAATTCACATATGTATGTAACTTAGGATATGCCCCCCATACCACATGGAGAAAAGAGTCGTGATGGAAGAGGTGGGACCGGTGAGGGAAAACGTTGTCGAAAGGGAAGGAAAGACTTGAGGGCCGGATGTCTCATCCCGTGTGCCATTTGTTGTCTTGTCACTGGGAAATCATGTCAGCGCCGACAGGTTTTCAAAATAATTATTTGGCGTGGATGGACAAAAATCCAAAAATGTGGCATTCGAAACCATTATTAGCAAATATCAAAAAGCCCAAACAAGGTCCCATTTTCTCCATTTTTGGATAGTGACGTTTTGGTGGATAGCAAGGGCAAGAGTTGTAGGCTTGCGGAGCTCCTTCAGGTATGTATATCCACTCTATGTATGTGCCATTTTTCCATTCTTCCATGAACACTGAAGAAACGAATGGCCATTCATTGCCAGGTTTTTATTTTGTGATTTTATGTTGAGGATTTTTTAATTATGTTTCCTCCCATCTGCTGGTTTTTAAAATTTATGATTGCCGAATGAAATAGATGAAAAACCATTGTGGAAATATGAGTGAAATAACTAAATAAGGTTTACAGAGATCACACATCATTGTGAAAATAAAAATAAGTGAATAATGTTTATAGAAGGAACCCACGACGGAAAAGGTTTCCATTTGAATATTGTAATACGTTTGGAAGAGAAGATTGACAAAAAATTTGCAGGATGGAAAAAAAACTGGGTTGTCCCGCACTTTTCAAATCTTGTTCAATGAAAATAGTTAGTGTTATGAAAACCATAAGAAGATAATGTATTGAAGGTCTCCTTCATATTTTATAACTTCCCTTCCTTATAGCAAAAGTTGCACGCAAAAAAAAAAAAAAGTTGCAGGATGGAAAACCAAGAGGGTTGTCCCTCGATTCTCAATTCTTCTCGAAAGACAACACTTATTGTTATACACACTATAAGAACACAGTGTATTAAATTTCACCTTCATATTTTATAACAACCCTTACTTGCACCAAACATTCCATTTCAATACTGTTATACATTTCGAACACAAGAAGATGCACAAAAAAAGTTGCAGGATGGAAAACACACAGGATTGTCCCCCCTCCCCCCCAACCGCGACAACATTTCATGACAAATGGGTAACATTCAAGCATACCTTTATAATTTCCAAAGCATGCATTTATCTCCATCATACATGGATGACACCTTCCAATAACACGAAGTTGAGTGGATGAGATTGTGGAAGAGGTGGTGATGTGTGCTAGAGAGAAGAGCTTGTTTTACAAATATTGCAACGTAGCTCAAAAGATGCCTAGTTGTCATGAAATGTTAACATATATTTTATCTAACGCTTGTATGGGGCATGCACAGGTCGACATTTTCATAGAATGCCAAGGCCATCAATGTGTAATTGTAGGTTGGAAAACACTAGGTGTTATTATACCTGCAAACCAAATACCATTTACAAACCCTTCACAAGTAACAACCCAATTCGTTAATCACCCCTTAGTTGAATTTGGATGATTTTATATATCTCGCACCTATGAGTCTGCCCTATGCTCTCCAACCTTCAGATTTCAACATGCAGAATGAAAGAACTCACAACACACGGTGTTTTCCAGCCACCAATTATTTTCCACATTACATTGTCCCATCATAGGGTTTTCACATGTTATGATGCCTCTGACATGCATTCTTCTAGGGATAATAGCAACATCCAATTACAACATAGAAGCTAATCTCCCTACAAATTATAGTAAAATCAAGTTATTATCCCTGAAAAAACATGTGTTTGAAATGATAACATAATCATACATAAATGATATCAATTTTCCACAATCCATATTGATTATTGCTAGTTGATTTTTGGATTTGATTGTGTAAGAATTCTTGCATCAATGTTTGGGATCACACTCCATGGTCCAACATAAGGATGAAGAAGATAGCATCACTCATCATGATGTTGTGTCACGGAGTCTCATCTGCAATGTTGATGCAAAAATTCTTAGACAATCGAATCCACAAATCAACTAGCAATGATAAGAAGATATGTCTTATCCCTGAAGAAGGGAAATACATTATCATGTGTAAGCCATGTCGCAAGGAGATCACCTTCTACAATTGGGAGCAGGCTATTCTCCCTACAAAAACATGTGTCACATGCATCATAAAATTCATCTTGTTTTCAAAATAATTGTTCGGCATGGATGGAAAAAACTCCCAATACATGTCATTCAAAACAATTATTTCCAAATATCAAAACGAGGTGCCAAGAATGTAATTAAATTGGAAAAACTGAAATGGGACAGTGTTTTTTCCAACACTGCAAACCATCTATAACAACACCATGCCTTGCAAGTATTATAGATGGTCTGCAGTGTTGGAAAACACACTGTCCCATTTCAATTATTTGAATCTCCTTGTTTAAATGTAAAGGGTTGTCTCATGGTGGGTCACTTGCTTCTTAACACCCAAGGTATTGCAACATGGAATGTTCCAAAATAGTATGAATGTCTTCAAAATCATACATTCCATTGTTGTGTTTAAATTTCAATCGATTAAAAAAAAATTGCACAATAATTATGAATGGGAAAAACAGTGTTAGATTTCACTTATTTGAATATCCCTATTCAAATGTAAAGGGTCATCTCATGCTGGGTTGCTTGGTTCTTAACACCCACAATTTTGCAAGATGGAATGTTACAAAACAGTATGAAAGTCTTCCAAATCACATCTTCCATTGTTGTGTTTAAGTTTCAAGTATATAAAAAATTGCATGCTTCATAACACTATATTTTTCAACCTCCAAATCACAACATACCCAAGCCCTTTCTAGTTTTTAAACCAGTATATCTAGGTGTGCACATTGTGTAGTGCATTTTGGAAAACACAATGTGTTTTGAAGCCTACCTTTACTTATACGGTATACCCAACCTTTGTCTTGTAATGCAAATATACAAACGTATAGATGGTGTTTTAATTTATCAAATAGCACATCTCTCATTTAACGGGGACAATAATAACCCTCAACACATATTGTAATTCATAGTACACACTTCATTCTATTTCACAACAATTCATGTTGGAAAACCCTAGGTGTTAAGAAAGAAGCAACCGAAATAGTGTTGTAAAACCCTCTGCAACACTATTGGATAGTACCCGTCACCTCAATTTGGTCAGTATTCTCCTCCAATTTGTCCACGTGCACTGAGACCTTCTGCTTTCCCTTTCAACGTGTAGACTGGAAACAAAACAAATAGTATTTTCACCTTTCTTTCTTGAAACAGAAAAGGCCCACGTCATTCCCTTCCACTTTTCCCACACCAGACAAAAGAACGTTGTCGAAAAAGCTAACCCACCCACTTTTTCACCCGGCAATAGGCGAGAAAACCCACCCGACGGTGCCATTAACTCCTCTGTAACCATTGCCCAAACATTTGGTCCCGTCTGCCCATTTCGTCACTTTTTGTTTCCATGTATGTTGTTATTCTAATAGCTCTTTTATAATTTGTCTATAATATTTAGGGCCAAGTAATGTAGGCCAAATTCTCAATTAAGTTCTTCCTACCCATTGGCTTTACGAGTTCTATTTAATACAATGCATAAAACTATTTCAAGTAGTCACTTGTTATATGTGCACATCTTTTTGCAGTGTGGTGGTCAGATCAAAACATACTGAAAAAGAGCAGAAATAGGATATATAAATAGCATTCTACAAAATTTCCATCAGATGTTGTTAAAATGAACCATTTATAACTTACTAAATATTCTATACAAATAGCGAAATTGTAAAAAAGAACTATTACAAAAAAACTTCTTAACCACATATAAACTCTTTTGGTGAAAGATTTCAAATTAGCGCAAAAAACTTAAGAATCGCATGAAAATGAAAGCCGATTGAAAACCCCAAGATTTCATAATTTCAAACAAATCGGCACTTCTAAATGCATATTAAATTTTGGAAATTTAACTATCTACTACACTTGCGATTCAAGCTATGGCAGCCAGAATCACCTGTATTTACTATAGAAGGTTCACATCTCCTGAAGCATCCTTCTCGATTCACCTACCCGTGTTTTGTTCAATTTTCTTTCATGTCCTATATAAACCACTTGGAAGAAAGACAAGTGTTAGCAATAGATTAAATTGGAAAATTAAAGACAATTGGTGCTAGAAATAATTTTATTTCTTTCATATTTCCCCAATATATAATTTATATGTTCTACTGAGTGCAAAATGCCAGCTTGCACAAGCAATAAACAAACATATTAGACTATACATTGGGAATTTAACCTATCACTAACACTAGTATATATATCAACAATCATATGTGCCATTTTTCCATTTTGCTAGAACTGTGAAGCAATGAACGTTCATTTTGTTGGATAAATTCATTTGTTCCAATCAGGAATCAGGAGAAAGCTAACTCGTAAACATAAAGCACCTATGTATGTAACATGAGATAAAAATGGCATTTCATTTTCCTCATCTGATTCGACCATATAAATGCTCACACTATTTTTAGTGTTGGAAAATATAATGAATCCATATAAAGTGTTAAGAAACAAGCAACCCAAATAGTGTTGTAAAACCCTCTGCAACAAAGAGGAGACAGTGTGTTTTCCAACTACAACGTCTCGTCATGTTATGTATGTATCCATGTATGTTTTTCCTATGTTTTTTGATGTACATAGTTGTAATTGTATGTCTAAGAGTTAGTTGGCTCCTTAAGAAACAAGCAACCCAAATAGTATTGTAAAACCCTCTACAACAGAGAGGAGACTGTGTGTTTTCCAACATTGACGTCTCGTCATGTTATGTATGTATCCATGTATGTATTTCATGTGTTTTTCGATGTACATAGGTGTAATTGTATGTCTAGGAGTTAGCCAGCTCCTTAAGAAACAAGCAACCCAAATAGTATTGTAAAACCCTTTGCAACAGAGAAGAGACAATGTGTTTTCCAACTGTGCAAATAATGAGAGCAATTCATTTGTTCCAATCAAGAGAAAGCTAACTAATAAAAAAAAAGCACCTATTTATGTAACATGAGAGAAAAAAGGCATTTCATTTCCCTCATGTGATTCGACCAAATAAATGTTCACATTATCTACACAGTTGGAAAACACACTGTCTCGATATAAGGTGTTAAGAAACAAGCAAGCTAATTCATAGACAAAGAGCACCTATTTATGTAACATGAGATAAAAATGACATTTCATTTTCCTCATCTGATTCGACCAACTAAATGCTCCCATTATCTTCACAGTTAGAAAACACATTGTCTCGATATAAGGTGTTAAGAAACAAGAAACCCAATTAGTGTTGTAAAACCCTCTGCAACAGAGAGGAGACAGTGTGTTTTCCAATTGTGCAAAAAATGAGAGCAATTCAATTGTTCCAATCAAGAGAAAGCTAACTCATAAACAAAAATCACTTATTTATGTAATATGAGATCAAAAAGGCATTTCATTTTCCTCATCCAATTCGACCAAATAAGTGCTCACATTATCTGCACAGTTGGAAAACACACTGTCTTGATATAAGGTATTAAGAAACAAGCAAGCTAACTCATAAACAAAAAGCACCTATTTATGTAACATGAGATAAAATGACATTTCATTTTCCTCATCTAATTCGACCAACTAAATTCTCCCATTATCTGGACAGTTGGAAAACACACTGTCTGGATATAAGGTGTTAAGAAAGAAGCAACCCAAATAGTGTTGTAAAACCCTATGCAACAAGGAGGAGACAATGTGTTTTCCAACTATGCAAATAATGAGAGCAATTCAATTGTTCCAATTAGGAGAAATCTAGCTCATAAACAAAAAGCACCTACTTATGTAACATGAGATCAAAATGGCATTTCATTTTCCTCATCTGATTCAACCAGATAAATGCTCACATTATCTGCACAGTTGGAAAACACACTGTCTTGATATAAGGTGTTAAGAAACAAGAAAGCTAACTCATAAATAAAAAAGCACCTATTTATGTAACATGAGATCAAAATGACATTTCATTTTCCTTGTCTAATTCAACCAACTAAATCCTCCCATTATCTGCACAGTTGGAAAACACACTGCCTAGATATAAGGTGTTAAGAAAGAAGCAACCCAAATAGTGTTGTAAAACCCTCTGCAATAGAGAGGAGACAGTGTGTTTTCCAACTAGGCAAATAATGAGAGCAATTCAGTTGTTCCAATTAGGAGAAAGCTAACTCATAAACAAAAAGCACCTACTTATGTAACATGAGATCAAAATGGCATTTCATTTTCCTCATTTGATTCGACCAAATAAATGCTCACATTATCTGCATAGTTGGAAAACACACTATCTTGATATAAGGTGTTAAGAAAAAATAAAGCTAACTCATAAACAAAAAGCACCTATTTATGTAACATGAGATCAAAATGACATTTCATTTTCCTCATCTGATTCGACCAACTAAATGCTCCCATTATCTACACAGTTGGGAAACACACTGTCTCGATATAAGGTGTTAAGAAAGAAGCAACCCAAATAGTGTTGTAAAACCCTCTGCAACAAAGAGGAGACAGTGTGTTTTCCAACTGTGCAAATAATGAGAGAAATTCATTTGTTGCAATCAAGAGAAAGCTAACTCATAAACAAAAAGCACCTAAGTATGTAACATGAGATATAAATGGCATTTCATTTTCCTCATCTGATTCGACCAAATAAATGCTCAAACTATTTGCACATTTGGAAAACGCATTGTATCAATATAAGGTGTTAAGAAAGAAGCAACCCAAATAGTGTTGTAAAACCCTCTGCAACAGAGAGGAGACAGTGTGTTTTCCAACTGTACAATTTTCTTTCCTGGCCCATATCAACCACTTGGAAGAAAGACAAGTGTTAGCGATAGTTTAAATTGGAAAATTAAAGACAATTGGTGCTAGAAATAAGTTTATTTCTTCCAAATTTCCCCAATATACAATTTATATGTTCTGATGAGTGCAAAATTCCAGCTTGCACAGACAATAAACAAACATATTAAACTATACATTGGGAATTTTATTTCCAATTTAACCTATCGCTAACACTAGTATATATATCAGCAATCATATGTGCCATTTTTCCATTCTGCTAGAACTGTGAAGCAATGAACATTCATTTTGTTGGATAAATTCATTTGTTCCAATCGGGAATCAAGAGAAAGCTAACTCATAAACAAAAAGAACCTATGTATATAACATGAGATAAAAATGGCATTTCATTTTCCTCATCTGATTCGACCAAATAAATGCTCACACTATTTGCAGTGTTGGAAAATACAATGTCTCTATATAAGGTGTTAAGAAACAAGCAACCCAAATAGTGTTGCAAAACCCTCTGCAACAAAGAGGAGACAGTGTTTTTTCCAACTATGAGGTCTCGTCATGTTATGTATGTACATATGTATGTTTTTCATGCATTTTTTGATGTACATAGGTGAATTTTGTCTAGGAGTTAGCCAGCTCCTTAAGAAACAAGCAACCCAAATAGTGTTGTAAAACCCTCTACAACAAAGAGGAGATAGTGTGTTTTCCAAATGTGCAAATAATGAGAGCAATTCATTTGTTCCAATTAGGAGAAAGATAACTCATAAACAAAAAGAACCTATTCATGTAACATGAGATCAAAATGGCTTTTCATTTTCCTCATCTAATTTGACTAAATAAATGCTCACATTATCTGCACATTTGGAAAACACACTATGTCGATATAAGGTGTTAAGAAACAAGCAACCCATATAGTGTTGTAAAACCCTCTGCAATTGAGAGGAGACAGTGTGTTTTCCAACTCCGCAATTAATGCAAGCAATTTATTTGTCCCAATCAGATAAAGAAAGTGAAATGGCATTTCGACTGTAGCAAAGAGTTCCTCAAAAACAAATGAAAAACATACATAGAAAAATACATGGAAACATACATAACATGACGAGACGTCATAGTGCAGGGCCCGCCAGACCGGTGATCAACACAAAACCGGTAGATGGAATGAAACGTTCGGGCAAT
Source organism: Sequoiadendron giganteum (assembly GCA_007115665.2). Lineage (NCBI taxonomy): Eukaryota > Viridiplantae > Streptophyta > Pinopsida > Cupressales > Cupressaceae > Sequoiadendron > Sequoiadendron giganteum. Next base: position 481,987,193 of record CM021109.1, read on the forward strand.
GGTCAGGTGGGAGTTAATGGCGCCATCAGGTGGGTTTTCCCACCTGTTTCCAGGAAAAAAAGTGGGTGGGTTAGCTTTGTCAACAAGTGTCTTTTGTCTATCACAGCAAAAGTGGAAGGGAATGACGTGGGCCTTTTCTGTTTCAAGAAAGAAAGGTGAAAATACTAATTGTTTCTTGCTATTGGGCCTTTTCTGTTTCAAGAAAGAAAGGTGAAAATAATATTTGTTTCCTACTATTGGGCCTTTTTTGTTTCAAGAAAGGAAGGTGAAAATATTATTTTCTAGCAACAAATAGCCGTTCTTTTCTTCAGTGTTCATGGTAGAATGGAAAAATGGCACATACACAGAGAAGATATACATACGTTAGGGATCTTTGAACAACTGCAGCGCTTCCCATTGCTATCCACCAAAACATCACTGTCCAAAAATGGAGAAAATGGGAGCTTGTCTAGGCTTTTTGATATTTGCAAATAATGGTTTCAAATGCCACATTTTAGGATTTTTGTCCATGCCGATAAATTATTTTAAAAACCCACTAGCACTAACATGTTTTCCTAGCAACGGTTGCAGGTATTTGGCCTTTTCTATTTCAAGAAAGAAAGGTGAAAATATTATTTATTTCCAGTTTGCACATTGAAAGGGAAAGCTGAACGTTTCAATGCATGTGGACAAGTTGGAGGAGAAATCAGACCAAATTGAGGTGATAGGTACTATCCAATAGTGTTGCAGAGGGTTTTACAACACTATTTGGGTTGCTTCTTTCTTAACACCAAGGGTTTTCCAACATGAATTGTTGCAAAACAAAATGAAGTGAAGGTAGGCTTCAAAACACATTGTGTTTTCCAACATGCACTACCCAATGTGCACACCTAGATATACTAGTTTAAAAACCGGATAGGGCTTGGGTATGTTGTGATGTGGAGGTTGAAAAATGCAATGTGTTATGAAGCATGAAATTTGTTATAAAATTGAAACTTAAACACAACAATGGAAGGTGTGATCTGGAAGACTTTCATACTGTTTTGTAACATTACATCTTACAAAACCGTGGGTGTTAAGAACCAAGAAACCCAACATGAGATGACCCTTTACATCTAAATAGGGAGAATTAAATAACTGAAACCTAGCACTGTGTTTCCCATTTAGAATTCTTTTCTGCACTTTTTTTTTTCAATGTTACAAAATTTAAACACAACAATGGAATGTGTGATTTTGAAAACATTCATACTATTTGGTAACATTCCATGTTGCAAAACTATGGGTGTTAAGAAGCAAGCAACCCACCATGAGACAACCCTTTACATTTAAATAAGGAGATTCAAATAACTGAAACCCAACACTGTGTTTCCCATTTAGAATTATTTTGTGCAGTTTTTTTTTCAATCGACTAAAATTTAAACACAACAATGGAATGTGTGATTTGGAAGACATTCAAGAAATTCAAATACTCCACATTGTGTTTCCCAAATTTCAAATTACCCCTCACCTTGATTTTTTCGGTATTCTACTCCAACTCCTCCACGTGCACTCAAGCATTCAACTTTCCATTTACATTTAAACAAGGAGATTGAAATAACTGAAACCCACCACTGCATTTCCCATTCAGAATTATATTGTGCAGTTTTTTTTCAATCAACTGAAATTTAAACACAAAAATGGAATGTGTGATTTGGAAGACATTCATACTATTTTGTAACATTCCATGCTGCAAAGTGGGTGTTAAGAAGCAAGCAATCCAGCATGAGACAACCCTTTACATTTAAATAGGGAGATTGAAATAGCTGAAACCCTACACTGTGTTTCTCATTTAGAATTATTTTGTGCACTTTTTTTTTTCAGTGGTTTGAAATTTAAACACAACAATCGAATGTGTGATTTGGAAGACATTTGTACTATCCTGTAACATTGCATGTTGCAAAACCCTAGGTGTTAAGAATCAAGCAACCCACCATGAGACAACTCTTTACATTTCAACAAGGACATTCAAATAACTGAAACCCAACATTGGGTTTTCCAAATTGTAATTATTTTGTGCAAATTTTTTTTCAGTCATGCGAAATTTAAATGCAATTTTTGCCCAAATTAAAAGTCCTTAGAAATTTTGAAAGGGATTTTGAATACATTGAGACTGTCTATATTACACAATCTCTTTAAGACATTGTTTATGTTTAGTAAGAATGCATGTTAGAAAACCCTAGGTGTTAAGAAACAAGCAATGCATATACTGTTCTAAAACCCTCTGCAAGTGAGAAGAGATAGTGTGTTTTCCAACACTATAAATAATGCAAGCATTTTATTTGTTCCAATCAGATAGAGAAATTGAAATGACATTTGGACTGTATCAAAGAGTTGTTCCACAATTTGAAAGTGGACTACATTACATTCTTGGAGTAATGAAATAAAACTCTTCATAACGAACTCACTAAAATGGGATAGTGTGTTTTCCAACATTGCAAACCATCTATAACAACACTGTGCCTTGCAAGTATCATAATACCTATTGTTTTCCAATTTAATTACATTCTTGGCACCTCATTTTTCTATTTGCAAATAATGGTTTTCAATGACATGTTTTGGGATTTTTGTCCATCCATGCCGAACAATTATTTTGAAAACCCGTCGACGCTGAAATGTTATCCCAATGATGGGGTAGCAAATGGCAGACGGGATGAGATGTCCGACCATCAAGTGTTTCCTTCTGTCCGGCCACCTTTTCCATCACGCGTTCCTTCCATCCATCCACCTTTTCTGTCATGGCTTTTTTGTCCATTTGATATGGGGGCGATATAACATATATAATATGTTATATACATTGGTGAATTCTATCTAGGAGTTTCCTTTCTCCATAGGCTCAAATGAAATGCAATGTTATATATATTATGTTATATATAATATGTTATAATATTGGTGAATTATGTCCATGAGTTTTCTTTCTCCTTAGGATCAAATAAAATGCAATGTTATATATATTATGTTATATACATTGGTGAATTTTTTCCAAGAGTTTTCTTCTCTGCATGCTCAAATGAAATGCAATGTTATATATAATATGTTATATACATTGGTGAATTTTGTACAGGAGTTTGCTTTCTCCGCAAGCTCAAATGAAATGCAAAGAGTATCATTACATTACTACTATCAAAATCCCAAAAGTTTCTCCACACAATCACACATATTTCTACAATGGGTTGTCGCTTATTTCATTCAGAAATGGCAAAATTTGAAAACCAACATACGGGGAGGAAACGAAACTAAAATTTAAAAACCCTCGACACAAAAAACATTATCAGACCTGCATTTCATCTAACTCCTAGAAAAAATTCACCTATGCACATTGAAAAATGCATGAAAAACATACATGGATACATACATAACATGACGAGAGATCGTAGTGCGAGGACCGCCAGATGCCTAAAACAGTGGGTTTTACAATAGTCCAAGTTTTAGGAGACAGTGTGTTTTCCAAAACAACAGTGTATAAAATTGCAAAAAAAATGGGATGTGATGTGGGCTTTTTGCTATTTCCAAATTATGATTTTGAATGCCACGTTTTGCGCTTTTTTATCCATTTTGAAAAACAATGCGAACAATGGCGACATTTCAGGTTTTACATGATTTTTGAAATATAGCATTTCAATGCAGAACCCACATATTTTGCTTTCTACACACATTATTTAGTAATTTCACTCATATTTCTGCAATGGGTTGTCACTTATTTCATTAGGAAATGGTAAAATTCGAAAACCAGCATACGAGGAGGAAACAAAACAAAAATTTCAAAACCCTCCACACAAAAAATCATTATCAGACCTGCATTTCAACTAACTCCTAGACAAAACTCACCTATGCACATTGAAAAATGCATGAAAAACATACATAAGAACATATGTGGATACATACATAACATGACGAGACATCGTAGTGCGGGGACCGCCAGACGCCTGAAACAGTGGGTTTTACAGTAGTCTGAGTTTTACGAGATAGTGTTTTTTCCAAAACAACAGTGTATAAAATGGCAGCAAAAATGAGATGTGATGTGGGATTTTTGCTATTTCCAAATTATGATTTTGAATGCCACATTTTGTGCTTTTTTATCCATTCTGAAAAACAATGCGAACAATGGCGGCATTCTTGGTTTTACATGATTTTCGAAATATAGTATTTCATTGCAAAACCCACATATTTTGCTTTCTACAAGAATTATTCAGTAATTCCACTCATATTTCTACAATGGGTTGTCACTTATTTCATTAGGAAATGGAAAAATTTGAAAACCAACATATGGGGAGGAAACAAAACAAAAATTTCAAAACCCTCCACACAAAAAATTATTAGCAGACCTGCATTTAAACTAACTCCTAGACAAAATTCACCTATGCACATTGAAAAATGCATGAAAAACATACATAAGAACATACATGGATACATACATAACATGACGAGACATTATAGTGCGGGGACCGCTAGACGCCTGAAACAGTGGGTTTTACAATAGTCTGAGTTTTAGGAGAGAGTGTGTTTTCCAAAACAACAGTGTATAAAATGGCGACAAAAATGGGATGTGATGTGGGCTTTTTTCTATTTCCAAATTATGATTTTGAATGCCATGTTTTGCGCTTTTTTATCCATTCCGAAAAACAATGCGAACAATGGTGACATTTCGGGTTTTACATTATTTTCAAAATATAGCATTTCATTGCAGAACCCACAGATTCTGCTTTCTATAAACATTATTTAGTAATTTCACTCATATTTCGACAATGGGTTGTCACATATTTCATTAGGAAATGGAAAAATTCGAAAACCAACATAGAGGGAGGAAACAAAACAAAAATTTCAAAACCCTCCACACAAAAAATCATTATCAAACCTGCATTTCAACTAACTCCTAGACAAAATTCACCTATGCACATTGAAAAATGCATGAAAAACATACATAACATGATGAGACATCGTAGTGCAGGGACCACTAGATGCCTGAAACAGTGGGTTTTAAATAGTCCGAGTTTTAGGAGACAGTGTGTTTTCCAAAACAACAGTGTATAAAATGGCAACAAAAATGGGATGTGATGTGGGCTTTTTGCTATTTCCAAATTATGATTTTGAATGCCACATTTTGCACTTTTTTATCCATTCCGAAAAACAATGCGAACAATGGCAACATTCTGGGTTTTACATGATTTTTGAAATATTGCATTTCATAGCAGAACCCGCAGATTATGCTTTCTACAAACATTATTCAATAATTTCACTCATATTTCTATAATGGGTTGTCACTTATTTCATTCGGAAATGGAAAAATTCGAAAACCAGCATACAAGGAGGAAACAAAACAAAAATTTCAAAACCCTCCACACAAAAAATCATTATCAGACCTGCATTTCAACTAACTCCTAGACAAAATTCACCTATGCACGTTGAAAAATGCATGAAAAACATACATAAGAACATACATGGATACATACATAACATGACAAGACATCGTAGTGCGAGGACCACCAGACGCCTAAAATAGTGGGTTTTACAATAGTCTGAGTTTTAGGAGACACTGTGCTTTCCAAAACAACAGTGTATAAAATGGCAGCAAAAATGGGATGTGATCTGGATTTTTTGCTATTTCCAAATTATGATTTCGAATGCCACATTTTGCGCTTTTCTATCCATTCCGAAAAACAATGCGAACAATGGCGACATTCTTAGTTTTACATGATTTTTGAAATATAGCATTTCATTGGATAACCCATAGATTTTGCTTTCTACAAACATTATTCAGTAATTTCACTCATATTTCTACAATGGGTTGTCACTTATTTCATTAGGAAATGGCAAAATTTGAAAACCAACATATGGGGAGGAAACAAAACAAAAATTTCAAAACCCTCCACACAAAAAATCATTATCAGACCTGCATTTCAACTAACTCCTAGACAAAATTCACCTATGCACATTGAAAAACACATGAAAAACACATGAAAAACATACATAAGAACATACGTGGATACATACATAACATGACGAGACATCGTAGTGCGGGAACCGCCAGATGCCTAAAACAGTGGGTTTTACAATAGTCCAAGTTTTAGGAGACAATGTGTTTTCCAAAACAACAATGTATAAAATGGCAACAAAAATGGGATGTGATGTGGGCCTTTTTCTATTTCCCAATTATGATTTCGAATGCCACTTTTTGCACTTTTTTTTCCATTCCGAAAAACAATGCGAACAATGGCGACATTCTGGGTTTTACATGATTTTTGAAATATAGCATTTCATTGCAGAACCCAAAGATTTTGCTTTCTATAAATATTATTTAGTAATTTCACTCATATTTCTACAATGGGTTGTTGCTTATTTCATTCAAAAATGGAAAAATTCAAAAACCAGCATACCAGGAGGAAACGAAACAAAAATTTCAAAACCCTCGACACAAAAAAACATTATCAAAGTTGCATTTCAACTAAATAGTTTCCCAATGAAAACCCTACAAAATTCAAAATAAGAATGTGAACAATGGCGACATGTTGGGATTTATGTGATTTTCACAATAGTTTGTGGTCTCTGTAAACCTTATTCGGTTATTTCACTCATATTTCCACAATGGGTTGTCATCTATTTCATTCGGCAACCCCAAAATTTCAAAACTAGCAGACGGAAGAAGACAAAAAACTAAAACCCTCAATTGAAAATCACAAAACGAAAACCCCACAACGAATGGTCATTTTTTTCTTCAATGTTCATGGAAAAATGGAAAAATGGCACATAGACAGAGTGGATATACATACCTAAAGGAGCTCTGCATGCCTGCAACTCTTTCCCTTGCTATGCACCAAAATGTCGCTGTCCAAAAATGGAGAAAATGGGACCTCATCGAAACTTTTTGATATTTGCTAATAATGGTTTTGAATGCCACGTTTTTGGCCTTTTTTCCATCCACGCAGAACAATTATTTTGAAAACCCACCAGCGCTGACACGATTTCCCGGCGACGGGATAGCAAACGGCACAGGGGATGAGACGTATGGCCGTCAAGTCTTTCCTTCCGTCCAGCAACCTTTTTTGTCACGGGTCCCACCTCTTCCATTGCGGCTCTTTTCTCCATGCGGTATGGGGGGGATATCCTATATTATATACATAGGTGAATTTTATCCAGGAGTTAGTTTTCTCTAACAAGCAACGACCTTCCATTTCTTCATTTCAAATTGCTTATCCTTGTTGGTGGTGGCATTGGAACCCTCTCGAGATGCCACTACAACGGGTGTCATATCTCATAGAGGACAATCTTTTCACACTCAACAGCATTAACATATTTTATATTATATTATTTTATCTTATTTTAAATTTGTGGAGGGCACAGTAATTTGCAATTCAAATATTCTATCATTTAACATACGAAAAGTAAATTGTAGGAGTCATGATTTCTAGCTGGAGTAATTTCTCCTTCAAAATTATATATCAAATTCTTACTATTTTTTCTTTGCAGGGGGTTGTAGTCTGACTCCACAATATTTAATTGAGTGGTTGAGTGGTAAATACAATGCTTCGTCCACGGCTATGCTGCTCAGATGGTATGTTGGGAAAATAAACACAGCATGGGCAACTTTAATTTGGTGATACCACACGTCAGCTTGGTATATGAACAAAAATGATGACTCCACCTATCACATCGATTACTTTTATTGCAGGCACATTACATCATATTGACTCAAGATATACTCAATCGATCACTTGAGCAAAAAGAAATGAATGGCTTTATATTTCATATGAATAGTGGTTGTTGATTGCGTGAGATTCAAGGATAGAATTTATTGTTATAATGATGGTCAGAGATTACATTATGATTTTCTAAGTAATAAAATACTTTATCAGGCATAGCCTTGAACTGTCGGTCAATCCATTTACCTGAATGTGCAAATGCAGGCATGGTAAGGCATTGAAAGAAAGAAGCAGTTGCAAGCTTAAATGCTTGTTCTCTTATTTATTTATTCATTTAATCATGGGTTGCGGGTTTCCTTCGCAGGGTTGGGGCATGTTGGATGCAAGAGAGCTCAACTCTTTAACTCTCCTATCTTTCTCTCTATCCTTTTTTTTAGCAGGCTTAAGGTTTAGAGAAGTTTAATGATGGCAGATTTCCTGCTGGCAGACTATTTTTTTTGTATACCTTCTTGTTTTGGTTTATTCTGAATTTCTTTTTTATCTAGATCTTTGTATTTGTCTGTATATATTCCTTTCAAATTTTAGTGTGCACAGAGATACATGTTGTCACCCAGACACTTCCCTTCACTTCCCTTTTTATAAATTCTTTCTTTCTTGGACTGTGTAACCAATTTTCCTCTATAGTAAATATGAATCTTAAATCACAAGGTGGAGTATTTTGATAGTAGAAACGCCCTATTTCATTTGATACAAAATGAATCCTTCTTTTTGTACACTTTACCATGGCAATACATATTCATCATGGATACAAATTAATTTTAGGCATTTCATCCTCTTAGTATATTCTTTCTTTTTTTTTTCTTTAAGCATTCTATAGGCATTAAAACCTAAACAATTGCATTTTCATAAGACCACAAAGATCTGACATAAATTCATTCATTTATCTAAAAATTTCTTTTGCAGTAACTCCATCGAAACCCATTACTTATTTGCTAGTAGCAACATACCATAAGTACAAGAATAACAATATGCATTTTTGTTTTGCTGGTTTTTTTTTCCTTCTCTTTTCAATTTCCACAGGCATAATCCCTTTCTTTTAATAGTTAATAAATACCCATGATATTTTAAAATGTTTGCTTACAAACCACATTGTTCTTTCACACTATTTCTCTATTTCATTTCATTCTATTTGTATTCATTTTCATTTTACATATAATAATGGAATGTATCTTTTCACATATGTAAATCTGAAAAGAGAATATTTTCTTAAATGCCAATTTCTTGCAACGAATGAGCAACAAAAAGACCTCAAATCTTGTGGGTCACATTTAGAATAAAATTTGTGAAGATATTTTACTAGAAAGGAATTTATATTATTTCATTTATAATAAACTAACAACTCTCTTTTGCTGCACTTATGTTTTACTTCAGCCATGGTTCCTAAATAGGGACTGCCTACCTTTATCATTATAAATGCATATAAATATATATGTTTTTGGTGGCATAAAACAGAAAATTATTGTAACTTGTTCAACTTTCATTGCATTTCTTTCAATATAAAATGAAAACACTATTTTCTTTTATATACTTCTTTCATATATGTCCATAAATTATTTCCTTCTCTTATTTACTATAAGATTCATATTCTATAGGTAGACCTTCCATATTTCATCTTATACATAGAATGACACAAGTTGTATGCCATTAAATAAGACTTATTATTTTCTTTCTTTCATTTTACCACAACATATTAACTTCAATATTACAAGCAATATTTAAAAAATACAACGAAATACACACAAAGAACAAGGCTTGCTCTCCACCCTACCGTAATGGCGTCATGGAGTTTCGCAGGCTCTAGCCATACCCTTGAGCAAGAAATTTATTAACCCCAAGATGATAAATGGAGTCCTCTCAAGATTTTACAAAAGAGTTAAATATAACATAACATCTAAGCTCTCCACTCACCATACTCAATGAATATCCTTACAAACATACTATCTTCTTACAACAATTAATCAATGAGGAATAGGAAAAGGGAAAAACTTATCTCTTTTCATTTGATGAGAGGATAAACTCTTCTACCCTTCTTGCCTCTCCAACCAAGCTCTCTTGCTCACTCTCATTTCTTCTTCTTATCCATCCTTCTATCTCAACTAGAGTTCTCCATAAGGAGAAGTGGGTAACACCCCACTCCTCCTTCCTCTCCAAATTATATAGGAGTTTCAACTTGAAAATCCTTGGATGGGGAGGTGTGAGTTTACCTCCCCCATCAATGAGGGTCTTTTCCTTATTTAAGAGGGGTACATACAATTGGGCAACCCCTCAATATTTTCACCCCATCCTTTCTTCAAAATTCGTCACTCCTCATTAGGAGGACTTTTTAGGAGTCAAATCATGTCCTTGGGGCCTTATTACATGCCCACTTGACCCCTACCACCATGGTATAGACCTTAGGGGGTTTATTTATGCATCCCAACCCAAGAAACTGACCAACAACCCTCCTTAAAGACCCACTTAAGGTTCCATCCGAGTTTCACACTTGAGTAAAAGGGTTTCTAAACCTTAACTCCACTTACATCTCACATTACACAACTAAATACCCTTTCAACCCAAAATAATAAACACAATAACTCTATTTCCTTCTAAGTTCCAAAATAAGGAAATCAAATACATAACCCCAAGAGGATTCCTTTCAATTTGTTCTCACTGGTTTTCCCTTCTCGTATTGGTACCTTTTCTTACCTGCACATTGCCAATGAAATCATAAGCAACAATCATATATCACCTTAATTCGGTAGCTCAAGTAAGATTTAATTGTACAAAAAATTTATTAAAATTCCAATTTGTATTCATAGTTTACAAGTGCCTAATACCTTCATGGAAATGATAATAAAACATGTAAAACATGTCAAAATGAAATACAATCACATTGTCACACAATTACACTATGCATTGTCTGAAATATATCTAAGCATCTATTTAGGAGAATATATAACAGAATTAAGATTATATTATTCACATGCAAAGCAAGGTCTCACATAAGCCCACGAAACTTCATTCACATGATTTATTGATATAGAGTTGCACTCACCTCATTCCTTGCAAATAAGGAATGTGAGATTAAACTAAAACCTCGAGTCCAATAACAAAGAAAACTATTGTGTGAACAAGAATGACAAATTGCTACAACAATGGAGACTTAAAAAAGATTGAGTTAATAAAACTTTACAAAAATCAAAGAGGGTTAAGAGGGGCCCACATGGATCTGGCCACATAAGTAGACAACTTATTAGAGTATGTCAATTAATCCCAACCCATAGAGACACCTTGACATGGATGTCATAACAAATTGAATAACATAAGATTTATGATGTTTATGGAATCTTAATCCTAACATTCTCTCACTTGAGGCTCATGGCCTCCTTGCACCAAGAGAATTATTTTGTTCTCACAAGTTTGGTAAGAGAATTTTTGACATTATCCCAAGTTTCAACCTTCCTCAGCATAACCCATCTGTTTGAAATAATTTCTTGAGCAAAGTGGTATTAAAAATAGACACTTTTTTTAGCATAAATCAGAGGATTATTTGCCAAATATATCAAGCACTCTAACTACCACAACTAATTTTAATTGTTCTACAATCATATCAATACTTACATATTTTTTGTAACCAAACTATCTCCTTAGAGACATGTGTAGCATCCATATAATCTACCTTAGTGGTGGATAAAGTAACTATGGAATTCCTTTACACATCCAAATAATTTCACTACCAAACAAAGTAAAAACATAACCACTAGTTTAACTTCAAGTATTGAAATCAATTTAATCTATATCAACAAAGCCTTATATGTTGCAAGTATGAAGGTATTTTCATTGATGTCAACAAGCTTTTGTTGTCATTGATGATAGTTGTGCAGTGGTTGAGAAGAGATTATTGATTTGATTAGTTACATTATGTTGTCATCAGTTAAGTTGTTGATTTCAACCTTTGGTGTTGATTTGATAAGTTTCTATTTATGGCTTAGAAGTCGAGGATATTGATAAAATTGATAAAATAAGGAAACAAGGTGTTGCAAAGGTGTTCTAGTGTTGCTTCACATTTCTTCTAGGTTGAAGATCTACTTGTGTGGTTTGGATATGTTGGATAGAGATGTTTGGAGTTTCTATATCCATAATTTTGGCTTTTGGATCGATGGTCAGAGGAAGTTATGTTCACTAGTGTGTGAACTAGTTTTGTAGTGTTGCTTACAAAGGTGTTGGGGAGAAATGTTCTTGCTCCATGTTTCTCCATAGTTTCTCTTCAATTCTTGTGATTATGAAGGTATTTTTATGGTATTAATCTCTTGCCTATGTCAAGATGACTCATGGTTTGGTGCTCTAGAAGATTGATTGTCGAGTTGCAGTGTTTGGTAGTGTAGTCTAAGTGTATAAGTTGTGTACATCTGAAGGTGTGAGTTATTGTGAAGGAGTTTGATGGATTTTAGGAGGGTAGAGGGATATTATAGATCATGATGAAGTGTGGTATGTGATTTTCAATGTCATCCTTGGATTTGAGGAAGCATGTAATCAAATTTTAATGGTGTTTGCACAGGTAACGATCGACTTGGTGTTTACACTACATTCAAAGACGTTTGAACATTAATGAAGGCATAGCGTGGAATTTGGAAAAAAAATTAGGTCCCAATGAAGTGTTTTTTGGTCCGCTTTTCGTTCCTATCCACTACGAGAACATCTAGTGCTGACCTAATTTGAATTTGTAAAGTGTGAGGTGAGTGTAGTCGAATTGAAGATTTTTTTGAAGGTGAGTTGATGTGAGATGGAGTGTGGAATAGATTTGAGTATAGTAATGTGAAATTAGGTGCAGAGGTGCAAAATGTAGTGTGAGCTATAATGCAAGATTGTTGAAAGCAGTGAGTTGAGGTATCTTGATCTCTTGAAGGATGCTAGTGAAGTTGGAGTTGTTATGGTGGAATATCTATTGCATTGAGATTGTGTTCTCTATGTAACATCTGATCTTCTTTTCTTCTTTCTATTCTGACAGTGAGCTTGGGTTGTGAGATTTTTTGGAAAGTGTGTACTATTCTGGTTGTGGGCTTTTCTAGATAGTGTGTCCTATTCTGGAAGTGAGCCTCATTGTACCAATTTTTTTAATTACTTATATTGTGAGCTAATCCTCACCATGGTTTTTACATGTAAATATGGTGTTCTCTTGTGCATGGTGTTGATTTTTTCAATTTATGTTATCTGCTTTCCATGTTTAAACATTATAACAGATTAGGGGATTAATGAATTCATGTGGATCTTATTACTATTGAGGGTTTTTTATGTTTAAATTTGATACAAATGATTCACCCTCCCCCCTCTCAATTGTCTTGTTCATTCAAAAATTGGTATCAGAGCAAGGTTCCTTAGAAAAATCTTGACCACTTGAGGTAGATCTAGACAACAAATAAGAAGGAGATCCCTATGTTTAATGGTACATATTATGCATTCTAGAAGGCGATAATGGAAGGATTTTGTATTTATCTTGGATATGAAGTTGAAAAGGTAGTAAATACTGCATACACCATGCCTGCAAATGGATAGTGCACGAGTGATGAAATTAAGGCCTGTAAAATAGATGGTAAGGAAAGGTTTGCTCTTTTAACTAGTCTTGCAAATATTGACTTAGTGAAAGTTATGGATCTAAAAACTACTAAAGAATTTTGGGATAAGCTAGAAATTATTTATGAAGGAGATGATAAGGTTAAACAAGATAAGTTATAGAAAGTGGAGGCACAATTTGACACTTTGTGAATGTTTGATGATGAAACAATCACAAGTTACATACAGAGGATTAATGAAATGTTAAGTGCAATGAGAGGTCTTGGTGCACAAGTCAAAGAACCTAAAGTGGGAAAGAAAATTCTCAGAACTCTTCTTGTTTCTTATAGTGAAAAAGTTTCTTCTATTGAGGAATTTGTATATTTTAATACATACACTAGAGATCTATTGTATGGTACACTAACTACATTTGAAATGAGGAAAATTGGTCCAATAAATGGTGCAAAAGTGGAGACTACTTTCAAGATTGGAAAATTAGAAAAAGTTGAAGATGAAGATGAAGATGATCTCGATGATGTGGAGGCTAACTTTGTAAGAAGGATAAAAAAGGGCATTGATAAGTACAAGGTTAAACTACCTTTCAAGTGCTTTAGTTGTGGAAATATAGGTCACTATTCTTTGAGATGTCCAAATAGAGCTGTGAACAATAAGAATAAGGAAATCAAAGGTAAGATGATCAAGAAAAGCTACTATGTTAGAGAAGATGTTGGTATATCTCATGATGAATTTGATTATCGAGATGTTAATGATAATGAATGATTTTTTTGGCTTTGAAAGATGAATTCGTTTCTACTAAATCTGAAAGATGTGTGAAGGAAAGTGCTCTAGAGAAGAAGGATAGCACTGAAGGTACCTTGGTATCTGCTTTTCATGCTAGACAGGATAAGAACTATTGGTTTATTGATAGTGGTTGCTCAAATCACATGACCGGAGACAAAAGTAAGTTTTTTAAACTTGAAAAATATGATGGACTTGTTAAATTTAGAGATGATTTAGGTGCTAAGATTTGTGGAATAGGTTCAATCATTTTTTATGGCAACCATAATACTGATGATATTTACTATGTCAAGGGCTTAAGGCATAACCTTTTGAGTGTTGGACAAATGTGTAGCAAAGGATACAATCTTAAGTTTCAAGATGATGGATGTGAGATCAAAAAAGGGTCTAGAACTATAATTGTTGTTGGAAAGAGGATTGATGCAAATATCTATTAGCTCAAGGGTGTTGATGGTTGTTGTTGTATGACTCAGATTAATGATAGTTGGCTAAGGCACAAGAGAATGTGACATCAATTTTGATAATTTGGTTAGAATCAATTTAGTTCAAGCGGTGAGAGATTTTCCAAGGATTACAAATCCTATCAATGCTCTTTGTAGAGATTATCAATTTGGAGAACAAACTAGAAGTACTTTCAAGGGAAAAGAACAATCTTCTACCAGATTGTTGGAATCGGTACACACAAACCTTTGTGGTCTAACAAGAGTGAGAAGTCTTCAAGGTGATAGTTATTTTATGCTTTTGATTGATGACTATTCTATAATGGCATGGGCTACCTTTCTTAGAGATAAATTTGAAACTCTAGATGGATTTAAAGAATTCAAGGTTATGGTTGAAAATGATATGGATTTGAAGATCAAATATTTGAGGTCTGATAGAGGTGGAGAGTTTACTTCCAATGAATTTAACATGTTCCATGAGAATCATGGCATAAATATGTACTTGTCTACCCCTAGGACTCCTCAACAAAAAGGAGTAGTTGAAAGGAAAAACAAGACTGTTCAAGAAGCTACAAGGACTATGATGAGAGAAGATAACCTACCAAAAGTCTACTAGAGAGAATCAATTCATACTATTGTTTAATTAATTAACAGAGTTCAAGTAAGAGCTAACAGCACAAAAACTCCCTATGAGTTGTTGTATGGAAGGATTTATGTTTTCAAATACATTAGAGTGTTTGGAAGCAAATGCTATATCAAAAGAGATGATGAAAACTTAGGAAAGTTTGATGCAAGGTCTGATCAAGGTATCTTCCTTGGATATTCTACTAAAAGAAAAGCTTACAAATGTTACAACAAAAGGCTAAGAAGGATTGTTGAAAGTGCAAGTGTTAAGGTTGATGAAGATTTGCATAATTCAATTGTAATAGATGGATATGAGTCAAATGAACCTACTTGCAAAGGATAAAAATAAAAATATAAGGAAAAAGAAGTGTAGAATGAAAAGGAAGAAGTCCAAAAAAAGACCCATAAAACCCTAAGTATGTTCAAAGAAATCATTCTGAAGAAGAGATCATTGGAGACAAAAACAAAGGTGTGTTGACAAGAAGAAGAGCTACTGAGTAGGAGGTAAATCTATGTTTACTTTCTAAAATTGAACCAAATAAAGTGATTGAAGCATGCAAAGATGAACATTGGATGAAAGCAATGGAAGAAGAACTTATGCAGATTGAGAAGAATCAGACTTGGAAACTTTTTTGTAAACTTTAAAACAAAAATATTATTGGAACTAAGTGAGTATTCAAAATTAAGTTGAATGATAATGGAAAAGTGGTAAGAAACAAGGCAAGGCTTGTGTGAAGGGATATGCACAAGTTGAAGGAATAGACTTTGAGGAGATATTTACTCCAATGGCTAGAATGGAAGCAATCAAGATGTTTTTAGAATTTGCAGCACATAAGAACTTTATTTTTTATCGAATGGATGTGAAGTTTGTTTTCTTCAATGGAGAATTGAAAGAAGTTTACATGGAACAACTAGAAGGATTTCATTTGTCAGATAAACCTAATATGGTCTGCAAATTGAAGAAGGCATGATATGGATTGAAGCAAGCTCCCAAAGCTTGGTATGCAAGGTTCGACAAATATTTTATACAACAAGGATTCAATAAGGGAACCACAGATAGTAATCTCTACTTTAAGGTTGAAGAAGATCGAATCTTGATAGTGGTAGTATATTTTGATGACATAATCTTTGGAGGAAATGAGGCTATGTAGGAATTTTGTAGAAGAGATGCAAAAAGATTTTGAGATGTCTATGTTTGGGGAGATGAATTTCTTCTTTGGGCTACAAATCAATCGAAAAGATAAAGGCATATTCATTTTACAATCAAATTATGTTAAAGAGATGTTGAAGAAGTTTGGAATGGATGACTCCAAATCGGTATGTAATCCTATGGTTTTTGGTTGCAAACTAAGTAAGGATTATGAATCCCCTAACGCTGATCAGTGAAAGTAAAGATCTATGATTGGTGGACTGATATACCTAACTACTACTAGACTGGATATCATGCATACAGTTTGTCTTGTGGCTAGATTTCAAGAATATTCTAGAGAGACACATGTTGTGGTAGTGAAGATTATACTTATATATTTGAAGGGAACTTTGGATTATAGCTTGTGGTATCCTAAGGATACTAATTTCACATTGAATGCTTATATAGATGCAGATTGGGCTGGTCGTGTTGATGACAGGAAAAGTACTAATGGTGGTGCATTCTTTCTTAGATGTAGATTGGTATCATGGCTGAGTAAGAAACAAGATTCAGTTTCTTTATCTACTATAGAGGTTGAGTATATTGCAACAACATCTTGTTGTACATAGGTATTGTGGATGAGACAGACATTGAAGGATATTAGAATAGTGTATAATGAGCTTATTTCTATATTTTTTGATAATACAAGTGTAATCAATATTTCAAATATTCTAGTGATGCATTCAAGAAAAAATAATATATCAATTAGGTATCACTTTTTGAGAGAGAAGGTTGTGGAGAATAAAGCAAAGCTTGAATATGTACCTACAAAAGATCAGATTACTGACATATTTACTAAGGCTCTTCCTAAGGATACTTTTGAGTATCTTCGAGAGAAGTTGGGGGTTATTTCCCCTCCTTCTTTGAACTAGATGCATATGGAGATGCATCAATCCAGTGGATCTATGTATTCATTCTTTTTCTAGACTGATGTTGGTGGCTACCTCTCAGGGGGAGTAGGTAGTGACATTATTGCAGTATGGAATATATGTTGTCATGGTGAAAATATTTCTGATTTGATTAGTGTGTACTCCTAATGGGGAGTATTCAAATTAGTTACAAGTATCTTGGTTATGTGTCAAAGGGGGAGAACAATGCAAAATATTTTATCCTTTTCCATTGATGTTAAATGGGGAGAGAGAGAAGTCATGTGAAAAAATTTATGAAAGGGGGAGAGAGTGTAATGAGTTAGTTGTGCAAGGGGAAGAAAAGAGAAGAGGAAATAAGTATGTTCAGAGCTGTATGTTGTCTTTGATGGTTTTTGACATCTTGTTTTGTCATCAATGACAAAGGGGGAGATTGTTGCAAGTATGAAGGCGATGTCATTGATGTCAACAAGCTTGTGTTGTCATTGATGATAGTTATGTAGTGGTTGAGAATATATTGTTGCTTTGATTAGTTGCATTATTTTATCATCATTTAAGTTGTTGATTTTGACCTATGGTGTTGTTTTGATAAGTTTCTATTTATGGTTTAGATGTTGAGGGTATTGAGAAAATTGATCAAATAAGGAAACAAGGTGTTGTGGAGATGTTTTGGTTTGCAGAGGTGTTATGGTGTTGCTTCGCATTTCTTCTGGGTTGAATATTTGTTTGTTTGGTTTATATATGTTGGATATAAATATTTAGAGTTTCTATATCCATAATTTTGGATTTTGGATCGATGGTCAGAGGAAGTTATGTTCAACTATGTGAATTGGTTTTCCAGTGTTGCTTATAGAGGTTTCTAGGATAAATGTTCTTGCTTCGCATTTCTCTACATCTTCTCTTCAGGTCTTGTGATTTTGAAGGTATGTTGATGGTATTGATCTCTTGCCTATGTCAAGAGAATTCATGGTTTGGTGCTCTAGAAGATTGATTGTAGAGTTGTAGTGTTTGGCAATCTAGTCTGAGTGTACAATTTGTGTACATTCTGAAGGTGTGATTTATTGTGAAGGATTTTGATGGATTTTAGGAGGATAGAGGAATATTCTAGATCATGATGAAGTTTGGTATGTGGTTTGCAAGTCGTCCTTGGATTTGAGGAAGCATGTAATTCAATGTTTAATGGTATTTGCATGGATAATGGTCGACCTGGTGTTTACACTACATTTGAAGATGTTTGAACATTAATAAAGGCATAGTGTGGCATTTGAGAGTTGTTTTGGGTCCCAGTTAAGTTTTTTTTGGTCCGCTTTTTGTTCCTATCCACTATGAGAATGTCTAGTGCCGACCTATTTTGAACTTGTAAAGTGTGAGGTGAGTGTATCCAACTTGAAGATGTTTTTCAAGTTGTGGATGGTATAAATGCAAGGTGAGTTGATGTGAGATGGAGTGTGGAATAGAGTTTAGTATTGTGATGTGAAATTAAGTGCAGAGGTGTGAAATATAGTGTGAGCTATAATGCAAGATTTTCGAATGCAGTGATTTGAGGTATCTTGATCTCTTCAAGGTTGCTAGTGAAGTTGGATCTGTAGAGGTGGAATCTTTGTTGCATTGAGATTGTGTTTTTTGTGTAACATATTATCTTCTTTTCTTTTTTGATCTATTATGGTTGTGAGCCTAGGCTATGAGCCTTTCTAGACAGTGTGTCCTATTCTAGCAATGAGCATCTTTGTACCAGTTTTCACAATTACTTATATTGTGAGATAATCCTAATTGTGGTATTTCCCTCATTGGCTTTTCCATGTAAATCTAGTGTTCTCTTGTGGATGTTGATTTTTTTAATTTATGTTATCTTCTTTTCATGTTTAAACATTAGAATAGATTAGGGGATTAATGAATGCATGTGGACCTGATTACTATTGAGGGTTTTTATGTTTTAATTTGATATAACTGATTCAACCCCATTTCAGTTGTCTTGTTCATTCAACATTATATGTCTAATATGTTATCCGCGATATTAGTAACAAAATAACTTAAATAATAATTAGAAGTATCACAAAAATATTTATACCATCTTCACATAATTCCAATGCTCCCTAAAAGGGTTAGACATAGATTTTCTCAATACTTGCATTGCTTGGAAAATATTTGGCTTGGTGCACACCATTTCATACATAAACTACCAATTTCACTAGATTATGACACATTATACATATCCCCATAATCATCCTCACATTTAGGACACATATTTAATATTAGTGCCAACTGGAAAAGGAATTCTAATAGGTTTACAATCTTACTTATTAAACCTTTGTAAAATAGTATTCACATACTTACTCTATGACAACCAAATATTTATGTGTTTATGATAACTCTTTATTTCCATGCTCAATAAGTATTTATCTTCCCCAAATATTTCATCTCAAATGCACATGAAAATTTAGATTTTAGCTTGCTAATCATACCCTTGGTGTTATTGAAAAGTAAAATTTCATCCACATAAAGATAATAATTAGAATATGTGTAGGATTTGGCTAAAAATCCAACCCAAAATACAAACAAATTAAGGAAAGAAAAATAGAAATTATTAATGAAATAAAATTAATTATATTCCATTCAATGAGAATGCACAGTATACAATGAAAAATGTGATATGTGATATTACAATATGTCTTGCTTATATAGGAAATATGAGAGATGGGATTAAACAAGATCATGACAAGTGTCTTATCCTATGACATCAAACAACTAATATTAAATGACCTACGACACAAGAATTAAATGACATAAAATAAGATAAGTTCTAATGACAACTGAGAATTCTAGAAGGATTCCTAGGACCTAAGTAAACTTAACATGTGAACTTGTGTGAAAAGGATCTAAGTAGGAACAAGTTAGATAATTTTCCTTGTTCTCACTACAAAGGGGGAAATTAGATAGGTAAAGCCCCTGTTCAAACCAATAGCCCCCTTAAGTCCACTTAGGGAGTAGTAGATAAATGCAACTATATAGATATGATGCAAGGATGCATGGATGGGTCCTAACTAAATTAATCTATGTTAGGTACCCATTTACAAATGCAATCTCTCATAAATGGAGAAAAGGAGAAAACCCAAAGGTACAAAAATCCTCCCCAAAAGAAATAAAATAAAAAATAAGCTCAAATAAGAATGAGAAGGAAGTGAATAGGATCTACTAGGCTGACTAGTTAGGTACAACATCTTATTCACACAAACGCCCATCCTTAAGTGTATCTTAGGTAGAAACAAACCAATGCAAGATGAAAAGCATGGGTCTTCAGAACAAGGCCTAAAGAGCTACCCATGTACAAAATATCCCCTCAATAGAAAATAAGGAGAAAATCTCATGGGAAAAATATTAGAGTAATCATGCATTAGCTAATAATTAATTAATTATTACTCTAATTTATTCTCATGCACTTAAGCTAAACTTAGGAATAATTTTCTATGTTAACTAGAGAGTTATTATTAGATCATTTTGTCTCATTGCATGAGATGTTGAAACTTGTCATGATCTGATCCCTTTCTCATTTAGGGTTGCTCCTATATAGCACTCAACCCTCATTGTATTATCTCTCAAGCTTGCATACCATTTGATAGTCTCTTGCATTATGTAGCTTTTTCTTGTTGAGGAATATAACAACTCTTTGTTTGTAGAACTCTTATGTGGAAGGTTCCTTTGTTCATTGTTTGATCTAGTGGCTCATGTTTTTCACAATTCTAACATGGTACCAGAGCATGGATTTAGCGAACCCCTTCTCAATTTTTTATTTTTTCTTCAACAAGGGTTACATGCTTCAAATTTGGATTTTCCAATGCTTTTTTTGCAATTTTTGGAGGTGGGAAAATTTTAGGTGCATTTTGACATAAAAATGACCTCACAATTGGATTCAAGAGGCCGATTCAACGAATTTTTACTATAAATTTGCCCTATTTATCTATCGGGTGTTTTTGAGGCAAAAAAAAATTATACAAGGGTCATGCGGCCCCTATATGGCTAGGTACAATGATTTAAAAAAAACAATCTTTAAAATTGTTTATTTTTTAATTTTTAATTAAAAATTAAAAAAACTCAAAAAAATTGTGGGGCAACGTATTTATTTTTTGTTTGGGCCAGACAGTTTGTGGGTACTTGCAGGTACCTACAAGGCAGTCCTGCGGGCCCCAAGTGCCCAGTCGATAGGGTTTTTACCCCCAGAGTCGGTAGTCTTTGTGTCGGTCAGCGGAATTAATCAACTGCCTAGTGGCCATAATATTTTTTTCAACACCAAAAAGGAAACCTTTTTGGATGCCCAAAAAAAATTTCTTGATGGTCGTGGAACCTCCTTTTTGACATTAGAAAAATTCTCCTTACTGCCTACTTTTTCCTATCAGCAACTATGAATATTTCATCTATCAAAGGAATATTCCATTCATCGAGATTCTTTTGCAGGGACCTATTTTTTTCAGCGAAGAGGGAATATTCTACCAAATATTATGTTGACATCAACATGACATCAATGGTACAACCATTAGAATAGGCCCCTTCAAACCCTCTTTATGCCCTAAAAGAGATGTTTTGTTTCTTTTGGCCATAACTTGGGTATACGATATCGAAATTAGGCAAACGAGATATTGTCGGAAAGCTAATTTTGACAAATTTACAGTGGTATGGGTCTCATCACCTATTTTTTTTGTTGGTGAATTCTATATCTTGTTGAAGTCAAAGGTATTGTTCTCATTCATGAGCTTATAACTTTTGACTTGTTTCTCTATTTTTGGTGATTCGAGCAGCATTGGGACGATCTTTCATAGCTCTTCATAGCCATCCATGCAATTTTTCCAGATTTCTCTCCAAGTATATTTTATTCAATTCTTTGTGTTTTCACATTCTAGTGAATTACTTGGACGTCTTAGCTCCTGGGAACTTTTTTGTTTGTGTGGGATGACTCAAGTTTGGTTGTTCTATATGTATTTCCAATTTTTTGTCCTATTTAGGAATCGTAGACATATTTCCATGCACATTCTCTTTTGTAGACGCACTAAGATAAAGTTTCATTCTGGTGTATATTTTTTGGGGGTTTTGTGCATCTTTTTGTGCCTTTTATACTCACACTATGATATAAAATGCCATGGGTGGTTGATGTTTTCCTTTGGTTTGTCATCACACCTTTGTCAAGTGAGTGTCCCTTCCAAGGACAACAGTGAATCCTAGTGATTCTTACCTCATGTGTGTGTTCCTTAGTTTGTACACCCTTTATTTGTAGGTTGTTTCTCCTACATGCACTTCTTGGTTTCACACAATTTCAGTGTACCTGTATTGGCTCTCCTTGTTCAACATTATGGGGGGGTTCTACCATTGGTGCTAATGCTTCCTTTGTTTCACGTTTGAGTGATCTTTGTATCTAGTTCTTGTTCCTATGTACTTTCTCTATGCAACATACATCAATATCTGGTTACCCATGTATTTTGGTGAGATGGATCATTTACCATATGGACACTCTTGCATTCTTATTTTCTGGAGGTAACCTTCCATTTTCTTTTGATCAAAGAATATTGGTACCTATATTTTCAACTTGTATCTTGCTTGTTGAGTAGTGTCATTAGGGTCACTCATGCAAATTCATGTGTCATTTGTATCTTCGAATACTATATGTTTTCCTTTGTTTTCCATCTGATACGAGTAGTGTCGTTGGGGAGACTCATGAAGATTATTGTCTCTCTCTTGATCAATGTTCTTCAGACTATTTGGTACCTATATTTTTGACTTGCATGTTGATTAGTGTCATTGGGGTCACTCATGCAAATTTGAGACCCATCATGCATTCTCTTTTTAGGGTTTTTAGCTACTCCCTAAGTTCATCTTAGGGTGTGTTAAAGTAATCATGCATTAGCTAATAATTAATTTAATTAATTATTAGTCTAATTTATTTGCATGCACTTAAGCTAGACTTAGGAGTGATTTTCTATGTTAACTAGAGAGTTATTATTAAATCATTTTGTCTCATTGTATGAGATGTTGACACTTGTCATGATATGATCCCTTTCTCATTTAGGGTTTCTCATATATAGCACTCAACCCTCATTGTATTATCTATCGATCTTTCATACCATTTGAAAACCCTAAACGGTATTAAAAACACAAATTTTTTCTAAATAATCATTACTAATTCGCACAAGGGATCACAAAGACATCACAACGATGGGTGGCCCTTTAGTGTGACCAAAATATTTTGTTTGATTAAATGAGCTCACCATATTTTCCTTTGCAACTATCAACAACTCAAGCACTGCAACCACCACTAAAGACAATTCCTCGCCATCAAAACCACATTTTTTACAAAAATGAAATTGCTTTTTTAAGCTTCGGCTCAAGACTCAAGTCCAAAATTCTTGGATTCAACAAATTTAGTTTGGTAATATCCTTTTCCTTGACAAGAGTCTTAGGGTGGGGTCCCATGGAGGGGGCTTCCCAAAAAAAATTAGTGGGTGATGCTAAGATTTTTTAGGCTTATTATAAAGTGGTTGGTCCCATGAATTTTTCAGCATAGTTTAAGATTAAAATTTTAAGCTCCTATATTTATGGAAGTTGGTGGTCTCATGAATTTATTATTTTGCATATCCAATTCAATAGCTTAAATAAATATAAAATAATTAAAAATTTAATTAATGAGAATTTTAGAACTTCGTATTATTGATAACTGGAAAAAAAAAATCCTAAGCTGGTGGGGCAATTTCTAGCCCCACCCATTTTGCACCCACTTAAGTTTTCGAGATAAAAAGTAGGGGCTTCTATTGTTGAGGAAAATATTCTAATTAATCTTGTACAATTTTTTTGTTTCATAGGATCCCTTGCTCTTTTAAGATAGATCTCAAATCCCCCCATGGGACCTCACCCTTAAGGAAGCTAAGCTTGGGCTTAATGTTTTTCTTGGAATTTAATTCAAACAATCTAGGATTGCAAATGATGACTTTTCGGATCTGGAGAGGATTCAAACCATAACCCTCCAGTAATTCTAATAGTTGTTCTAAATTTTGTGTTGATGATGAATGAAGCATTTTGGGGCAATGTCTCAACGCCCTTCTTATTATTCTCTTTGTAAACTCATATTTTCTAACCAGGAGTTGTATAACAAGACCCTCATATGGGTCTTCCAGTGGGGTTGCACAAAAAATGACAAATTTTCTAGTGTTGAACACAAGACCAGAAGGAATAAGGGTTTCCAAGTGTTGATGGAATATTAATGAAATTTGAATCAATCTAGGTGGCTTCAATATCAATTGAATTGTCATATTCTCAGGGAAATAAGAAAATATAGTCTCGATATGATTTATATGGTAGAGATATCGCTTATAAAATGCTCAAAGATGTCATTCCTACAATTTTGAGTCATGAATTTACATCACCAAAAAAAAAGTGTAAAAAAAAGCACGTGGAGGAGGATGTTTGGATCGACAATTCACATAAATTTAATTTAAAATGCAAGTTGATTGATTGTTAAGAGACACGAATAGGGGAGGGTATCCATAGTTGTGTACCCTATTTATAAGGGTGCATATAGCATAACACTGATAACATATACCATATATAAAATATCAATTGTCCATCTCTCATACTATTGGAAACTTACATCCATTTAAAGAAAATTTCCACATAATCCAAAAGAGATCTATGCAAATAAGTACTCAGAATCTACATGCAATAGAATAGACAACATACCCATGAAAATATGACATAATATATACCCTAGGAAAACCCTTAAGAGGGAAAAAACCCAGTCCCCAAAAGCATCCATCTCTCATGTATTATTCAACAATAAAGATTACAATACATCTTCAAAGTCTCCATGAACACCATTGAAGGAACAAGCCCTCTGCATGCGATCCATTTGAACAAGCATGTAACCACACATCCCATGCCATGCTTCAAACCTCCACAAATTCTAACTAGAGCTAACCTGCCAATTGATCAACCTTAAAACAACTACCCTTGTGGTTTCTTTTATAGACACGAGCTCCCACAAAACCAACAAGTGATATTACACAAAACCATGTGACTAAAACCATGAAATTAAAACCATGTCCCCACATTTAATATTGGGTACTTTAATTAATTATTTTCCCCAATATTAAATAATTACATTTTAGCAACTTTAACTTATGTCCCAATGTTATGTAATACAACATAAAGTGGCCCCAAGAATAATTACATTAAATACATTATGCAAGGTGTACAACACACCTTTTTCCTAACATTCTCCCACTTGTTGTATACATTGCATAAGGGAACAAGTAACCTCAAAACATGAATCAAAAGAAAAATCCATATAGCCACATATACCATCAAGGAATCAAAGTGCTCCATGTGCTCCATCAAGATACTTGCAACAAGAATCAAAGTGACCATCATCCCAAGCATGAATTCTCTCATCCTCCATCATGCCAATGCAAAAATATAAGAAGTCATCCAATAGAGAAGCTATACAATCTGCCACAATGAAGCATAAGCCCTACCTCAACTGATATCCCAAACACATACACTCAATCCAAAGAGTTCAATATGCACCAGTAGTTTTCAAGATACACAAACCCATAGCTGAAATAGAACCCATAGCAAGTGCCAATACATTCAATTATCCATACCTCTAAGGTATACAAAACATAGTAAACGTATGCCATAAACATATACACCCATAAACTGCAATCATAAACTCCAAGTGTAAACCTATCAAAGAATGACATACACATCCAAGAGCTCCCACTGCATGGGTAATGCAAATCTGAAAAATGATCAAAGCATACCAAGTCTACCAATAGCATCATATAGAAAGTGTAAATAACATCATGTAGAACCAAGGAATAATCCACAATGATATGAAAACTTGTAAATCAATAACCTATAAGAACAACTCTCACCACAAGTCTCCATAGCTCTCCCAAGTTCTCCACACCCAACAAATTAAAAAGATAAAGTAATCTCCATGTTATCACCCAAGAACATAAGTGAAAACACATGACCACAAGCTAGTGATCACAATAGCTCCAGCAAAACCTCAAACCAATGTGATTTGAAACCAAACATATTGGAAGATAACCAAGACCAAAGAGAGAAAATATGCACATCATATACCTGTAGAAAATCTTCCTACATACACCTCTAAATTCCAACTGTTTCAAGTATGATCTCCTCCAAAACACCCCAAAAGAAAATCCATAAAAACACCCAACCATTCAATCACCAAGATGAAACATAACATATATCATGTAATCAACATGGATGTAAGCCTCTAATAACCAAAGAAGATCAAACTAAATCCATTCCCAATGAAGGAAATAAGCCCACTACATTTCCTAAACTCAACATCAATAAAATTAATCACAATGGATAAGGAGATAAACATGCCAACACTCCTCAAATGAACCCTCCAAAACCATATATCCATAGCTCAAGATCCATATGCATGAGAAGATAAAGAATAAACATAAAGCACCTGAAAGAAACAATGGGAAATACCTCTCAAGTGAAACCGCTAAGTAGACCAAGAGTGGGAATGAGAATGCTCCTCCAAGACATCCAAGTCATCATGACTCATCCAAGAACACTCTCATCATAGGTCCATGTTGAACTCACGTCCAACCAAGGTGTAGGCTCCTCAGACTTCCTACTGAAATCTCATCAAGAGTAACCATCTCAACACATGTCTCTAACCATAAGAGAACTCAACCCTCACCTATGTCTCCAAGTATCCATGAGTACCTATAACCAACCAATCCATGCCAAACTCCAAATGCAACATAGCACCATCATGAACTAATCAAGCAAATGATCAATGTACTCAATACAAAGATAATTACCAAGATCAATTTCAAAGTCCTAACAGCTGAATCAAGAACATAACCATGACATCATGATCTCACACCTCCTCAAAGAAATATCATGTGATCCAAAGAATCATAACAAGTACTTGTATCATTCCAAAACTCTAATGTTCACAAACAAGAGTATAACATGACATAATAACATAACCATCATATCATAACAAGGATCACATATCAGAATAACAAAGCATGACACCTCAACCAAAGACTAAAGAAGTCTCGCATGGAAACCAAAGATGTCAACATATCCAAACCACATGGATATAACCATCCTCTGTCAATGAAAATAAAAATTCCAATGAACCCTCACTACATAGAAGTAGAAACCAAGAGTCCATCCATGACACCAACAATCATTGTAGAAGATAATTCACCATCAAATGGTGAATCCACATCACTGCCAACAACTCCCACTGAGCTATGATACCGAGTCACACATGGCATCATGACTACCATCCTCTCCATGAACATATTTCAGGTCTACACATACAACTGCAATGTCAGTAACGTACAAGTGAAAAATGTTGTTTTTACATGATCAGAAATATCAAAATAGAAAACAATCAAAAAATGCAACATATAAGACAATGAACACCACAAGATACCCTGGGAAAACCCTCCGGCCTGAGGGAGAAAAACCTAGCAAATATATCTCTTATATATTCTGTAATAATAGAAAAAATTTGCTTACAACTCAAGCATAACACAATGCCAAATTTGATACAATAGCATGTCTACTAGATGCAAAGACACAAAGGATATGATTATCTCCTTCATATCAATCTACTGCACACATGATGATCTACTTCTAGCCTCCTTCAATATATCGAACTGAACAAGTGAATCTTCATCTAAGAAAAGCGAATGATAATTATGAACTTAATGATCAAGGAGAGATCATCGTCTTATATTTATACAAAATGAGGTGACTCTTCAAGAAGGTCAGCCTCTTATTCATATTCACAATAATTAAACATAAGTCGGCCCAGATTAGCAATGTTTAAATATTAATCAATGTTTCATAATGAAGCACCTCTTCATTAATTTATGTCTATGCAATTTAAATAGTCGTTAGGCTACCATTTAAATTTCCCTTCATGGATCGAATTGGGCTGGAAGTAGAAGCCCGACACTGCCTTTAACATCAACACTTCCTCTCAGCTAGGGAGGAATACTTCCAACTGCAAAAGATATATCACTTCATCGTGATGATGAAAAACATGGCTATACCCATGTGTAAAGGAGCTTATCACCTCATCATGAAAGCATATAATATATCACCTCATCGTGATATCAACCACAATGGCTACACCCATAAGTGGAAAGGGAAGATATCACCTCATCGTGATATCAGATATCACCTCATCATGATATCATATATCACCTCATCGTGATATCAACCATCATGGCTATATCCATGATGGTATGTACAAGTGCTCATCACTCAACATGATGTTGTCACCTCATCATGACATTCACCATGGCTCTCCCAAAGGGTGAAACACAAGTACAAGAAAATCGTCATGGACTCTCTCACATGATGTTGTCATGGAGTCACACACATGAAATCCACCATGGCTCTCCCAGAGGGTGGAAACAAGGGCTTTCACCTTAAATATCAAAGAGAAATGCATTAACAAGGGCTTGCACCTCAAATCACTCTCGAAAGAGAAATCCATTAAAGAGGATCATTGATACTCAGACTCCCTCTCGGCTAGGGCTTGATTCTCCACCATACCAAGCTTGTCTTGAAGGTACAAAAACTTTATCCTGAAGAGATTCTTGGTGAGAATGTCTACGATTTTCTCATCAGTGTTGATATACCTCAACTGAATTGCTTTCCTCAATACCATATCTCTGATATAGTGATATGCTTAGTCATGAAATACTAAAATGATAGAATGCTTCTCAAAGCTTTGATTATCACAACGGATGACAGTCGGCTCCAATGATTTTCCAAACAATCCTGCAAGGAGCTTCTGAAGCCACACTAATTCTTGACCTACCACACAAGCTGCAATGTACATAGTAGGATCTACCAGATCTAAACTAGTTGCAGCCTCCATATTCTTTAGGTTCAATAGGCTCCCTCTAAATCTTCAAGTACTTGCATTAACCTTCTGACCTCATCATCCAAGATTTCCTGTAACTCTTTCCTTAGAGAAATGGTTTCCAGTGCACACCTCTGTAGAGATTCAGGGTTGTCCTCTTCGACCTCATCCCAGATCACTCTATTCTGAATAGGTTTGTGGAGCTACCAATGTTAAATCCAGGTTTACTATCTTGAGCAATTCTGATCTCAACTAGTGAAGAGGTACTTCAAGCCTTTCAACACTGCAACCCTTACTTATTCTCAGCGAGTCATAGAACTCCCTCTGAAGGTTAATTCTTCCTCTTCAAAGAGATATATTTAGCCATTCACTCAGTCTCATGGATGCAAGAAATCTCTCCATTCTCTTCTTCTCTTGAAAGTAATCTCTTGGTCCATCCTAATGCACATTAAGAAGAGATTACTTAATATTTCATATAACAACTATTTTGAAGAGAAATACCAATGCTAGAAGCATACATGATTTACTATTTCAATGTTATAGCATGAATTAATAACTATATAACAATTCATGAAAATTATTCAATCATGCAATACTTATCTCATTGAATCAGAATCCTGTATGCAAAAAATGAGAAATTGATATCAATGATCACAATATTTTCTCTCTCTACCCTTTGTAGTGGCATCGATCATTTTTGCTCTCAATGCAAACTGTTGACTTTGATTGCAACTAAATACCAAAAGAAGATCTTTACCATCTTAAGAATCCTTTACCAAGACCTCACCATACATATGTGTCTATACTTATGCTCTAATTATAGAAGGCGACTTCTCTGTCAAGATGTCCAACTAGTCTTTTGGCATCAAGGGTCTGAAATAGCTCCTCATTCAAACTCTTTAAACTTCCCTCAGGTTGATGGTAAGCCATCATTGTATTGTGGGAGAAGCCTGAATTTTCTTCACAGAAAATACTAATTGTAATATTTCAATGATAATACCTGACTGGATTAGCACTAAAACAGAGATCTTGGAACAATTTTTGTAACTTCAAAAAATGCAAATTCAAACAATGACTAAAGCGCACCGATACAAGGAATATGTTAGATGAACAGCCAATCTCAAAGTATAAGTTGATCCAGACATTGAATAAATCGATGAACCTGGAGATCTAGATACAATTTCATTCCACAAATCAATGGACCTAAGAGGCAATTTGACCAGTGAATTCTTGAGCTTCACCCAATATACAAAGACGACAAACAATGAAGGAAAACTCGATTCAAGGCTATTGAGCGACCTGGGGTGAAAATAATGGTGACTCGAGAATTGTAAATTTAAAGATTCCCATCGATCTTGCTCGGGAATAATTACCCGTCTGTGAATGGTGTCACCCAATCTATTGTGATGAAATCCTAAGAATTTCGGTGATCTTCTGGTTGTCGTTGGAGACTCCTGATTGATTCCATCCCTTGAAGTGGTGTCAGGTAGTTACAGGATATCATGTTGCTATAATCAAAGCACACATATAATGTCATGATTCACCTTTGGTGTCTTTTAAACCCAAACTCCTTGCATAATCTAGAACACAAGGAATATGAATGAGGAGTAATTACAAATCATCTGAATCTGCCTTTGTCTTTACCGCAACTCATGAGTGCCTCTGGAATACTCTTGATCCCAAGCCTATTGTCACGATGATGGATCCCAACTCTTCTCATGAGAATGAATGAAGAAAATAGACTCCTGGGATGCTCCTCTCAAGCCTAGAGAACACGTGATGAAGGCTTTGTCGCCCTTCCAGTGGTGGCGTCGCCTGAGATATCTGTCGCATGAAGATAGTGATTTCCGAGCATTCAAGATTCCACAAGTCGCAACACAACTCATAGGTCTGACAAAGGAGAAGGCTATGGCTGTTGGAAGAGTGATGAAATCGAGAGTGAAGCTACAACCATCAAGTGATATTGCACGCACAAAAACATTTGAGCTTTCCTTATGGGAAGCAACTACAGCAATTTCTTCATTGGATTGATGCAACTTCATCTCTCGAATACGTCAAGCATGATAGAGTGTCGCAAAAGGTACTTATGTTTTTTAATGCTTTTATACTTGTTATATTTCTGATCAGATCTTTTCTAGACCTGCTCTGATACCATGTTGTTTTTACATGATCAAAAATATCAAAATAGAAAACAATCAGAAAATGCAACATATAAGACAATGAACACCACAAGATACCTGGGGAAAACCCTCCAGCCTGAGGGAGAAAAACCCAGCAAATATATCTCTTATATATTCTGTAATAATCGCAGAATTCTACTTACAACTCAGGCATAATACAATGCCAAATTTGATACAATAGCATCTCTCCTAGATGCAAAGACATAGAGGATATGATTATCTCCTTGATATCAATCTACTACACACATGATGATTTGTTGCCAGCCTCCTTCAATATATCAAACTGAACAAGTGAATCTTCATCTAAGAAAAGTGAATGATAATTATGAACTTAATGATCAAGGAGAGATCATTATCTTATATTTATACAAAATGAGGTGACTCTTCAAGAAGGTCAGCCTCTTATTCATATTCACAATAATTAAACATAAGTCGGCCCAAATCAATGTTTCATAATGAAGCACCTCTTCATTAATATTATGTCTATGCAATTTAAATAACTGTTAGGCTACCATTTAAATTTCCCTTCATGGATCGAACTGGACTGGAAGTAGAAGCCCGATGCTGCCTTTAACATCAATAAAACCAAGATCTCCAAGCCAATAAGATACCTACAACCGCCAACAAACCATCATAAACATGTCCATCATCGCCAATCCATCACTATCAAAAGCTCCCACTGAAAAGTGTAATCAGACTATCCATGACATCACGATAACAATCTCCTCATGAAGATCAACCAAAGGCCCTCACACAATCAAATAACTTAAATGTAACAAGAGCTCCCAAAAGGAAAAGTAAAACCATGATCCTCATACCGCAAAGATACACCACCACAACCATAATCAGGAACCAATCCAACACCACCAACAATGCACCTGCATAAACCATCATGACATTCCAAAGTATCTAAAGCACAAGAAACATTCATGACACCATGATCACCACCAAATGTATCAAAAACTCAAACCAATCATGTCCACATATCTACATAGGTCTCACATCATGACTGTACCTGGTAATACCATCTCACCTTCTCAACATGACATCAAAACTAGCAAACCAAGTGACTAAACCAAGCCACCAAAACTGAAAAATACATCAACACTGAAATATCTATGGGCATAGACAACCCATGTCCAAGTCATAAATGCAACATGTAAGTATAGATCACCTACAAAATTGAACAACTTGTAGATACAACAATGAAACATACAAATCCAACCAAATACTAATTAATCATATCAGATGAGATAATAATATGAGATGCACAACTGAGCATACAATAAAAGGCAGAAAATATGGACAGCGCTAAAAAACAAGGAAGCCCATGCATCGGATGGCACTATTTATGCAGGTGCAAATTGTCACCTTCATAGACAGTGCCGCCAGCGAGTACTGTTGGTCCCGCCAAACTGTCGGCGGTACCGATAGTACTATCAACCACTGCAGTACTGGCAGTACCGATAGTACCATTGGTACTATCGGCCCCCTCTGCGGGTTTGGTAGGGGGGATGGGGTATTGTCCACTCCCCTTAATTTATATATTTTTATTTTTATTTTATTTTCAAAGAAACTTTTCAATCGGCCCCTTTTTTCACTTTGATTTTTTTTTTTCTTTGGCATGAAAAATATTTTAATGACGAGAAAATATTATTTTATTCCGCAGATGCCCTGGACAGTCATACAACTGGGCTAGGGTTAAAAAAAATTGTGTTTTTTTACAATAACAGAAATAGGTCAAATTATATATCAATCTTCATCTCTCGAACAACCCAGATCCAATTATGAGGTCCATTTTGATCCAATAGGTCTTCTATAAGTGTTCCCCCACAAAACCCCCCATTTGAATGCAAAACCAAGAAACCAATTTCACCCAAAATTTCTTACACTCCAACTCTGTAAACAACCCATCAAAATAGAAAACCCAAAACCCTCAGATCTGCAATAAACAACCTATAAAACCCTCATATCTTGCCATGCCTTTCATTCTCTCATGAAATTCATAGATTTAAAACTCAAATAATATTTTTTCAACCAAGGGTTATACAACCACAACCATTTCTCTGATACCAAATGTTGGAAACTTATAGTCATTTAAAGATAATTTCCACATAATCCAAAAGAGATCTATGCAAATAAGTACTCAAAATCTACATGCAAGAGAATAGACAACATACCCATGAAAATATGACACAAGATATACCCTGGGAAAACCTTCAAGAGGGAAAAAATCAAGCCTCCAAAAGCATCCATCTCTCATGTATTATTTAGCAATAAAGATTACAATACATCTTCATATTCTCCATGAACACCATTGAAGCAACAAGCCCTCTCCATGCAATCCATGTGAACAAGCATGTAACCACACATCCCATGCCATGCTTCAAACCTCCACAAATGCTAACCAAAGCTAACCTTCCAATTGATCAACCTTAAAAAAACTACCCTTGGGG
Source organism: Sequoiadendron giganteum (assembly GCA_007115665.2). Classification (NCBI taxonomy): domain Eukaryota; kingdom Viridiplantae; phylum Streptophyta; class Pinopsida; order Cupressales; family Cupressaceae; genus Sequoiadendron; species Sequoiadendron giganteum. Next base: position 482,020,913 of record CM021109.1, read on the forward strand.
TTGTTTTTATAGACACAAGCTCCCACAAAACCACCAAGTGGTATTACACAAAACCATGTGACTAAAACCATGAAATTACAAAACCATGTCCCCACATTTAATATTGAGTACTTTAATTAATTATTTTCCCCAATATTAAATAATTACATTTTAGAAACTTTAACTTATGTCCCAATGTTACATACAACATAAAGTGGCCCCAAGAAAATTTACATTAAATACATTATGCAAGGTGTACAACACACCTTTTTCCTAACACATACATATACTTCTTATCATCTTCTTATGCTCATTATGCTAGCCTAAGATATATGCTCTCATATGCTAAGGACATGTTCCACAGATATATTTATTGAAACATAGAGAAAGGGGAACCCTAAGTTTTAATGTATAGAACCTAGGGTTTATTGTCTCCTTTTCTAGGGTTTCATTAAGATGGAGATCAACAAGGTGAATAGATTGACTTTCAACCATGAAGGTGAGTCAAAAAAACCTGGATCTCCATCTTTGGGGGATTGTAAATGGATTGGAATTGATTGATTGTGATTAACCTAATTAGACAATGTGCCCTAATATGTAAATTTCAAGAATCTGACAATTAATAGACTGAAACAGCAATTTGCAAGCAGATCTTAAATGTGCAGAGGACTGTGTATCTATCCAAAAAAGTTGATTTCAGTGTGCATAGGAGGACTGATTTTTCCAAGGTTTTATGGGTCCTTGTAGAGGTGTCTTGCTCTATTTTTGCAATCCTCTAATGGAAGATATGATACTCTCATTTTTGCTTACAGAGTTGTCAAAATGTTGTCAAATAATTTTGTAGGTGAGTTTTTGTGAGTTGACAAGATGTAGAGAAACAATAGCAACAATGCACAAATGATCTTGAAACCTCCTTCAATCCTCTTCAAACATGAAACTTGCACATTCAAAGAGATGGAAAGGGTTGTGCCATTTAGGGGTTTGAGTTGACAAGATGTAAAGAAACAATAGCAACAATGCACAAATGATCTTGAAACCTCCTTCAATCCTCTCCAAACATGAAACTTGCACATTCAAAGAGATGGAAAGGGTTGTTCCATTTAGGGGTTTACCTTAGTTAAACCCCATGTTAGTGTTTTCACTTCCATAGTGGTAATGTCAATGATAAAATAATAATGGATAGGAAGGAATGATAAAATCACAAAGTGTTGCAACTCACCACACTTCAATGGCTTCCTTGGATGACATAAGTCATGCACATCACCTCAAGGTCTTGAATCTTGCTTACTTGAATACTTGAATGCTTTGGAGACCTACAAAAATGTTAGCCTTCACAAAACAATGAACACACATAAACTCACAAAGGATTTGACATGATGTTGGATCTTGAATTTCTACAATAAAACTCTGAAATGTTTCTCTTGACTTGCTCTTGAATGCTCTTGACAATAATAATTGCTAGATAATGAGTGTTAGGTTTCAAATGATGCTATAACTAGCTATTTATATGCAATTATGCTAATTTCTTGAAAATTAAATCTCAAAAATTGGCATTGCAATTTGAATTTTGAATGTTAAAATGTCAACACTGACATATTCAAAATTGGGTCCCGAAAAAGTGGGAGGGGGAAAAACATTAACTGGATGCATTTGTTCAATGCTTGCAATTTCTCAAAAAACAGTAAAAATAAGCCTTGGAATGCATAATTTAGGAAATTAGGAGCTTAATTGAGTCCAATAAATTAAGGGGGAAAAAACATAATGTGAAACTATCAAGGGTGACAATTTATGATGCTACATTTATTCATAATAATACGAGGGCGGTACTGCATTAATCTTGATTAAGCTATAGTTATAACAATAGTTATAGTTCTTCATCCTTTGTTGCAATACTCGTCTTGACAAATCTAGAGCTGTACTTTTAGAAATATATATATCCTACCTATAGTTGTAGTAAAAATATTTTTAAACAATCTATATGCCTCTTGTATACATTTTGCATCTTGCATACATCTCTAAGAGAGCAATCCCATGTTAAAACCACCACCATTTTAGTTTGAATGTAGAAAGGATTTTTATTTGGAAAACAATCATTATGCAAAACTTCAACATTCATAATTTATGTGGTTAATGGAATAGATAGCTTTGCATCCTTAACTGGGAACTTGAAACATAATAGTTGAACTTAAAAGTTCAAAGAAATCCATCAATGAATTGACAGAAAAAGATGATTATTGGAACCAATTATTTGCAATTGATGCAGAAATTTAACTGAAAGAAGAGAAAAAGGCTTCATAATAACCATAACAAGAAATGGCAAAACACTGTAATAAACTGTGTGAATTTTCAAAAAGCAGCAGACGATTTACAGTAATAAAAAGAAGAGATTTCTTAGAAAATAATATTACCAAGCCAGAAAAAAGGAAATTCGTGGATAAGCACCAATGAAGAGTTAGAAACACTTTGGAAGCCAACGTAGACTTTACTACTCTAGTCACAAATGATCACAAAACTCCTGCAAGTTAATCAGATATTGAAACAAGGATTAACAGACCACTCAACAAAACAGGGTAAGAGAGCGTTGAGAAAAGAATCATAGTGCTAAAAATTTGATGGATTTGATACAATATTAAAGCTCTTCAAATCGAGAATTCTCTTGTTGACTAAAATATACAAGAGTTTTAACTATTAAATGACCATTGCATGAAGACAATTAAGCAAGCATCATAGAGCACAATTAAGCTTCTCATTTTAATTTAATGAACCAAAAACATTGTATTTTTGCAGTTACAAAAATTGATGTTTCTGATTTATTTCATCAAGCTAACTCATAGTGTTGCAATGACAAACATCGTCGATGAGATTAGGTTGCCATTTAGAGGCAAGTTGAATTCAGTTATATCAAATCACCTTTACAAATGCTACTGACAAGGTGAATTCCAAAGGTTTCCCCAATCTAGTAATACATAATTTTGTTTGTGTATGATATTTTAAATCACATACTCAAATGCAATGCAGAAGAGATGAGTTGTACCGATGAAGCAAAAAGTTTCACTAAATTTCTTAGGCTCCCCATCTTTACATTTTATTCTAGAAACTGTCAACATGTAGCTGCATGCCTTCAATGATACAAACACCCTTAACGAGGTCCGTTTGTCTAATGAAATAAGAAAGATAAGAAAATTTCAAGCCCGAATCTGCATTTATTTAGTTTGTTGCTTCCTATCTAGGCTTCTCTGAGCAAACAAAACATACAACCTACAAGAACCATAATGAAGTTGGGAATCCTTTTCTTCAACTCATACAGTACCATTAAATATTTTTCTCTTCATCTCAATATTTACTACGTCATTATTACGAAGTGTAAGTATATTACAAAGATGAAGATTTGGCATATGGTAAAATATATTTGTCAAAGAACGTCCATGGAATTCAGTGCCTCAAATACTCTATACCGAGGTATTAACCTTGCCTTCAAACTATAACTCAACAAAGTCGGTTGCTTGGCAATATCAAAGGGAAAGCCCTACATAATTGACTAAAAAGTCCAGATTGCGCTTATATTTTTCCTTGGAAACTGTCAATACCTTAGGCATTCGCTTGCACAAAAACAACACTTGTTGTTTTGAAAACCCTAAACTGTACAAATGCTGCATTTTTTGTTCTAAAAGATCTTTCTTGAGTCTGCCAATGGAATTCAAAGTAACAGCAACCATGGGAGAGCCCTTGGTGTGTCCAAAAGCCTCCTCCTGTTTAATTAATCTCTAAATAATTTTCACTGAAAACGTAACCATCCCGAGAACAGAGCCCAAAAGTTTAGACGATGCCTCGCTCTCATAACCAATTGTTTGCAGAAATGAAATTGCAAGTTTGAGCCTAATCTCAATACTATAGTTAAAAAGCCTTGGATTCACAGATATGAGTTTGATCAAATACTTTTGCTTCATGAAAGTCTTTAGGAAGTTAAGCTTGACCTTAATGTTTTTATCAGGGTCTAGAAGAAAAATTACCTGGAAATGGCAGAAATTCAAATTGCAGTAGACGTGAGGTGTGATTTCTGCAGAGTAGGTGAGATGCCCCGAGGCTGGTGACTTGAGCAAAAGATAGATGGGGGAATCTTTTTCCAAATAAGAGCCTCAATCTTGAAGCTTTCCTTATCCTAAAACCCCAAGTTTTATACATTGTGCTGGTCAGATTTGCATACCCATGTTTTAGAGTGGTTTAATATATTTATATATTGATAAATGATATATTATTGTATAAATTATGTGTATTTCTATATATTTATTTTTATCTATTTATACAATTTAATATATTTAATTAGATTATACATTTAGTACACTTCTATATTTATTCTTATATATTTGTTATCTACTTTAATTTCATCATTCTTATGTTTCAAATCATTTCTATGAGTATGAGATCAATCTCTCACTCTTAATTTCATTCTAAATTTTCAAAATTTAAATTCAATTTATTGTTGATCCATGCTCATTCCTTCCCACCTAGGGTTTACTAAGACATGGTTTACATGATTTATTTCATGTCCTTGTATTTGAGGACACTCAATTACATTTAATCATCATGATAAAATATTAAGGAAAAATCATTCGCATTTATGAAAGGAGTAAATTCTAGGAACACTTCAAGTAGAGAATCTAAAATCAATATATCTATATCATCATTTACATGTCCTAAGATTGTTATCCTTGATTATTTGTAGGATTGTAAAATCAAAAAAAAATTAGGGTTGACCTAAGAGAATTTTTCTCCTTGCAATTCAACAATCCTCTAAAGGTATTCTTAAATACTATTAGTCCTCATAGTAGAGAAAATAAGAATGAATCGAGTGGGGATTAGAAAGCAAGTGTGGACACTCAGCTAGATCAGTTCCATAGTGGGATAGAGCCACACTTATGGACATGACTTAGGTTTGTAGATTCAATCCACCATAAAGCATGCAAATTATTCCATATCAAATGTAAACTACAAAAAAAAAAAGACCAATTTTCAACCCCAAGGTAGGTGGATTTCAATGTCTACAAAAAATTCATGCATCATTTTTGTACCTAGAGCTAATTGTATTTATTTTTTCACATTCAATTTCCATTATTTAAATTCAATATTTTGTTATTCTCAATATATATTCCTATAGCTATATTATCTTCAATTTCCATTATTTAAATTCAATATTTTGTTATTCTCAATATATATTCCTATAGCTATATTATCTATAGGTTAGTCGGTACACTTATTGCTTATGTTAATAAATTAGTCTAGATAACACTTTAGAGAAATTTTATTTTCCTTTATAGTTGTCAATTATTAATCTAAAATAATTATTGTTATTAACTACCTCCTTTTAGTTTTATCCATATATATATGATATATTATGTTGAGTAAGAAACCCTCAATTAGTCCATTCTTCTATCTTTCTCATTCCCCCAAGATATCTAATCACACTTGTTTATCCTAGAGACTTAAAAAAAAACCCTCCTCATTTATAATTCATCAAGAGTAGATTTTTTACGAGTTATCTTACTATTGAGCCATGTTGACAAAAAAAACAGCATATAAATCCATTCAAGACAATAAATTGATGTGTTCACTCTTGTCACCTACTATATCCTTCATTTATTATCTCTCACACCTTACTAGTTTCATGAGGGCAAGGAAGGGGGATGAAGTGTCATTAATTACCTAGTTTAGCCTTCAGTGATAAACCCTTAATCTTCCTAGTTGTGTGGGGCTAGGCTTAGGGGATGATGCTATAAAGGATTCAAGAAAAAGATTCAAAACTAAAATTAGAATTAAGAAGTCAAAAAAAGAAGGAAAAGAAACTTGATGGGAAAACTATAAATGAATTCCTTATTGACCATAATTAATGTAGTTTCATTCCTCTTGTTTTAGCCTCTACATTCCCCTAGTCTAACCTATTGACTATTATAGATTTAATTATTGGGAAAATTTATGATTTGAGGATGTCTTTACTCATTATCAAATCTTGCATAAAATAAAACTAATTAACTACCCATTATTCCACACCCTCTAGTATTCCCACCCCTAGACCTATCTTCATTTATCTTCAAATTCTAAGAGTTTTGGTTAAAATATTACTCAACCCATATACGTTGATATTTACATTAGTTTATATGGATTCCTTGTAGTGGTTGATATATACCATGTGGGTACGTGCACTAAGTTGTGACAAAAAATGGCTCTTAAGATGCAACTTTTTTTCTTCTAAAATCAGTAAATTTTGATGTTCATGAGAAAATGAAGATAGTTACACTCAAAATTTGAAGATACAAAAGAACAAGAGTTGTGCTCCAAATCTACTCTCTAAACTTCTATTTTTTTTATAATAGTGAATATTAGGAGCACACAAAGCGGTCCTTTTTTTATCAAAAAATATAGCATAGGGTTTGTTGTGATCCCCCTAAAATGTTAACTTTTTTTTAGAATTTCAAAATTCACTTTGGTGAGAAATTAGCTAACACCATGTAGTTTATGCTAGTTTTTTGGATTTTTTTTATTGAATATATAATATTTTACTAATTTTCAAAGTGGACACATCATGAAAAACAGAAATTTGAGTGTACTCACCCCTAAAACATTTTGGAAACTAATCTAAAATCATGTTTTTCAATACGTGTAGAATGGAGTCTAGTTTCTAAAAATGTAATTTGTTTCAAAATTTTATGAACCAGTAAAAATCTATACCCAAACTAGCACATATTGGTTTTTGACAAAAAAAATAGAGGCACTAACAAAAGAAGTTAAAGAATAAGACAAAGATCCATCTCATGTCCTAGGAGAATTTGTGCAAGGAAAAAAATCAAGGAGGTGCAGGCCTGCAAAACTTATTTGCAAGAAATAAGGCATTAAGTGTAAAGTTAGCATGGAAATTATTTGCCAAACCTGAAGCTAAGTGGTGTAGGCTCATGCAGGCCAAATATTTAGATACAAGCGACCCTGAAAAATCTTCATAATATAGAACCCAAGGTCTAGTTCTAAAATGTGGAACTTCCTAATTGAGTGTTGAGATTTCATCACTCCACAACTAACCTAGATCATTAATAATTGATAAAGGGCTCTATTTTGGGAAGACTCCTAGAATGGCTATCTTCCATTGGGAAAAGTTGAAGCCCTACAAGAAGCAAAATTCTTCCTCAAAAAATCTAGGAAATCCATGTTAAGGACTACATCATGCCATTCTCAGATTCAAATATGGTCCTAATAGAAAATGGAGAGACTTCTCACTCTGCATTTTCCCTCAGTCTCAAAAAGACCTTAAAAATATCCTAGAAAAAAGATAAGTATTTTTATCAGAAAAACCAGACAACCTCATTTGGGCTCCTGCAAAATCTAGCACATACAATGTAAAACAGAGTTATAAGTTTCAACTATTCCTAGAAATTGCAACAAGTTCTACATGGCCACACAAGTTGTGTTGGAATAAAATGGTACTCCCAAAGGCAAGTGTCTTTTCATGGTTAGCACTAAATCACACGATTCTAACAAGCAAACGTCTCCAAAAGTTGAGCATCATAAATCCATTTGATTGTGTCTTATGTGGTAAGTGTGAAGAGTCTCTAGACCACCTTATTATACAATGTGACTTTTTGTATTCATGTTAGAAATGGTTGTAGAATCGATTGAATTAGCAATCTCCATTGGGTAACTCTCTTCTACAAGTTTTCAATAGTTGGCCATTATTATACAACTCTTCTCTATTATCAGCACTATGGATAATTTATCCATCAAAGGTCATTTGGAACATCTGGTGGGAGATGAACAAAAGAATTTTAGAAAATAAATAATTCCTCTCCCAAAGGTCCTTCAACACCTAGAATTTACAATCTCAGAATTAGTTATGGTGTGTGTTCATAATCTCCAATCCTCAAGAACAACAAGCCATTCACCTCATGGGATTTCCAAATCTTATCAAAATGGCCACACATAGTGCTCCCAACCCCTATATTTTTTCATGTCTCAAGGCTTAACCCGGTCAAAAGATCCACCATTCAATGCCTCAAAAGGATCTCTAGAATCTCAACTTCAATGGCACCTCCAAAGGAAATTCGAGTAAGTCTGGGGTAGGATGTGTATAAATTAGAAATGATCGAGGTTGGATTCATTCTGACATAGCCTTAAAACTCCTAAGGGGAACAAGTAACAAGGTTGAAGTTCAAGATTTATTGGCTAGATTAAAACTAGCAAAAAAGGTGAATATAAAGAGAATTTGGATAGAAGGGGATTCCCTCAATATAATGAATGCATGCAAAAACCAACAATCTCCTTCCTGGAATTTGGACTACATATTGCACCACATCATCAAATGCTTTCACTCATTTGAATTCTTCAAGATATCCCATTGTTACAGAGAATCCAATTGATTGGTTGGTGATCTTGCAAAAATCACATGTAATCTTGATAACCATTTAAGTGTCCTAACAAATGAGGACATATGCAAAAATCAAATCCTACAAAATCTAGCATTGGAATATCGTTTTCCCCAACATAGGGGATAAATTTTACATTATATCTAATGTGTGTCTTTATTTACATGTGGGATAAACATGGCCTATCGTCATTGGCTAGAAAATCAATTAATTATCTCACACAACAAAGATCAGCTTGTCCTACCACTGTCACTCACCAAGAAAAATCAACATCATCATACATCACAGGGTACATGTATGTATCATAGCTCAGCAAAATCTAGTTGTTGAATAATTCTCCAGCACCACCTTCCATAAGTGCGGGTTACAAAATTACTAAAAACACATGCCAGTAGATATGTGGTGGTGGTAGGAGTTTGTTTCAAATGAATTTTTCATTGCATCTGCATCATTTTTGAAGCATGGCATGATTTTCTAATGTGGTGGAAAGCAATCACCTTCACTAATTAGGGCATGTAATTCCCGAAGCATGTGAAGCTCCTTAAATTACCTTCACCACCCGCATTTCACTCCATTCTAAGTGGTTTATTTCTAGTTCTCTCTTGATGTACAAGGATTTGGCATAAAAAAGGGTTCTCTGTAGTTAATTTATTTTGTCGAGTTGGAACCCATCAACAAATGCATCAATATTCCCATTCTGAATGGGAATACCTTGGGTATGATGTGTTCAACACGAAAATGCTCAAAAACATCTTTAAAATTGACTGCTTGAGGGTGGAATCGGTGTTGTGTGTGGTCTTTGGTGATTGAATCCTTCTGGGTCAACCACGCTTTTTGTATCCATCTCAAGTAGTTTCTATATTTCTATCAAATTCTATGGACTTATTGCAGCATTATGGGTTGGTTTCTTATTTAGCTGTAGATTATGTCCATGAGAAATACCTTGTTGTCCAAGCCCTCAAATCTACAATCTGTGAGTACAAATTTCATAATGGTAAGGCTCTGGTAGGCAGCTTGTTTAAACACAAGTAGTTGCAGAGAAGGGCAGGATACCTCTACATCTATGTCACCCTCAAACATGCACTACACGGGCACTAGGAAGTCAAGTTGGATAAAGTTTTCAAAGTACATAGAGCGAAAGTGGGATATCCTTTTTCCACACGATTGGTTGAGGCTTGCAGGGCCTTGATTACTCTTCTCACCCATGACCCACATCCTCCACTGGCTCCATCAACTCCAATGGAAAAAGATGGATCAACATAATCCTCCTCCTGATCCATCTCATTTTAATGGTTTTTTTGGATAATCTTAAATATTTGCTATCTAATCTTAGTCCCTCTTCCCAATCAGCTTAACATGTAGTTTTCTATGCCCTCTCTACAAACTCAATTATTTTTCTAGTTTATGTTTTGTATATGCATAGGGTTGGCATGGGTTTTTTTTTTTGGCTCTCCCCTTGTTTATAGCTAAAAAGGCCATGTTTGGTTCACTATAACTTTTATTATCTATATTAATAATATATTATAGGCCTCGTTACTTTCATCTAAAAAAAGTTAAATATGAAAACCTTAACATAATCAAAATGTAAAAAAAAATATAGTTAGATATCTAAGAGAGATCTTAACGTCATCATGGTAATTTTATAATTTTGCATTCAAACATGTACAAACCTAGTGGAGAGTATGACCAAAAATATATGATTTTTTTTTACCCTTTTGAAAAACCATGTCTTTGGAATGAAATGGTCATTCAACCCTTTGGTTTGGATTCCCAAGTAAAATCCAATTGAAAGGGTTAGTATCACCAAATGCAACCCATTTGGCGAGTGCCAAATGTGAAGCATGAATTTTTAGAATGTATTTTGTTGAACTCTTTCTTTTTTTCTTTCTCTATCAAAGAAACTATATACATGAAATAAACATTTAAGTATAAGTTGACATTTACATATGGACATTTACTTTATTATACTTTAAGTTATATTTCATGTATATAGTTTCAGGATGTTTGAGAGTGGATTTGAATCTCTTCGAGTTATAATGTAAATTCTAGTTTTTGGAAGATCTTATAATTTTTCAAGTAGTCAAATTTCAGCAACTGGGAGGTCAAATTTTAGTAATCAACAAGTTGTATCATCTCTCTATATCACTCATTGTTCATCTCTTATGCTCTAGACCTCTCTCTCTCACTATCTCCATCCCTTTATCTGGCTCTCTCTCCCTTGACCTCAAGAACTACCTCTCTACCTGTTCATATCTCTCTCTATATATCTATCTCACCTCTCTCTCCCTCCCTCCCTACCTCTCCCTCCCTCTCTCCTTCCCTCTCCACTTCTCTCTATCTCCCCTCTCCATATCTCTACCTACCTCTCCCTCTATAACTCCCTACCACTCTCTCTCACTCTACCTACCTCTCTACCTATATCTACCCTCTCCCTCTCTTTTCCTACCTCTCTATCTTACCTATACCTCTTTACATCTCCCTCCCTCCCCTCTCTCTCTCCCACCCTCACCTCTCTCTCTCTCCCACCCTCCCTCCTCTCTATCTATCTCTTTATTTGTCTCTCTCTTTGATGTGCACCAATATGTGATAAAAAAAAAGGTGAGGAACGTGGGGAGATTGAGAGAGAGAGAGAGAGGGAAGGAGGGAGGAAGAGGTAAACATGGAGAGATATAGAGAGAAGGAGAGAGTGAGAGAGAAATAGGAGGGGGATATAGAGAGAGGAGAGATAGAAGGAGAGAGAAAGGGGAGAGGGATGAAGAATTGAGAGAGAGGTGATAGAGAGAAGTAGAGAGAGGATGAAGGTGGAGATATTGAGAGAGGGAAGGAGGGAGGGAGAGAGGGAGAGATAAAGAGGGATAGAGGGATAGGTAGGTAGATATAAGTATAGAGGGCAGGAGAGATGGAGGGAGAGAGAGAGAGAGAGAGGTGTGAGAGAGATAGCAATAAAGAGAGAGGTAGGTAGAGAGGGAGGGGGAGATAGAGAGAAGTAGAGATGAAAGGAGAGAGGGAGGGAGAGGTAGGAAGGGAGGGATAGAGAGGTGAGAGAGAGTGTGGGGAGGGAGGGATAGATAGGTAGAGAGGTGAGATAGAGAGAGTAGAGAGGAGAGAGAGAGAGAGAGATAGAGATATAGGTGATAGAGAGATATAATAGATAGAAGTAGAGAGGGGGAGAGTGTGAGGAGAGAGTGAGAGAGAGAGAGAGAGGGAGAGAGAGAGAGGAGAGAGAGAGAGAGGGGAGAGAGAGAGAGAGAAGTAGAGAGGGAAGGAGGGAGGGAGGGGAATGTAATGTCCCTCAATCAAAAAAACTATTTAATTTAGAAAAAAACTTCACAAAGAGAAAATTGGGTATGAAGAAATTTGCACCAAATCATTCCAAAATGAGAGTAAATCATTAACAACTAAAATAGAATATTTCATTACAGATTTGAGCATGAAAAACCATTATTTTTCTATTGATAACAACCAACATAAATAATTATCTACTACACAAACCCCAAAGAAGACTCAACCTAGATACTTCAACACACTACTAAAATCCCAAATAACTCCACACAAATCCCAATCTTGAAACATCAATTCTAGATAGAAAAATACATTAATGAAATACTTCTAATAAAATTATTTTTTTGTATATAATAGCAAAACAAACTGAAAACTAAAATATACACTAAGCACACCAAACTAATCAACTCGAGACAACTATTTGAAAAAATGGACAATAAACTTTATAGCCTTTCAGCACTACTACAACTTCTGGATGAAGTTTCCTCTAGAGACTTGTAAACACACTACCTACAAGTCTCTATCTCCCTATTTTATTAGCCTGGAAGATAACTCCTCCAATGGTTACTCATCCTTTTAAGAAGAGCAGCATAAGCCTATAAAATTACCAAAGTAGAATTCCTGAACATGCAACACAAAAAATATATATCAAAAACTTTCCCAACCAAACTTGGGTTCCAAAATTCCATGCCTAAAAATGAGGATTATTGCATGCCAAGAAAGAACCCCTTGTTTCCAAGTGTGTCTTCATCATAACTCCACTCCAAACTTGACTTGCTAAATTCAAATGTTGGCATGCACCCAATTAAAGCCAATTTCTATAACAAATGCACTTTCCAACTTGGTCCCACAAACATTTTATAAATATTTCTAATTTTAATATTTATTTTCCCAAATGATGTAAATGTGATCAGGACAATACAAATATTAAATATATATTTTTTCCCAATGTCCCTTGTGACCCTTCTTGACTTACTATTTTGGGACGATGGAAACTTACTATTTTAGTAAGTACTCTTTTTAGAAAAAAGGGGACATGACAAGTCCTCCCTTCCCAAATATTTCTTGTCCTGGAGTAATTGCTATCATGATGTTTCAAAATTATGTTATATTGCACAAAAATTCTTGATCAAGTACCTGTGAGATGTTGCAATTCCTGCCATAAAACACTGTACAAACCTGATAACTCGGACTTATTTGTGACAATATCATGAAACCGATAAGAATATTCATTCAAAGATTTGATATATTCACTCCCATTCAAAATCTAGATGACATCTCCAAGAAATTTTGTAAACTCGCCAAATGCTTCCCACTAAATATATGTGCTAGCATGTAATAAGCTAAACTTGCAACTTCTCCCAATAATGTAAATTTAATTTTTGTTTCCATTAATAATATTATAAAATTTATTACATCCTCTATAACAGCAAGCACATCTTTGGGAATTAACAACTACCTCCATCTCCAAAATACTGAAATATGCATAGCTGAAATGCACATTAGTAAGCCTAAACATTACCTCAACTTGGGAGATGGTACCTCCATCTTCATAAACTAATTTATAACAGAAAAATATGTTTAGAGGGGAAGCAAGTAATATCTTGAACAAACAACATGTATACCACCATTTCCCAAATATTAAATCTACAAGCATTAGTTCGTTCTAATACCATTGTATGTATGCACTAGCACTAAGTATTTTGTACCAAAAATATCTAAAACCTCCTATTGTGACATAAATCTGATTTTTATGGACCATAGGACTATTATAATATTCAATTCATCCTTCAAAATATTAAATACATAATTTGGAAACAACTACCTCTTTTACCTTCAAAATGTGGAGATACACCCTATTAAAAACAACACTAGTTGTTCCAAACTTCGCCTCAACTTGAAGGATGTTAGATGCGACATTTGGATCTGATCTGAAATATAAATGATAATATTGAGGAGTTATCACAAGAAGGGTTTGAGTCAATGGTTCTAAATGGGATAAGTGGAAAGCGGTTGCAGTACCTGCCCAAGGGGCATCTGGGGGTCTAATTGCATTATGGACTAAAAAAATAGTAACTGTGGGTGTGCTTAGTTTTGATACTAACTGGAAGCTTTTAGAGGTAAGTAGCTTTGACCTCCAATTCAAGCTCATCACTGCCTATGGTCCAACAACAACACTTGACAAAAAGTGTGCCGAGGATAAGCTCACAACAGTAATTCAGGGCTTGGGAAATCAAAAGGTTATAGTAATTGGGGATTTTAATACAATAGTGTCTTTGAATGAAAAAAAAAAGGAGGAATTTGTCCACCTCCAAAAATGATGTCTAATTTTGGGTGTTTCATTTATGATAATGCTTTGAGGGATATCATTTTGGAAAGTGGGAAGTTCACATGGACAAATTGCAGAAAATATTTTTGTCAAATTGTTGTAAGGCTTGACAGGTTTTTAGTTTCGCAAGATTGGGTTTGTTCCTCCGTCAGCTTGGCCTCCCAAATCCTTCCATTCATGTACTTTGATCATTATGCCATAATTTTGTCTATAGCAAGGCCTGTAGGAATGTTAAGGCATAAACCATCCTTCAAATTCGATAAAATGTGGTTCAAACATCCTCATTTTTTTCCCTTACTAAGGCAATGGTGGGTAAGTGCTCTTGTCTAGTTAGGTACAAAAATGTTTTAGCTTTTCAAGAAGCTACAATGTATCAAGGGGAAGATAAAGTAGTGGAATGTGAGTACCTTTAAGAATATCTTTGTCTAGAAAGAATAAGTTGCAAAACAGTTAGAGGTTCTCCATGAGCACATTATTCAGAATTGTTTGGATGTTGTTACTTATGAAACACAAAAGGAGCTCCAATAGTTGTGGGAAGAGTTGGGCAAGTGTGAAGACATATATTGGCAGAAAAAATCACATGAATTATGGTTAAAGGATGGGGATTGATAACCTTTTAGTGCCATCATACCTTGCATTTATAATGAAAATTCTTGTTTTTGGATTATCTTATAATTTTTCAGACTTAGTGAAATTTTAGTAAGCAACATGTTAAATTTCAGTAATCAATAATTTGTATCATCACTCTCTCTCTCTATCTCTCCCATTATTTATCTCTTATGATCTAGACCTCACTCTCTCACTATCTCCATCCCTTTATCTAACTCCCTCTCCCTTGTGTTCAAGAACTACCCCTCCACCTATCCATATTTATCTCCTTCCCTCTCTACTCTCTATCTCCCTCCCTCCCTCCTTCCCTATCTACATCTCTCTATCTCCCCTCTCCCTCTCCTTCTATCTCTATCTCTATCTCTATATCTTTGTCTCTATATGTGTCTCTATCTTTGTCTTTGTCTCTATCTCTGTCTCTGTCTCTGTCTCTATCTCTATCTCTATCTCTGTCTCTATCTCTGTCTCTGTCTCTGTCTCTATCTCTATCTCTGTCTCTGTCTCTATCTCTGTCTCTATCTCTATCGCTATCTCTATCTCTACCTCTATCTCTATCTCTATCTCTATCTCTATCTCTATCTCTATCTCCCTCTACTCTCTGTCTCACTTCTCTCCCTCACTCCCTCCCTCCCTCCCCCCTCTCTCTCTACTTGTCTCATCTCGCATTTCTCTCTCCCTCCCTCCTTCCCTCTCTAATTTTCTCTATCTCCCCATCTATCTCTATTTGTCTCTCTATATGTCTCTTCATATATTTGTCTCTCTCTGTCTCTATCTATCTCTATCTTTGTCTATCTACCTATTTGTCTCTCTCTATTCCTTCATCCCACAAACCTTCCCTCTCTATTTCTCTTTATCTAACCTATCCTTCTATACCTCTTTCTCTCTCCCTCTCTCCCTCATTCCCTCTTAATATCTCCAACTTCCTCCTTACCTCTCTACTTCTCTCTATCACATCTCTATCTCACTTCTCCATCCCTCTCTCTCCTTCCATCTCTACTCTCTCCCTACCTCTCCCTCCATCCTCTCTCTCTCTCCTCTTTCTATCTCACTCTCTCCTTCCCCCTCTCTCTCCTTCCCTCTCTACTTCTCTCTATCTCGCCATTCTCTCCCTCTCTATTTCTCTCTATCTCACCTATCTTTCTCCATCCCTCCTTCCTACCCTCTCTATTTTTCTCTATCTTCCCCTCTCTCCATCTCTTTGTCTTTTTCTTTTTCTTTGTCTTGTTATTTATCTTTTTCTTTGTCTTGTTATTTTTCTTTTTCTTTGTCTTTGTCTTTGTCTTTGTCCTTGTCTTTGTCTTTTTCTCTGTCTTTGTCTTTGTCTTTATCTTTGTCTGTCTCTCTCTTCCTTCCATCCACCTTCCCTCTCTATTATCTCCATCTAACCTATCCCTCTATACCTCTTTCTCATTCCCTCCCTCCCTCCTTACCTCTCTCAATCTCTCCACCTTCCTCCTTCCATATCTACTTCTCTTTCTATCACATCTCTTTGTCACCTCTCTATCTCTCTCTCACTTCTCCCTCCCTCTATCTCTCTTTCCCTGTCAAGTCCCCTTTTTCTAAAAAGAGTACTTACTAAAAATAGTAAGTTTCCACCATCCCAAAATAGTAAGTCAAGAAGGGTCATGAGGGACATTGGGAAAAGATATATATTTAATATTTATATTGTCTTGATCACATTTACATCATTTAGGCAAGTAAATATTAAAATTATAAATATTTACATTTTTTATTTTGTGGGACCAAGTTGGAAAGTTCATTTGTTATAGAAATTGGCTTTATAAATTTGGTGCATGACAAAATTTGAATTTAGCAAGTCAAGTTTGGAGTGGAGTTATGATGAAGACACACTTGGAAACAAGGGGTTCTTTCTTGGCATGCAAACATCCTCATATTTGGGCATGAGATTTTGGCACCCAAGTTTGGTTGGGAAAGTTTTTGATATATATTTATTTTGTGTTGCATGTTCAAACATTCTACTTTGGTAATTTTATAAGCTTACAATGTTCTTCTTCAAAGGCTAAGAAACCATTGAAAGAGTGATATTCTAGGCTAATAAACCAGGGAGATAGAGACTTGTAGGCAGTGTGTTTATAGGTCTCTAGAGGCAATTTCATCCAAAAGTTGCAGGAGTGTTGAAAGGCTATAAAGTTTATTGCTCATTTTGTCAAATAGTTGACTAGCGTTGAGTAGTTTGGTGTGCTTAGTGTAGATTTTGGTTTTCAATTTGTTTTGTTGTTATATGCAACAAATATATCTATATCAGAAGAATTTCATTAATGTATTTTTTTCCAGAATTGATGTTTTAAGATTGGGAGTTGTGTGGAGTTATTTGGGGTTTCAACAGTGTGTTGAAGTATCTAGGTTGAGTCTTCTTTAGGGTTTGTGTACCAAATAATTATTTCTATTGGATATTGTTATCAACAACAAAAATGATGGTTTTTCATTCTCAAACCTATAATGAAATATTCTATTTTAGTTGTTAATGATTTACTCTCATTTTGGAATGGTTTGGTGCAAATTTCTTCATACCCTATTTTCTCTTTGTGAAGTTCTTTTTTAAATTAAATAGCTTTTTTTATTGAGGGACATTATAGTGGTATAAAAGATGTGATCTTTCCAGCTCAAGGGTTTCAAATATGTCCCATTAAATATAATTTATTTCCTGAAGGTGGTTACTTTACACTCACTCACTCTTTCAACCCCATGGAAGAATTGGTTATGGATCCAATTACTATGAGAGCTTCATATAGCAAAATGGATGAGGGTTTCATAAAGTCAGTCCCCTATAATGATTTCTTAATTCACATGCAAGGTATGATGGCACTAAAAGGTTATAAATTACACCTAATTTTGAGTGAGAAAAATCAAAAGGAGGAGATCCAAGATCATCAAGTAAAGGAAATGTCTCTACAAAAGATGAAGAATTAGAGTCAAAGGTTGAAGTAATGAATTTTTAATTGAAAAAGATATTTTTAGTAAATGAAATCTCACAACAAGAATGTGTTCCTTTTGATGAAGTTAATTCAAGATCAACATTACATGTTGAATATGAAGTTAATTCAAAAGTTTTAAATATTGTCAAAGAGGTACCCTTTGAAATAGTGAAGAGGAAACTCTTTTTGTGCAAAAAGAGAATGTATCTAATGTTGGCCCATAGTTTCTGTTGCACCAAAAGATCGACTTGTTAATGCCTGATACAACTGCCAGAAATAATGGATCCACAAGAGGCGGTTAGTCCATGTCACAAATCCTAAGGGGAGCATTGACCATCTACCGACAAACTCCCCCTCAACGTTACCCAAGGGGATTCAAGCCTGACACCTTTGGATCTAATACCACTTGTTGGCCCATAGTTGTCATTGCACCAAAAGATCAACCTATTAATGCCCGATACAACTACCAGAGTTCACAGATCTATGGGAGGTGGTTAGTCCATGTCACAAATCCTGAGGGGAGCACTGACCATCTGCTAACATCTAATATGTAGGATCATGGAAGAGGGTCACTTGTTTAAAGTGGAGTTAGACAAAAGGAAAAGGGTAATGGAACCTAGTGATCCACTGAGGGAGTTATAGAGCAATGTTATGGATGGATTTTCTTTAAAAAGAAATATGTTGGTTAACTTGAACTCATGGGTTTTGGATCAAGAAAATAAAGTTTTTGAAGATTTTCCAATGAATTTTATTTTGGCAAATAAGAATGAGCACTCTACTTGCAGCCAAAGGTATGAAAATATTTTAGATTTTTCACTTTCTATGTTACCACAAAATTATTTTCATGTTGGAGAGAATTCAAAAGGGGGGGATCAATCTTTTAATGTTCAAAGTTGTTTATACATAAGAATATGGGATCCAAGGAATCTCTTGAGGATTAAAAGGGTTAGAGACACTATTGAGTTCTCTATATTTTCTATTTGGAATGAAAGTAAGTTTATGAGGATATATATAGTGTTATTTGTGGTTTCTAACCACTTAATGAAGGATCAATATTCATATTTTTTGGAACACTTATGCAAGCCAATTACCACACTTGAAGATAAAATTTTGAGTAATGACAAAATGGTGATAGGAAACTTGGATTGTTGACCATGGTAAGGGAAAAATGAATCATTTTAATGTTCATTATTTGATGACTAACCATGTTTTAATGTTATGGAAATCAAGTTGAAAGTTGAATGATTCATAAAGGATGAACTTCTACAAACCATTAGCATCATAAAGGAAAGGAAATTAGTCTTACTATTTGGTGAACAAAAGAAATGTAAAGATTTCCATATCATATGTCCTAGAGCTGCAATGGTTATGTGGTTGAAAAAAAAATGGGTTAAAAATATTTTATACATGACTTATATCAACCATAATCTATTCATACAAGGGTTTTCAACACAAAAGACATTTGGGAGGCCTATGGAGGCAATCAACCCATGTTTTACAATTATTATTTTTGATTTCTCACATACATGTGTAGGAGAATATGGTGTTGTAGGAGAAGCTACATGGGCAGCAAGATGTTTTAAGGATAAGAGAATGAAATATGTGCTATCATTTAGTGAGAACCATAGATTTCATTCTAACATTCCACTACTTCAAAATCAACAAAGGATGTTCATATATGTGCTTTCAGGATCATCTTTGGATATGAGATTTTTGCATGCCAATGCTTATTATCCAATGGAAACTTTAGACATGGGAAAGAATTATTTTTATTTTATGGTTTCTCAAACATCATACAAGGGACACATCATGGTTTTCTACCTGGGCTGGTTATTTATGCATTTGTTGCATCATTGATATATTGTTACCTTGGTAGCTCTTGTTTTGAATAGCTACAGTTTGTTGCACTTGGATATGATTTAATTATATAGAAGGTTGTCATTTTTAATTTCAAATAATCCAACAACTATATATTTTAATTAGGGAAGATTGAGGGAGGTTGTGCAGTATATATGTGTTGTTTACATGTTCCTAGTGAAATTGTGTGAAGATTTGTGGGTATTGTATATGATGGAGTATGTTTTTGTTATAAATCCATCTTATGATAATGAATTCCATTATATATTTTTATTTACTCCAATCATATCAAATATAAAGGTTGTGGGTTCACTCTTCCAGTTCAGAGAAAAATAGTGTTGGTAGTATAATGTGATATGGAAGTTTGGTTTGATTTTTGAAGAATTATGGAGTATATGTTGCTATTCCTTAGCACTATTTGACACTCATATTCTCAATTATTTCTTTTATATACTAGTACATGAAGATGAAGACAACACCTCTCAAGCTGGGTAATGTATGAGTTTGTTATTATACATATTTGTATTGCATAATTCAACAATGATTATTTTAATATTATGGAGGTGGAAGTAGTTGTTGTCTCCAAAATATGTATTTGTTGTTGTAAGGGAAGTGATGAATTCTATAATAGTCATAATAGCAGAAAAAAATATATCCAAAACATTATCAAACTCCTCACAAGTCCCCAAAACAAGTTTCCCAATGACAGCGTATTTCTAGCTAGTGCTCCAAGAAGCTATTTGAATTGTTGTGGGAGATTGTCTTGGATGCGTTGCAAGGTGGAAAATATCAAGAAAATAACTAAGTAACCTAATGTAGTATAGGATGCAATAAAATTATTCTCTCCTTTCATTTTTAAATTACTTTTGGATGATCAGTTTGTCCCAACTAGAGGACTCGGAAAGAACACAGTTTCCTTCCAGAATGAACCGTTGATAGTAGAATCAATGTTTTGGAAATGGTGTTGTATTAGATGTTGTTATATGGTGTTAATTGTTTTTATTTTTTTGGAAAAAGGCACGAAGCCTATATATATATTGATATAAAATAATATAAAAGCATTTACAAAATATGAACAGTAGCTCCATAGATAGGAGCTAGTAGGTTGTCTACAAACACTAGCAAAGCATAGAGCCAGTCACAAAAACCTATTAAAAAAATCCATTTGACACCCAAGAGGCTGAAATTACTAAATTCAGCATAGACTAAAACCTAATACAATAGGGAATAACAAATTATTCCTCCGCAAGAGAAATGTCCCTATGAGTCGCCAAGCTGTGAATATTTATTCACACGCCACTCATTTCCTTTGTAGTCTTTCTTCCTTTTGCAATTTTGCCTTTTGTTTTGCTACCACTCACAACTTTCCATCTGCCACCACATGGCATCCTATCGGAGCTTCCCATCAAGATGCTTCTCTTTCCTTTTGTCGGGCTTCTGTTGCTTGACATGTCGCCTCGGCCTTCTTATGTTTGGATGGGGCCAACACCATAGTTACCTTTGATGGGAGCTTTCCACATGGTGATTGTTCAGGTGTCCATTTATTTTTTTTCACCTTTTGTTTTGATATCGCTCGCAAATTTTTGGCCGCCACCATGTGGCGTCCTATCGGAGCTTCCCTTTGAGATGCTTCTCTTTCCTTTTTTTGGGATTTGATTGCTTGACACGTCGCCTCGGCCTACTTTCTGTTCGAATGGGGCCCACACCGTAGTTTCCTTTGTCGGGAGCTTTCCGTGTGGTGATTGTTTGGGTGTTCATTATTTTTGTTCGATGTTGTTGCAACTATTTCCATTTTGCTACCGCGTGTCCTTTCCATTTTGTTGTCGTGTGGACCATCTCTCCTCGGAATGTCCTTGTTGGCATGCTGAGAGGGGAATAGAATGCGTCGAGCCCTCAGACATGTTCCCTCCACCCCCAGCACCTTGCGAATAGACACCTCCACGTGGCCTCCATCACTTATGAACATGGTCTTCAAGTCATCTTGTGTTATATATCTCTCAAATGAACACTCCCAAGGCCTTACAAGCAAGCCAATTCTCAAGTTCCAGGGATGAAACACCATTTTACTTCACTATTCAAGCCCAAGCATGAAACAATGAGACTACAAAACCTACAACACCACAAAGCACTAGCCGAGATAACCATTGAAAATTGTGTGTCCTTATTTAGACTTTTGGACAGTTTGCCAACATCAACAGATGGCGCTGAAGATATCCTTTCAATGCCACGGTGGTTAAAATGTTGACAACATCACAAAACAAGGGAGTTGCTTACTCAATACTTTAACAAATAGGCAATTAGGAAGAAATTTCTCTGTTAATTAACTCCTACAAGCATGAGAATCCATCCAGACCCTGATCATTGTCAACAGTGGACAATTCAATTTTATCACAAGCCATATTTGCTAAAAGGTCGGCCAGAGTATTCCCTTCTCTATATACATGGGATAAATGATAGCTCTCAAACACTCCTAGAAGGTTCCATGCAATTTGCAACACATACCTAATAGACCATGTGTCACAAGATTTTAGCTTTCAAGAATTTATCACTATGAGTGAGTCACCCTCAAAGTGAATGGCTTTAATCTGAAGGCGTTTAGCTAGCAACAGACCATGAAGTAAAGCCAACGCCTTTGCCATATTATTAGTTCTTGAGGGGAGAATTATTGTCTTAGCTGCCTTGACAACCCCTTTTGCATCCCTTATGTAAACTCCTTCACCAAAAATGCCTGGATTACCTCTTGAAGCTCCATCAAAATTTAATTTATAATAACCTTCCATTAGCGGTGACCATTTAACTGTGCCTCTATCAACCTTATGAATGTGAGGCTGCTTCATGCTACCTTGAAATGGTAAAGAAATATGGCCCCAATTTTTCAAAATGCAATGATCTCATGAAGAAAACAAAGCTCCTACACCTTTATGATCAACAACCCAGGAATTGACTACTTCTGAAACTAATTTCTCAATCAGTGCTTGAACATGCTAAACAAAAGATGAGATCTTTCTAAAGATACATTTGTTCCTCTCCCACCAAATGGCCCATACTACCAAAGGTGGAATAGCTTTCCAAATGCAAGCAAACAAAGAGTTCTTGTATAAAACAGGCCATGCAGTAAATAAATCCCAGAGTGAGTTCGGTAGAGGAATAAAAAGGTTTAACTTTTGAAGGATAAATGACCAATAAGACTGAGCAAAATGGCATTGAAGAAATTGGTAAAACAACACTGTTCCAACAAAAAAAATATGCCCTATGAGAATGATTGGTGTCTTCCCTACTGATAATTTCCTTACACCCTTTCTTGATTGAATAAGACCCAATTTTTGATGGGGCCCATAAGATCCGATCTGCCTTCCCTATCAAGAAGACAACTCTATTGGACATGGTCTAATTCAACAAATCTTGTTGGGCTTTTGGGATTTGATCCACTAAGAAATATTTCCACAACAATCTTCCCGATAGAGGCTCCACTACACTAACATAATCTGAAAGCTTTGTTCCCCAAAGCTGAGAAAACACCAAAATTGCAGACTGCAATTCTTGACAAGCTCCTAAAGGTGGAAGGCCATTCCATGAGTCCCTCTAGAATTCAAACTCATCTCCCTTATTGACCTCCCAAGATATGTGAGAAGCAATCACTTTCCTGCATAACAACATGAAATTCCACATAGCTGACCCTTGGGGAGGGTTGGCAACTGTGAAGATCCTTTTAGGATCCATGTTATCAAGATATTTTACAGTCAACAAGGAACACCATTTTGATTCTGATTTGGAATACATTTTTGAAATGATTTTACCTCCAAAAGCCTAGTTACGTTTTTAAATATCATGCAAACCCACACCACCTTTAATTTTGCCAGATGCCATACTTTCTAAGGATACTCGAGGTTTTTTTTTTTGTCATTCATATTCCCTTTCCAAAGGAAACCTCTAATAATTTTCTGAATTTCATCCACAATTGACTTAGGAGCCCTTAAAATATAAATGAAGTAATTGGGTATAGCAGAAAAAATAAACTTGATTAGAAGGATTCTACCTGAAAATGATAACCAATGAGCCTTCCAAGCACAAACCCTATGATTTATTCTTTCAATAATTCCCACCCAAAATGTTGGTTTGTTGGAACCCATAAAAAAAGGCAAACCTAAGTACTTACATGGAAGTTCAGCTTCCTGAAAGCCCAAAATTCTAATAAGATTCCTTTTAACAACAGCCTTAGCATTAAACAATAAATCTTTGATTTTTGTGCATTCACTCTTTGCCCTGAAACCAAAGAGTAATTTTCTAAGACCTCCTTGATCTGCACAACTTCTGAAATAGAAACTTTGCCATACAAAAGTGTTGTTAGAGAAAAGGTTTTAACTTAATTATGTTGATTAAGTTACCTTTATTCCCTTCTTAAGATTTCACATTAGTTTGCATAAAGTGACATTTAATAATTATATTAATTATTAAATGTTTCCTATTAGGGCTTCTTTTAGGGTTTTTCCTATTAGGGTTTTATTAGGGTTCGCATGATCTCCTTTTTATAAGGATTGATCCCATTGTATTTCATATCAATTCATTCTCTCATTCTCTCTGATATATACATTTTCAGTTTTCAGAGAACCCTTGCTTGTTTGTCTCCATCTCTTCTTTTCTGACAGGTTATTTGCATGCAAGTGATCTTTGGGGTTTGTGAAGTTGTAATTTCTCAAGTCCTACATGGTATCAGAGCTCCAGACCTGCTGCTTCCTGTTCTTGTTTTGAAGATTTTTGGAGCTTCAAGGGTTTGGGGTTTATTTTTTTAATCCAGGGCATACCTGCAATTTTGAAGCATTTTCAGCTCAAATAGACCTTGCCATTGTGTCCGCAGCGGTCCAAAACCCCTAAATCGACTATTCATTCATCCATTTTGAACAAAGTCAAATTTTGGGGCAAAAATTTTTTGCTGGTACGGCCATACGGCCGTCCATCTGACTGGTAAAAAAAAATCGTCTTTTTTCGTCAATTTTTTTTTTTTAAAAAATTGTCATTGTGTTTTAAAAAATTAAAAAAAAAAAATTGTAAAGGTTTGATTTTTATGAGAAAAAAAATCAAAAAAGAGAAAATTTTAATTTTTTTCGCAGTTTAAGGGCGTGTCGGCCCTGGTACAGGGTACCCGCAGGTACCTGCAACCACAGGCCTATAGGCCCTGTCCCGCTGGTCGGCGTACTACCGACCACCAGTGGCTTTAATGCCAACTGACGGTTGACAGTACCACCGATGGCAGTACATTGGCAGCCGCAGGCGGCAACGACCCCCACCTCCTTTTTTTTACTTAATTTTTTTTTAAAAAAAAATTAGGGTTTTTTTAATTATTTTTTTATTTTTTAAAAAATAATTTTTCATGTATAAGCCCTATCGCACTTTTACGATGATGGTCGTTTGGCCGTCAAATTTAATCTCGGAGTTTTACTACAACGGTTGTATGACCGTCAAATTTTATCCAGCGCTGGGCTTTTTTTTCCCTCTTTGGAGCTCTTTTCTTCCAGAGGCCGTAACTTGGGCATACGATATCATTTTTTGGAAAACAAGATATCGTCGGAAAGCTGGTTTTCTCATCTTTCCATTAGTGTGGGTTTCATTACTTCATTCTTCTATTGATGAATTCTACAGTCAATTTTTTGGCTGTCCTTCATGTATTTCCAGCTTTGTCCTTTTTAGGACATTTTGAGCATCATTTGTAAGCAATCTTTTATGTAAACACACTGAGATAAAGTGCCACACTATTGTACATGTATCTTTTGGGGATTTTTCACATAAGGTTGTGCCATATTTTGTACTCACACTATTATTATAAAGTGCCATGAGGGGTTGTGTAGATTGCCTTTGTTTTTCCATCACATCTTTGTCCGGTGAGTGTCCCTCCACGACGATAGTGAATCCATATGATTCCAGCCTCATGCATGTGTGTTTTGTTTTGCACACCACTTTTTCAGTTGCAGGTGCTTTCTTGTGCACTTTCAGATGTTGTTTATTCTCCTTCATGCACTACAGGGTGTTTCACATCATTTCAGTGGATCTGTCAGGCTCTCCTAGTTCAGCATTATGGGGGGGGTATTATACTATTCGTGCTAATTCTTCCTTGGCTTCACCTTGGAAGGAATCTTCCATTCTCAGTTGATCAGTGTTTCAGACTATTGGTTCTTGTGCCATTTGTATCTTCGTTCCAGGTGTTTTCCTTTGTTTTCCATATGATTCAAGTAGTGTCGTATGGGCAACTCATGCAAATTGCTGTCTTCTTGATCTTGATCATCCTATCTTCAGTGGAGGTTCTTCAGCACCATAGCAGTCATCTTCCAATAGTTGTTTACAGCTTCTTCTGCTTCAGTGATGTTCTTCTTGGCTTTCTGCATCTCTTTCTGGAGTAGAGCTTTTTCCCATGAGGTTTTCTCTATTTCTCCACTTTACAGAGATTTGGTTGTATTTGGGTATTTGATCTGGCCTAGTTGTCGGGACCCATGTTTGCCTTCTTGCATTGTAGTTACCTTTGCTTTCTTGCATTTGTTTGTAGCTGCATTGTTGCTCATCTTAAGGGGGTGTGTTAGAGTAAAGGTTTTAACTTAATTATGTTGATTAAGTTACCTTTATTCCCTTCTTAAGATTTCACGTTAGTTTGCATAAAGTGACATTTAATAATTATATTAATTATTAAATGTTTTCCTATTAGGGCTTCTTTTAGGGTTTTTCCTATTAGGGTTTTATTAGGGTTTGCATGATCTCCTTTTTATAAGGATTGATCCCATTGTATTTCATATCAATTCATTCTCTCTAATATATACATTTTCAATTTTCAGAGAACCCTTGCTTGTTTGTCTCCATCTCTTCTTTTGTGACAGGTTATTTGCATGCAGGTGATCTTCGGGGTTTGTGAAGTTGTAATTTCTCAACTCCTACAAGTGTATCATCAGAAAATAAATTATGGGTGATTGAGATATCCATTTGAGGAATCAGAATATCATGTCAGCTACTTTTGGCATGCTTCTCTTTGATATTTATTCTCAAAGTCTCAGCCATAATTATGAAAAGGCAAGGACAAAGGATCACCTTGACAGACACCTTGTGTTGCTTTGAAGAAACCACAAGGGGAACCATTAATGAGAACTAAAAAATGTGCACCAGATAGGCAAGAAAGAATCCACTTACACCATTTCTTGGCAAAACCAAACTTATCCAGCACCTTAATAAGGAAGGCCCACTCCACTCTGTCATAGTCTTTCATCATATCAAGCTTTATAATAAAGGATGATAACCTATTTGAATTGATGGAATGAAGAACTTCATGTGCTATTAATGCCCCTTCAAATTTTTCTTTTCCTCACACAAAGCCACCATGTTCTTGGGATATGATTTTTGGAATTAAAGGTTGCAGCCACAAGTAGATTGCCTTGGTAAAAAATTTATACATTGTGTTACAAAATGAAATAGGCCTAAAGTCTACAAAAGTTTTGGGATCTGTCACATTAGGAAGAACGACAATGTTTGTGGCATTGAAGTCCTTTAGCATTGACCTCGACCTACAAGACTCCTCCAAGGCCAAAAGGATGTCTAGTCCTAAAACATCCCAACACTTCTGAAAAAATAATGAAGTGAAGCCATCCGGACCTAGAGCTTTATTTGGAGACATAGAAAAAACCAATTTTTTGAGTTCATCTAAGGTGAATGGTTTGAGAAGCTCATCATTGTCTTTTTGGGAAATTAAGCTTGGCACAACAGAGAGAAGATCATTTTCTTGGTGACTGTCCTGAGCATCAGGCTTAAGAGGAGCAAGAAGATTTCTGAAGAAGTGAACACCCTCTTCCTAGATTTCTTCAATGTTGTTTAACTGATTCCCCAAGCTGAACTCATGGATGGAAAAAATTATTTTAGACGCCCTCTTTTGCAAAGCTGAAGCATGGAAGAATTTTGTATTTCAATTCCCATCCTTCAACCATAATTCACATGGTTTTTTCTACCAATATACTTCTTCACGCTTGCCCAACTCTATCCACAACTATTGGAGCTCCTTTAGTGTTTCATAAGTAACAACATCCAAACCATTCTGAATAATGTGCTCATGGAGAACCTCTAACTGTTTTGCAACTTCTTCTTTCTAGACAAAGATATTCTTAAAGGTACTCACATTCCACTCCTTTATCTTCCCCTTGATATATTGCAGCTTCTTGAAAAGCTGAAACATTTTTGTACCTAATTGGACAGGAGCACTTACCCACAATTGCCTTAGTAAGGGAAAAAAATGAGGATGTTTGAACCATATTTTCTCAAATTTGAAGGATGGTTTATGCCTTAACATTCCTACAGGCCTTTTTATAGACAACATTATGGCATAATGATCAGAGTCCAGGAATGGAAGGATTTGGGAGGCCAAGTTGATGGAGGAACAAACCCAATCTTGTGAAACTAAAAACCTGTCAAGCCTTACAACAATTTGACAAAAATATTTTTTGCAATTTGTCCATGTGAACTTCCCACTTTCCAAAATGATATCCCTCAAAGCATTATCAAAAATGAAACACCCAAAATTAGACATCATTTTTGGAGGTGGAAAAATTCCTCCTTTTTTTTCATTCAAAGACACTATTGCATTAAAATCCCCAATTACTATAACCTTTTGATTTCCTAAGCCCTGAATTACTATTGTGAGCTTATCCCAGACACACTTTTTGTCAAGTGTCATTGTTGGACCATAGACACTGATGAGCTTGAACTAGAGGTCAAAGCTACTTACCTCTAAAAGCTGCCAGTTAGTATCAAAACTAAGCACACCCATAGTTACTATTTTTTATTCCATAATGCAATTAGACCCCCAGATGCCCCTTGGGCAGGTACTGCAACTGCTTTCCACTTATCCCATTTAGAACCATTGACTCAAACCCTTCCTGTGATAACTCCTCAATATTATCATTTATATTTCAGATCAGATCCAAATGTCGCATATAACATCCTTCAAGTTGAGGCAAAGTTTGGAACAACTAGTGTTGTTTTTAATAGGGTGTATCTCCACATTTTGAAGGTAAAAGAGGTAGTTGTTTCCAAATTATGTATTTAATATTGTGAAGGATGAATTGAATATTATAATAGTCCTATGGTCCATAAAAATCAGATTTATGTCACAATAGGAGGTTTTAGATATTTTTGGTACAAAATACTTAGTGCTAGTGCATACATACAATGGTATCAGAATGAACTAATGCTTGTAGATTTAGTATTTGGGAAATGGTGGTATAAATGTTGTTTGTTAAAGATATTACTTGCTTCCCATCTAAACATATTTTTCTATTATAAATTATTTTATGAAGATGGAGATACCATCTCCCAAGTTGAGGTAATGTTTAGGCTTACTAATGTGCATTTCATCTATGCATATTTCAGTAGGTTGGAGATGGAGGTAGTTGTTAATTCCCAAAGATGTGCTTGTTGTTATAGAGGATGCAATAAATTTTATAATAGTATTAATGGAAACACAAACTAAATTTACATTATTGGGTCAAGTTGCAAGTTTATCTTATTACATGCTAGCACATATATTCAGTGGGAAGCATTTGGCAAATTTACAAAAATTCTTGGAGATGTCATCCAGATTTTGAATGGGAGTGAATATATCAAATATTTGAATGAATATTCTTATTGGTTTCATGATATTGTCACAAATAAGTCCGAGTTATCAGGTTTGTACAGTGTTCTATGGCAGGAATTACAACATCTCACAGGTACTTGATCAAGAATTTTTGTGCAGTATAACATAATTTTGAAGCATCATGATAGAAATTTCTTCAGGACAAGAAATATTTGGGAAGGGAGGACTTGTCATGTCCCTTTTTTTCTAAAAAGAGTACTTACTAAAAATAGTAAGTTTCCATCGTCCCAAAATAGTAAGTCAAGAAGGATCATAAGGGACATTGGGAAAAAATATATATTTAATATTTGTATTGTCCTGATCATAAAGAAGATGGATTTAATCATGGTAATTCCATATTAAGACAACTTAATTTTTTTAGATTTGCATTTAAGTTTCAGATTTTCATGTTGTTGTAGTCTAAGCCTTGTATCTCATCCATTGAAATCATATTTGTATATAGATTGAATTTCTCAACAATCGTTATTGAACCTATTTATTTCTCATCATTTGGTATGAGAGTTGAAGGTTAACTAGGTTCTAATATTCCTTCTTTTTTAATTTCTTAGCTTGGAAAGCTTGTGGGAATTTGTTAGAAGGAATTAGATATTTTTGGAAGGCTTGTGGGGAAACAATGAATGTTCTTGAGTTAACTTTGTTTTACAAATTTGTGAGATTGGAAGCCATGGATATTGTCAATGTGATATATATTAGGCATTGGAATCTCATGATTATGGATCTTTATGGATTTGGTTATGTTTTGGTAACTTGGAGCTCTTGTTTGACAATATATGTATATCCTCTTATTTTGTTATTTTGTTCCTTTACCTTATGGTCATGTACGGTGAGGACATGTTCATGTTGAATGGGTAGAGACATCATGGTCACATGGAGAAAAACCCTTGATTTGGACTACAGAATGGAGTGCTTATTTTAGCTTCATGTTTTTAGCCCTCGATTACATGAAACCACTAGAAGATAATCAACTAACCTATTTGTGAGTTGTGAAGTTGATATTTTTAATATGTTATAAGCTCTTGGACAACTTGGTTTCTCCTATTTGGTTACATTTTACACTTGTTTTCAGCTATGGATTTGTAGATCTGTGCTTATTCCATTATTCATATGACATGTTTGATGTGAATGACTATATGGTTATATGGATTTCAGATTTACAAAGATGGTTCTGCATGTTTTACATGTTAACTAAAATATTTTATATGTAGATCTATGATGAGACTATATTCGAGGTGTTTTAGATGAAGATAGGTATAGGTTTGCAAGGCTTCATAGAGGATTCTTATTGATCTATGGTTGCTCCTATGTGGTTTTGTTTGGAAAATCAGATCTAGCATTAATTTTGGTGCTTGAGTCTTGGAAATCCATATGCTATATCTAAATTTATTTTTTGCATGATACTAATATGGGGTTAAATTTTTTTTTCCGTTATTTGAGATTGGAGCACTGCTTATGTATTTCTCCTTTCATATGTTGTATATGTGCATATCTTATAAAAGAATTTGATGTGGATTCTATTTGGTAGGCCATATTATTCACCACCATGATTGCATTGGTATGCTTATTGTAATGAGTTATGGTTAATGGTATTACCTAATATAGTTGTTCATTTGAATTTCTAGTAGTTGTTTATGGTGCATGAGAAGCTTTATTCACTTTCAGTAGAGTGTTGGCAATGATATTGGTCATGATTCCATGTATAACTTGGTATTTCTTTTAGTTGTAGCTTTATGTAGTTACATAATGTGTTTTATCTTCTTTGTTTCAATATTTTGGTTCTAAGATTTTGTTGCAATGTGTAGCAGCCATAGATAATCTTTGATTAGGATATGGATGGTATTTTGCAAAAGTTGTTGGTGTCATAAGGAGCTCTTGTATTCTTCTTTCAAATTGTAGTGAGATTTTAATGACATATTTGGTTCTACTGGCAAAGGATGTGTAGAATTTGTATCTTCTTGGTTTGGAGATTGTGGTTGTACTTTACCTTTTGGGAGCTCATGGTGTTGAGTTCTTTGATTGTGTTGAGGCCATGGAGGATCTTTAGTTAGGAAATGGTTATCATGATACTTGGTGAGCTTGGTTATACAATTCAATGGGATATTTGGCAATGACATGTCGATTCATCATTTGATGATGGATGGTTATTTTTAATATGATCTCCTAGGAGTGGATGTTAGATCATGATTTCATGATATGTTCTTGATTCTATATTTGTAACTTTGACAATGCATAGCCCCAACTGGGCCATAGATGTTGATTAGGAAAACTAGAAATTTAGTGGTGGAAACCTGACTTTGTATAGTTTTTATTCCTTGAATTTTTGGAGTACTTTCATTTCTAGGATACCTAGTCCCCTCAAGGCCACTGGACCATAGGAGTAAAAAACCTTGTCACTTCTTCCATTTTTATAATAGTTTCTTCCCATCTTCCTCTAACAATTGGGTTTATTTGAGCAAGACAATGTCATATTCTCTCAAATCAATTTGGTGCTTGAGCATGTACCTTTTTGCAAGGGCATTTAAGCCCCTGACATTCCATGTTAGGAGAATCACGACTCTTCAAGAAAAGGAAACCTTACTTGATCTTAGTTTTCTATGTCCTTTTGCATTCCCTATAGTTTCCAATCTTACTTTGTTTATTTTTCTTCCTCGACCACTTTTTTCTCTTGTCTTCGGATTCTTCATCTTTGTTGTCAATTTCTCTAAAAACCTCTCCTCTAAGAATTTTATGGCATCTTCCTTACTTTCCATATTGCCTTCATCTTTGAATGGTGATTCCTCACCCATTCTCTCCTTCTCTTTGTCTTTTTTTATTGCATTATTTGCAAGATTCCTTATTTCAGTGGGAAGTAGCATTTTTTCAAGGATACAACCTCTTTTTCTTTTTCTTTTTGAGATTAGGGCCACTATATCCCCCCCCATATTGTTTATCATGCATTCTCCAAGAATCCATAGGTGTGTTATTTGACCTAGTTTGCATTCTTGTCTTCTACAATATCCCCTATAAATTCCTCCTCATTTCTCAAGCCCCCCTATCCAACTTCTAGAATCCTCACCACCTTTGTCTATTTTTACACTTCATTCTCCAAAATGCTTTGTTGTTCATTGTTTGATCTACCCTCCTATTGTTTTGGGTAGTCTTCTAATAAATGGTCATATGACATGCATGGACGGTACCTCCGAGATGGGATATATTTTTCTACCTTTTGTCTCCAAACTCTCGTTTCTGATAAAATTTTAATCTCCAATAGGATCAGTTCATTGGAGGCCACCTCCACACAAATCCTAGAATAAATATCAAAATCACCTTCTTTGATCTTATCATCTACCCTAATGAATGTCCCTATTTTATTCCCAATTTTAGGTTTCCTAATCCCAATACTCCTGCAATAGATTGTACAACCTTAACCATTGTGGAGCCTTGTCAACCTCCTATCTCAATATATTGAAATTTGGCTCCCAATATTTGATGAAAAATAATGATCCATCCATTAGATGCGATCCTCCCATTAAAGTGTCTCCCTTTTTCCCTTCTTTGTGGAATTCCACCATGAAAAATCCTCTTGGCAGTGATTTCAAATTGATTTATTTTCCCCAATGATTATGACACGAGTCTAGGATTATAAACTTCAAGGGACAATATTTTGCCCATTTTATAAAACAAAAAAAATCTTTTAACTTAGAAATTTTGTTCTTCCATGCTAAATTATCTAGTGGTCTACTATTAAGAGGGACTTTATTGGCTCTTGTCATTGGGTTCTAAAAGTTGGTATTTTGGGTTTCACCTAGATCTTTCTCCCCCTTCCTTTGTTAATACATACCTCCTCACCTTGTTTGGTTTTATCTCCATCCTCACTAGTATTTATTCCACTTCTTAATTCCATATTGTCCCATGCTCTATATAAAATCCACATCCTCCTACTACCTTTGGAGGCCTCTTTTTCTCTACTCTCCTGCTCCATTTGTCTCGCACCATTTTTTCAAAAAAACTGATAAACTATTGAAATTATGCCAATTAACCCTTTTAGTACTCTAACACCAAATAGATGTTTATTTATTAAATTATGCTAAAATACTTAAAGAAAGAAACTATAACTAATTACAAAAAAATGACAAACATAATGCCAGGAGTGAAAAATAAAACAAGGGTTTCCCAACAGATCAACAGTATGGGTATCAATAAGATTTCGATCGACGGATGAGATTGATGAATGCCATGCAATGTGAGTTCTATCTCAGATAGAACATGAGTTAGAACATGAGTTCAGGAAAGACTGTAGGATAGAGACTAAGTTAGAACACGAGTTCAGGATCTTAATCTTCAAAAATAGAAGAAATAGACTTTGTATGTAAAAGACAAAGTTAGAACTCGAAGAATAATGCATTTGAATGCAAACAGGAGTTAGAACTAGTTAATCGACTAGTTGTGACAGAGAGTCTTCTTGCAGAGATAAACAGGTGTTGCATCCGGAGATAACTGGAGAACTAAAAATAGATCTCGAGTCAAAAGGTGAGTAAATGATTAGATAACTGAATGATAGAAGAATGTGACATAAATAATTAATAAATGAATTAAATGTTAATTTAATTCAACATTCGAAAATAGGAGACTTTAATTAAATAAATAAAGATAATTTATTTAATTTGACTGTTTGAAAAGGATAACATAAATAATTAAATAATAAATATTTAATTATAGATAAAGAGGGTTAAATGAATAATTAAATAAAGATATTTAATTATGAAGAATAAGTATGATAAAAGGGGTAATTAAATAATAAATTATTTAATTGATAGATAAAGGGGGTTTAATTAAATAATACATATTTAATTAAGAAGGAAGAATTAATTAGTTAGGGACATAATTAAATAAATATGACTTATTTAATTAATCAAGTTGAATAAATGAATTAATGAATTAATTAAAAAGGGGTATTTAATTAATAGAGGAAATATGTGTTAGAAAGGTTAATTAAATAATAAACATTATTTAATCAAGACCACGGACTATAGAAAATTACAAAAAAAAGACTAAATTTTGGAGCCTGCTATGCCAAAAACTAGTGCTTTGTGCATATGATATAGCATCATGCTTTAGTCTTGTATAGCTAGAGAACTCAAGACATTGGTTTTAGCAAAAAAATCACCTACACATACAAAGAATAAAACAAAATATGAAAAAATATTTACCAATGAGAAGAATAATATGATAACTAAAAAATGAACTAATCTATTAAAGAAAAATTAATGAAATGACAAAAAAATAGACAAGGAGAAATATCACCTAGGCAAAAGAAGGTTAAATAAATTCCTCCTTAATGAAACCTACAATTCAAGAGAAGAACATAAAATATTTCGGTGGCTATTTAGAGATTCTCCTTTAGGTTGAATCCCTATTTTGGTATTTCTACCTCCATAACACCTTGCTTTTTATATTTGAGGATATGTATGCCAAAATAAATAACAATTCTAATTAGAATATGAGAAAATAATGACAATAACACTATTAAATGTGAATGCAACATTAGATTTCAAGATGATATCAATGCATAGGATATACTAAAGA
Organism: Sequoiadendron giganteum; assembly: GCA_007115665.2. Classification (NCBI taxonomy): domain Eukaryota; kingdom Viridiplantae; phylum Streptophyta; class Pinopsida; order Cupressales; family Cupressaceae; genus Sequoiadendron; species Sequoiadendron giganteum. The sequence continues at coordinate 482,055,530 of CM021109.1, forward strand.
AATCAATGAAATAATTAGAAGATATTGGAGCAAACACAAAAGAATAGTATCACCTCTACAACGTAAAACAATCAAGAGGGATAATGTTATATTATTAAATTTTATAGCACACCTCCACGAATTCAACAAGCACAATGAGAGTAGTTGTATACAAATAATATTGGTAAAAATATTCAAAATAATGGAGATAGTTCACAACTTGTCAATGGAGAGATTCAAAACTTGCAAATAGTTTTCCAAGTGATAGAAATTGAGAGAATAAAAAAAATGTTTGAATGTGGTCAAAGAGAGGAACAAAAGGTGGATATCCATCTAAAAAATCTTTAAGAAATCTATATTCCAAATGAAAACTATGGTAGTTTTATCCATGAATCCAGTTATGCTCGATTCATGGGATAACCCACTACGAAACTTGTTCGTTTTGTAGGTTTGTGCACTTCAAGAACGCAAAATGAGGTAAAATTCAATTAACCTTAATGTGTAGTCCTAAACCTCGAATTGTCCATTTGAGCGTTTGTCCTTCAACATCATTCGAAAATCTTCAAAATGCATGTTTTGTTAATTTTCATCCTTTGGGAGTTAGAATTTTTTTAGCTCATGTAAAAGCACTAATTTTCAGCGCTCCTACATGGGCTAAGTTATGAAATTTCTCTAAGTGTTGGAGCGTTGTTTTTCAGCACTCCTACACTTTTCCTTCACTCCATATAAGATGTCCAAGCACTGATTTGTAGTGCTTTGACATGTGATCTTTCTGACAAGTCTTCGAAATGTCTGAGCAGTCTTTTTCACCGCTTATGCATCTTCAACAATTTTGAAAATGTTGGAGAGGTGAAAATCATCGCTCCTACATTTTCCCCTTTTCCGCATGAGTGGTCATTAATACACTTCAAGTTTATTAATGACTCATTTTTCAATCTTTTGGGCGACTTATTAAAGTCATTTTAAGTCCATTTCTTCTCATTTTAATTTTTTTTCTTCCTCCTTCCTCACGTCGGTCATCTTGCAAACTTCAATTGAATTTGTGTAGGCAGATTTCGCCAGGTATGTTTTGCATTTTTCTTCTTTGTCGTCCTCTATTGCTATGATGTTTTTGATTGGTTTTTGATTTATTTTTCTTTTACATTCTTCTTTGTTCTTTACCATCGTTTTCACTAATATTGATGGGTTTCTCAGGTTCACCATTTTCCTTACTTGGGTCTTCTTCTAGTGTCTTCTGGTGTATTAGCATTAATTTTCAATGCTATCACTTTTGTGCTTTTGTGTTTATGGAATCATTTTTATCCTTCCAATTTATTGAATGTCACAATAGAATTTTTAGCCGCTTTATCATGCGGTGATTCCTCAAACAAGATCATTTACTTTCCCATGTAGGAGCGGTGATTTTTGTTGCTCCCACATTTTTAAGTCATTTCCCCTTGATGCAAGGGTGGTGAAAATCACTACTCCTGCATATAATGATTTTCCCTAACTCCATGTGCAAGAGCAGTGATTTCCATCACTTCCACATGCAAAATTCTTCCAAACTTTATGTGTACAAGCAGTGAAAATGCTCACTTTTTCATTTGACTCAACATTATGCTAAAGCATGTAGAAGCGGTACTTTGTAGCGCTCTGACATGAAGTTGAATTTCTCACCAGATGTCATAGCACTGATTTTTAGCTCTTATGTATCTAACCCTTCCAAGTTATAGAGCATGCTAGAGCATTTATTTTCAGAATTGGTACACTAAAGGAAGATCTTCCAAGATGTAAGAGCATTGATTTTTAGCGCCCTTACACAAAAAATAGTTTTTCACTAAATGCTCAAAAAATCATTCCATTTGCTTTCTAAACCTTGTTCCATCAATATTGCTCCATTTTTTGTGCATCATAGCTCATGCTTTCTCATTCCAAAATGCTTTCCTAGCTTCACACATCCCTTTTGCTCTCATAACACATATGCTCTTAACATCTGATTAATCAATATTTTCTTGCAGTTTCTCTCATTTCTCATCAGGTGTTCTTCAGAGGTGATTTTTAGTGGTAATTTGTGATCATAATGAAAACAGAAGAATCTCCATCATCTTCTAAGAAGGAAAAAATGAATTACAAGTATCAAGGCATTTATCTGCCTACCGTTGTGACCTCCAAAATTGATGAAATCGAGGACACAGAGATTGGTCACCAGGATATGGATGATTTTGTGAAAAGAACTGAAAAGTAACCATTAGAAAAAAATTTGTGAGAAATTGTTCATGTTGTTCTTTTTTGCACACACACCCCATTGAAATTAGGGGCCCTATTTTTCCTGGCCTTTTGGCTCTTTTTGTGGCCTTACCCTTTTTTGAGCTTGTCTTTGAAAATCTTGAGTTTTTGGTTTTTGGGTGCTTTGGTCCTTTGGTCCTAGTTTTGTGCTACTTTTCAATGTTCATTCATGCCTATCCTTCTTGTAAAGTGCCCCTATTATGCTGACACTTTGAAAATTCTATCTTTTGAGCAATTTTGGGTTTTTCCATGTTTTCGAGAATTTTCCCTTCAGGCGGATTTCCCTGACTACCTGGAAAACCCGACGGGGCTGGTTCTACACTGTCTTCAGGGATTTTGATGCTTTGTGGATTTTTCGTCTTCCCCGGTTCTTTTTTACTTTTCCTTTGTTCCTTCGTTTCCCCGGTTTGCATCTTTGGGGTTGTTTACCTCGATACCACAAGGGCTTTGCATCTAGGTTGCGGTTGGATGGTGGTACTGCCTTACCATGGGGGGCATTCATTCCTATCGTGGTAGCATGGTGGTCCCGCCTTACCGCGAGGTTCTTTAATCGGCGGCGCGATTGCGCAGGGTTGGTCCATCTGGTGCGGTAGTAGGGTTTACCTCGATGTCGCAGGTGTCTACGAGCCCGGTCATGATTGTGTAGTTCACTGCCATACTACGAGGGCTTTGTGCTTGGCTTGTGATGCTATGGTTTATTGCATTACCTCGGTGGTCGAATGCTTGGCTCACGGTAGCACGGTTTTGGTCATTTTCGAGGCGTCGAGAGGTCAAAATTGTCAGTCAATAGTGTGAGAATCATGTTAACTTCGTAAGAATTTGTTGCCTTAGGAAAAGCCCGAAATCCATTCCTCCTTCATTTTCTTGAGATGTGCTAAGTATTGCTAGCTTTGGTGATTTCCGTCCCTATCGGATTTTTCTGAAAGTTTTCTATTTATCAGAGACTAAGAGGATTCATGGCCTAATTGTTAATGGTTCTCCATTGCATGATAGATTTGGATGAATTAATGATATGTGCAGAAATTCCTGGAGTTTTAACTGATGAGTGATTGGCCTTTTGGTGATTTTTGTGCTTCCCTTGCTAAAATCCACCTAGCTCAGAATTTCCCGAAATTCCTTCCTGACTTGAATTCCACAGAGGATGAAAATCTTGAACTTTGACAGGGCTACTTTAATGAAGTTTTAATGGATTATGGTGGTTGTTTTGGATCTCTCTAGTGATTAGCATGGTTTTTATGATTGATTAACATAGATTTTGATGCTAGAATGAATGCTAATGGTGGCCATTTTGAATGCAGGTTGGATCAGGCAAGTTGTTGCTATAAAGGCTGAAGGGGAGGATGGGTGTACATTGAAGATGTTGCGAGATTGCAGCCAGGTACATTTTCCAGCTATGGGCAAGTGAAACTCACTTGTATGCGGTTGGGTTGACATGCTCGAGGGTCGTTCATCTAATTTTGGCATGACATGGAGGGTTCGAACTGATTTGACTCGATCGAATTCATTAGAGAGGCCCATCTCGGCTGATTGGATGGTGACTCGTATTCACACTCATATAATTCACGTATTACCCTTCTTCTTCTGCTTCACATTGATGCGACATTAATGGTAAAGGGACCTTTGGGGTTTGATCGATCTGAATCAGGATTTCTGGAGGTCCCAAGCCAATCTAAAGGGGCACCTCAAGCATTCATTGCAGGACATTGATTTATTGCAGGCTGTCTAGGCCGATTGGGTTGGTGGTTGACTTTCTCTGTAACCCTAGCTCGGGCCAGCACGGGCAAGATTTCTATAAGTATGGCATTTTCCCTCATTTGTAAGGGTTAGAAAAAGTTAGAAAAACTGGTTGGAAAAGTTTTTCTTAAATAGTTGGTTTGAAGTTAGAAGACTAGATCTTGTAAGTAGATTAGCAAGTAGAGCAGGAAGTTAGAATTAAGAGATAGTCATATTTCAATCAAGTGTCATAACATAGAACATCAAAATTGTTGCTATTATTGGTGATTTAATACAAGTGAAGACATTGTGTTGTTATTGGTGTCTTCTTTGCATTGATTCATCTTGCATGGTTCTTATTCTATCTTCAAGATTGTTTGGAAATATCTGAATGTATTTTAGGTTTAGAGTAAATATTATAATGGTGCTTATGATTTAATGCTTGGAGTGTTGTAGCAATCTCTGGTTCATACTTTGGGAAGCTTCTTGATTGTGGGACTGTTGTGCAAGGTCAGCCTATACCTGTTATGTATGTGCTTAGTTCAATTGTGGGTATTTATCCAGCTCTATTCAATGAATGTCCATGATCTAAAAATCTTTAATTCCTTAGAAGATTGCATTATTTCTGTGAGATTGCAGGTATAACTTGGGTTAAACAGAAAGTAGTTTTAAAGGGATTGGTTCATTCCAAGTATTTCTTCATTGGTATTGTTGATCTTAGAAGTAATATTAATTTTAGGATTTTTGGAACCCTTACCTTTTGCTATTTCTTTGAATTGTGATTAAAGTAGGAACTCAAGTATCACTCTGTTGCAAAATCTAATAATTTTAGATTCTCCAGCATTTTTTTGTAAGGTCACTTTGTGATTACCAGCATTTTCACATTTATCATTGAGTGGTTCCACTGCATTTTCATGACCTAACACCCGAGAGACCTTGGGGTTATCTCTTTTCTCATAGAGATCAACCTTTCAAGAGAGATAGGATATTTTATATTTTTTCTTAGTTGTTGTTGTGCAGAAAACACCATCAACAGTTCATAGTAACCTACACTTAGTGGCTTCATTTCCAACTGTTTCTCACTGCTCATAATTTATCTTACAAGTTGCCTCACATTATATCAACGAGGATAGAAGTGTGAGAAATTCTTCTGGATAAATCATGATGAGATTGGATCCTAAATTATTTGATATAGTTTTATGGTTTCCACACATGGATAATTATACCACTATTTGTATTTAGCAATCATAAGAGGTTTATGATAAAGATCTAAACAAATCCAAAAAATTGATTAACACTCTAAGGCCCACTATCTCAATATGGCCTAAAGATCTCCCACAAAGTGATTTCAAGGAAGATTTTCAAGATATGATTACTATTATGAGCAGGGTAAAAGGTTTACCCATTTCAGGCCATTTCCAAGATTGGATGTACGAGTACATTTGAATCATCAGGAGGAGAAAAGTAAATATAGATTGGGGTACACATACTAGCGATGAGATCTATGAGAAACTAATCAATGTGCCACCACCTTGAAGTTTTGCATGACCTCCTATCTGGTGTATTTATTTTTTTATGAAGCAATTTCCAAGGTTGTCAACAAAAGGAAACAAAAGCCTTGTGCATGTATATGAGTTTTATTCTCAAATAACTTTGAGGAATAGTATCAAGCATTTCAGGAGATTCATTGACACCTTCTTTGCACCTTTTCTTTTCACTTTTGATCCAACTCTAGAAAAGAAGAGAGTATCAGATGAATCCTACAAGGTTGCTAGTAAGTTTGGATGTATCTTCTTGTATTTTCCTACTTTCACATATTTGAGAGTAGATTGTTACGCTCGGTACCCATACATGTTGCCTAGATATCCTTCCGACAGGTGGATATTAATAGAGTTGTGCATACAGTTAATTTCAGTTCATTAAGAACACTAGAAAATTCACAAGATAGGCTTTAAGTTTCCAATTACTATTGAAATATATACTATTCAAAGTGTGCAAAACACAAAATTAGTAGCAGCATAAATGCAGATATTGACCATAAGGACGTATAGGGATAGACATGATTTTGATTACAGGAACATGAATAGAAAACTCAAGAAGGTTCATTTTCATGTCTACCATTTTGAGGATATCTGGGTTGAATGTAGAGATGAAGAGGACATCTGAAGAATGGAATTTTGTAGGTTAACAGTGGAATAAATTAGGGATCTAGTTTTAGCTGGCATTCTAGACAATTTTGAAGATCCTAGCGATATTATGGATTCTACATATGAAGAAAAGGATATTTCCAGGAGGCCCTTACCCTCAATCCAATGGTCCAAGAAAGAGATCATTTCCATCAGGGAAATACTTGCTTCCATTCTACACAACACAAATGAGTGGATGCAAAGGCATGGCTTTCAATTGAAATCTTTCAGAATATATTTTGAGGGAGAAACATCAGGAGGTGAAGCCAGTCATCAGCAAGAACTTCAAACTAAACACAGAGCTTTTGTTGCCCCCTCTTCTTCACATAAAGGTCCAAAGATCAAATTCACTTGTGGCAAGAGTACAGTGCAATCAACTAAGGAAGAGCAAGATACTGAGGAACAAGAACTTGCATCTGAAGAGCAATCAGAATTAGAAGAAGAAGAGGAAAATGAAAGTGAGGAATTAGAAGAGTTTGCATCTAAAAAATCTATAGAGTATGATCATTCAAAAGAGGATCACGGAGAAGAGAAAGGCAATGAGGAATAAGAAAGGGATGATGAGGAAATGAGATTATCTTCCCATGAGAACATTCTTGGCAGTCCCCCTCATACATCATCACCTATTACTACCAATATCCCTCATACTCCTCCAAATCCCACTACTCCACCCCCTCTTCCTACTTCACCTCCTCCTACAACTGGTTTACATGCATTGATGTTAACCATTCATCTTTTGAATCCACCAATCCTTTCCACTCCCTCTATTGGTTCCATCTTGTGAAGTGTTGATGTCTCTTCAGTTTCCCCATCATCTATTCAAATTCTATCCTCACCATCAGATGACATTTCCTCCTAGTCTGAGTTTGATAGGTTTATGAAGGATTCATTACAGGATCCTCTTGGGTTGCAATCTATTGGTGTAATCATGACAGATACTACACTAATTTTTACCATAACAGTTATTTCCACAGATGTAGCTATTACGTAGGAATTGGCAGTAATTCAAGAAGGTGACACTTCATTTCTTCCCACTTGTTTAGTCTCTCAAGTATCTAAGCATAAGAAACAGATGATTTCCCTAGATGAGCTAGATCTTGAGGAGATAGTTCTTCCAAAAGCCAAGGGGAAAAAGAAGGCAAAGGTTCATTCAAGACTACATGTGGACAAGTCGGGTCATAAATATGTGGATATTGGAATACCTCCTCAAGGTAAGGGTGATGTGAATATTGAATATTACACCATAACAATGGTTCAAATTTGTAAGGTAACTAATGCAAGTGCCAAGGAAGATGCATAGGTAACTCTGAATGCATTTTCAGATAGACTTGATAAGATGGAACAAGCCAGGGATATGTACAAGGAGAAGGTTGAACAATACGCATCAGTTTTGGGAAAGATCACAAGTTCCTTAGAAAATGTGCATCCTATGTCCATGGTAAATTTTGAAGAACCAGCAGTACAGTATGTTGAACAATACTACTCCAAGGGTAAAGTATTGTATGAGTTTGTTGATGAGATAATAGAGAAAGGCTCGCAACTCATAGTTTTTGCTGATGAAAAGACTGCTCAAGTATCTAAGTTTAAATTGGAGTTGAAAAAAGAAGAAGGCACACTTTCTAGGGAGCAAAAATAAATGGAACGAAGTCTCTCATCTTGGTAACAAATGAACGAGACAAAACTGAGCAAACTAGTGGAAGTTGGGGTAATTCCTGATAAAGAGAAGTATGTGGAAATAAAATAATCTCTTAAGAACCACATGCAGGTTATCAAGTCTATCATTGAGAACATACAACAAGTGCAAGAAGATGTCGAAGGAATCATATTGTTATGGTGAATGGAATTGAAGAGTTTTCAGGAAAAATCCTTGATGATGATCATACCTTCCTCTCGGTAAGTGAGATTGTTCAGATCTCCAAATAAGCCATCATGAAGCAGGTGGAAAATGAATCCTTTCCAAAGACTTCAATGCATTCCTTATGTGATGTGTGGCTCTCTCTAGACAACCTCAAAATGCGTCTAGATAGGTGCAAAAATATTTTCCCATCTGCAAGGAATTCAATCACCAAAGTTCACATGATCTTTGACTACACTATTGGACCAGATGAAGTAGTCATGCAAGAGATTAAGAAGAAATATGAATACTTCCAATCCAAGAGCAAGGAACCATGAAATCTTCTTGTATCTCTAGAGTTAGATAGTTCATAATATTTTTTCTATACTTTATGTAAATAGGTTTTGACATTTTACATGTCATTTTAAAAAATGTAATTACATGTAAAACAAATATGTTCTCCTAAATTTGTGGATAAAATTTTTGAATAAGTCAACTAGTTGGTTAGGGTTTTTATTAGATTATATCCCCTCTCCCATCTATAAATAAGAGAGGATTCTATTGTAATTGTTATCTTTTATCTTATGCAACGAAGTGTTGCCCAATTGTGAAGTAAATATTGAAACTTTGAGTTCATTTTTCTGAACTTATTTTTTATCAATAAAGAAGTGAATTATCTATAAGAATTTGTGCTTATATTTATTCATGTTGCTCGTGGGATAAATTGTGAAGTATATAAAAGAATTTGTGCTTCTTTTACAATGTTGGTTGTTATTTTGAAGGATTCACTGTTAGAAACTATGGAACGAATTTGTTCCTCTATGAGCTTTCTTGTTTGTTACTTGTCTATATCATGTTGGTATTCCTAGGCTTTTCTTTGACAAGATAGGAATATTGGAATTAATTCTTAGTTTTAATTTGAAGTTATATTGCATCCAAAGATTAAAATTGTGAAACATTGTAAAACATATTCTCTGAAAAAAGAGAGAATCATGAATGTGACACACCCCCAAATCGTTATTATAGTGTACATTGTTGTAAATATTTGATTAGTTTTCCTTAGTTTCAATAAGAAGTAAGAAGGGCACCTCCCCTTTCTGAGAGGAGATATTATATCTCACATAATTGTGGTTGAAGTTAAGTTTTGTAATCTATTAAAAGGGATTACAGAATTTTCACCTAATAGGTAGCAAAAAGAAACACCTAGAAATGGCCACATAATCATGAATTATCATAGGAAACTTGCACATTGTGATGCATGTTCATGTGTAATACACTTAAATAGATAATTAAGACCAAAAAAGGCTCAAAATATTAAGAAAGATATAAGAGAAAGGAAAAATACAATAAAATGGCACTAATGCTTTGGCATTAGGATGATGCAAGATACAACACCAGAATGAGTACAAGATACAATGTGAAATTTTAAAGGTATGGAATTTTTTCTATTAAATTTTTTCCCAACTTTAGAGGTTATATGAACTATACTAAATATGCATGCTAAATTAATAAAAGAAATACTAAGAATTAAATATACAAAAAAGTATATTGTAGACAAATATATGTTTTATAAGTGGGGTGAACATTCCTCTAGTTTGAGAAACTACAAAACAAAAACATTAAAAAATAAAACTCTTGCGTAGGAAGTGAAGTTAGAAAAATACCAAAAATGCACACAATAAGGATTACATAAATAAAACCCAAATAAAGTACATCGTGAACAAACATACACAAAGAAAAAATGTGAGAAGAGTGAAAGAGAGAAGAGGGGAAATAAAATAAAATAAAGAGAAATTTTCTAGTGATGTGTTACTATAAGAAATGCCCCAAGTATAGGCCTAGGTCTAGTAAGTTGTATTATGCTAGGAACCATACAAGACTTTCATGAATCACTAGCTTTACAAACTAGGTTGTATGGTAGACATGAAGATTATTCAAATGGGGTGGGACATGTGAAGACTCACAAGATAGAAAGCTGTATTATGCTAGGTGGTTTATGTTGATCATAAAATCCTACACTTCTCTAAACAACCTTATGGGAAAATTAGTTGATGGGGGACATATTGCACTCCACTGAATGACCTCTAAGATTTTAGAAGTCGGCTCTTCATTTTTATTTTGGGGAAAGGGAGGAAGAAATACGAAAATTAAATTTGAAACATAGAAAAAGGTAAGTGTGTGTGGATGTGAGTTTGTGAGGGTTTAAACACACTTACACCTTCTCTATTTTAATTAGAAAAATAGATCTCCCAAGGATAGGATTGAATTTCAAACTTGAGGTGAGCTAACCCTATTGGGAAGGATTTATTATTTTCTTATGAAAAAAAATGATAAAAATGATTGATTGGCACTTTTGGGAGATGAAAATAAAATACCTAATGAACTCAATTATGTGATGCAAAACTTGAAATGCTGAAATAAACAATAGCATAAACAAAAATAGTAATCTACAGGAAGATCTGAGAAGGGAAGACTAATGTGTACCTATCACCAAAAACATGTGTTGAGTGTCCTACAAGGACTCATTCACTCAAGGGAAAATGGGTCTTTTTATAGGGATTTTTCTTAGCTTTCGGGGTCCTCTAGTGCAAGATCTGAGCTTTTGTTTACCCCAGGTTTCACTGTCATAAATTCATAAATAAATTTGAGACCTGAGTTTCCATGGCTTCACAAAAATGTTGACAACAAATGCAACTTTGCAAAATTTCTCTTTTGATCCAATTTTATTCCTTCTTCACATGCAAATCTGTACACACAGAGGGAAAAAAATATTTTTGGGTGAATAGGGGTTTGCCTTGGTCAAACCTCGGTTTGGTAATTAAACCTTGATAATGAAATAATGACAAAATAAAAGGAATTTAATGAATGAACAATGCTATGTCACAACTCACCAAACCCTCAATAGAAGTCTTGAGAGGACTGACGTCTAACACATCACTCTAAGGATTGGATCTTGCATTAAATGGCTTGATTGGATGTTTGATTTGACACTTGATTTGATGCTTTAATTCTTGAAACCTACATCACAATGTTAGCTCCAAAAACATGCATGAATGAAAATAACTTTGACATTATGATATGATCTTGATTGTTTTTGTAGATGATTGATAAATCTGATCTTCAATTCTCTTGACAATAATATTTTATTTTATGAAATTTTCCTTAATGCTAGATTATTTGAATTGATAAAATAATTGTATTTATAGGTGTTTATCTAATTTATTGAAAAATTAGATTCCACAAGCTAACATTTAAAACTTGAATTTGAATCATTAAAATGCCACCAAAAACATATTTTAAATTGGGTTCTGACACTTAAGGAGGACACATTCTCCATTGGGCGAATGGGTCCTAAGACCTAAATCCATGACACAGAATTTCCAAGGTGTTTAAAATAATGTTAGCATTCATTTAATGTCGGTTTCCCTTTCAGAAAATGGGAGTAATAAGGCTTAGGAATGCATTTTTCAAGAAATTAGAAGCTTAATTAAGTCCAATTAATTAAGGGACCCAAACATAGTGTGAAAATGTAAAGGAGTAAATTTTCCTACACTACATTTAGCCCCCACTTTAGTGATAGTATGAGCTTATGCTCAAAATCACACTAAAGTAGACAAATATACGTCAAGAGGGGTCCAAGACAAATATGAGAAACACACACTAGGTCTACAAGGTGTGATCCCACAAAAAAAGTGGCGATGGGCAAGTCATACCAGGTCTATAGGCTCCCATATGTCAACCATACCAAAAGTTATACTCTTTGGTAACTTTGATGAGGCACCACACTAAATGGTCAAAGGTTTTCACAAGGCTAGCAATCTACATTATGCTAGACACTAATTACATAAAGGCACTGCAAAGCAAGTTGTGTTATGCTTAGTGTCCATGAATTTATTTTGGGTTAGGATAATCAAATGGGTTTTGCTTGATACATGAAAGCTCTCACATTAGGGAACATCACACTCAATATCACCATCAAGAGAGGACTAGTTGAGAGATAAAATATTTGTACCTTAGGGAATGCAAGCCATAGCATTACCACTAAGAGTAATGTCATATGCCAAGAAAGGTCACACTCTTGTAGAACATCAAGCATAATATCACCACAAAGAAGACATGTCAAATAGATCAAAAAAGAAACACTTTGAATTAAAAGTTCACACTTTCTACAATATGTATGCTATCATCACTAAGAAGGGAACATGCAAAAAATGAATGGGGGAAAATATTCCCCCCCACTTAAAATGTCAACATACTTTCCATGTTCATATTTTAAGTAGAAAGAGAAGAAGGGGGGTCCTTGAAAAGAATGCACACCTCCCAAAACCTAGTTATCTTTGCCCCTCAATCATAGAGACAAAGACAAGAACCAAGGACTATCATGCTTCTGCCAAGATAGATATGGTTGCAATTGATATTTTTCCACCATGAATGGAAATGAGAAGACACATAAAGCTACCAATGCCACATATTGATGAGCAACATGATAGGATGAAAATTAGTATCAATTAGAGGAAATAGGTGCATCAACACAAGGAAGAGCACCGCAATCCTTAAGATGTTGAATTTTATTACTCAAAGCCTTGCATTCATTGGTAGAATGACCATGAACTCAATGATATGCACAAAATGAACTTTTTTTGTAAAATTTATTTTGTGTTCATGGAGGGAGAGATATCAAGCGAGCTTGGAGAAGCCTTGATAAGGTACCCTCTTGATCAATAGTATAAGATGTGTCTTTCTCTTGTGACATAGATATTTCTTGCTTACTACAAGGTGTCATACATACACAAGACTCTTTAGATTGTGAGATTTTTTAATCTCCCTTAAAGGAGGGTGTAAAATCTAATCAACCCCAATCATCACTAATACATGTGTTTTAATATAAAGAAATATTTTTCCTAAGAGTGTTGTGTGAGATGACATTGATATTGAGTGAAGGTTTCTTTGATACTTTCATTTATTTCAAAGGATAATAACCAAGACCTATTGTTTGTTCTTGCAGGGTAGGCTCTATAGGGACATGACTACCTTGTTTTCATATCCCACATCCTTTTCCATTATCTTCAAGTTGTTTAAAAATCACATAACCTCTTCCATAATTTTTTTCCATTTCTTTTGGATTTTGTGGTTTCTCATGATAACACTCATCATATGTGGATGTATAATTTGTGTTCTCCTCTTCTTCACTAAAAGTTGTGGACTCACCTGGTTTTGATGACTCAACTTGTGTTTATATTAGGTCAGCTTTCTATTTTCCTGATTTGTGTGTAATCTTGTATTATCCCATGAATGTAGGGGTAAAATTCAAGGAACCACAAGCATAGTCCAATAGTTTCATGATTGATTTCTCTTATGCTTCTTGTAGAAATTCCACGTTTAGAGTCGGTGCCAATATTGTAAGAGGATTTTTCATTCTAGTTTCAGTTTGCAAAAATTTGTGATATGATTGTGGGTTAGCTTTGTGTAAACCTTGTTTTTTTAAGTGTACTTTACTAGATGATGTAACGTGGAAGGCACCTCATTCATTTCATGAATTCAAGGCCTACCTAGAAGAATATTATATGAGATTTCTTGAGACATTACATGAATAGGAGTTTGTTATGTAACCTTTCCATCTTTAACAAGTAATGTTATCACACCAAGCAGTTTTTTTCCAAACTTGACTATTGCTTTTGTGAGAGGTCATAATTCTCCTTTGGTGGCTAAGTTTTTCCCTACTTACCCTCCTCGAGTGTGCTCTCTCTCCTACACCAAACAATTTTCAATGGTGGTTTGTGGAGAGTATGTAGTAGAGAATGAGGATTTCTACCAATGGCAGGGTTTGGTATGTCATTTTTCCAACCTTTGGACCTCTCTTCTTGACTTGCATAAGTGGGTTTTAGATTCTTTGAGGACCTTAGTGAATGGTAAGATTGATCTCTTCCCTTATGCTAAAGGTTTTTTGTTGCTACCTTTTCTTTTGTTGAAGACCGCCACTCAATGTTGGGTTGACTTTGTGCTTGGGGAGAGTAATCTCTCTTGCTCAAACCCTATACATCCTCCTTCAACCCCCTTATCAAACCACTTAATGTGCATCCAGTTTTGGTTAAACTCCTAAATCTCCCCCTCCAATTTTGGAAGGAGACTTTTTATGAGGCAATTGTAAATTTCATTGGTCATTTTTTTAAGGTTGATGATTCCACTTCATTTATGGGCCATTCAAACTTTTCTCAGATTCTAGTAGATATTGATATCTTTCTATCTCTTCACAAATGTATGGTTTTGTCAGTTAGGGATCAGCCTTGGTCTCAACTTCTCAATTATAAGGGTCTTACTTTTAGGTGTTGTTGTTTTGTTGTTCATAAATATGTAAATGATGATCTCTTGATTGTTTCATCTTTTGTCTCTCCTGAGGATGTCTCCTCCTAGGCTTTTGATGAGTACCCTACTCTTGGAATGGTTTTGGATTATCTTGAGGTTATGGTTAGTGTTTCTCCTCCTTTGAGTTCACCTCCTACTCCCTTGTTGGAAATTTCGAGAATTTTTTCATTGATGATGCTTCCTGGAAACATGAGAATGGCTAGTATGTTACAGTGTGATACAGTGTTTTCATTAATGTCAACACTATTGCAGACTATTTTGATTAATCCTAACTGGTTATTGAGGTTTTTGGAAGATATTTGAGCAATTTGAGTAGGTCTGAAAAGTTCAGTTGCATAGAAATTTGACTAAGTGTCAAATATGCTAGTTTAGTGTAACAGTGTGTCAATTTTTGGGTTTGCACCACTTCGCAAATGAAGATATCACTTTGCACTTCTAAAATTAATTTGGTGGATGTTAGATTAACCTTAATCCAATATTTTATCTTGTTTGGACATGTATTTTGAGAGATGTGAGTAACAGAGTTCAGTCTAGCATATTACAATTGCTTTCTATATAATGTATCTATGTGGGAGATTTTTGTAGATGATTTTTTGGCCTTGTAGTGTTGACGATAAGTTTCCAAATGATGGTTAAGCATGGATTCCAAATGGTATCAATTTTTTTAGGTCCACATGTCGAGATGTGGATACATAGATCAAGGTTTTTGTTTTTAGGTCTTATATGGAGCCGACCTAATACGTTTGATGTTGTGCGAAGGACAAATAAGTGTTGCTATCTTATGTGGGATCTATTATAGGTCCATGTCGACCTATCTTAAGGTTTTTTGAGTTTTGAATTGAGGCATGTGTTATGGATGATATTTTTTGGATCCGACAAGTTACATTTTGTGTACTACATCTAATTAGGTTGACCTAATTGATGTTATACTTGATATGGATATATATGATAGATTGTTTTCAATGTTTTAGGGATAAATATGTGACATGTATTATGTGTAATGCAAATTTGAGAAAAGAAGTGTGAGTTTAAGTTGTGAATGTTAAATTGAAGATCATAATTGTGTGAATGAAGAGCGAGGTAGAGTGTTGAATCAGAATTAGATAAAGTTTATTATTTTTCTCCAATGGAACTATAATTCTTGCATATGTTAGATGCAATTGTAACAGTTCAAAATAGGTTGTGAGCAACCATCTCTCTTCTATCTTTTTCTTTGTGGATAGTGAGTCCACTTGGACAGTGAGTCCACTAGTAGTGAGATTTTTTGTGATATACTATAACCAATTATAATATGTTGTGAGCTAACCCTCACCGTGGTTTTTCCCATTTTGGGTTTTCCACATAAAAATCTCGGTGTCCATGTGTTATGTGATGTTGTGGATGTTTTCATGCTTTATTTCCTTACTGTAGTTGAATATGCATTAGTGATTGGATGTTTAATGTTTGAATGGCTTCAGAGAATAGTGATTCACCCCCCCCCCACCCCCTCTTAGTATTCTGGGTGTTCAACAATTGGTATCAGAGTTTGGTTCCTTGGAAGGAGCTTAACTGCTTTGGGAAGATCTTGGAGATTGAACACATGGCTAATAGAAAGTATCCTATTCCTCCAAAAGAGATTCCTACTTTTTATTTTATAGAAGAAGATTGCATACTTGACAAATATGGAGAACTCAAAGTTCCTCTTGAAGATCTAGATAAATTTAAAGGTGAAAACATAGATTTGAAGGAAAATGTCAAAGAAGCAAATGAATGCATTAGAAAATTGAGAGAGAAAGTCAAGAATTTTAGAGAAAGGCATAAGTAATTCAGTGAATAGTTGAAGCAACCAAATTAAAACATCACTAGACTGAAATTACAAGTTGAAGAAATGAAAAGAATTGAAGATTGTTTGAATGCAATGGTGAAAAGAAAATCCAATGAATGAATAAGGCTTGAACAAGAATTGGTAAACCTAAGATCAAATCTAGAGAAAGCAAGAAGTCATGAAGACAAATTCAAGATGAGTTCTATAATTCTTGATGAGTTGATTGTAGGTCAAAAAACATCCTTGGGATTTCAAAAAGGTGAAAGCTCAAAAGAAGATCAGACACCTAGTATAGAAAAGAAGATCAATGAACCAGAGAAGACTAAAGACAAGAAGAATAATGGAAAGATTTGGAATCAAATAAATGAAGCTAGAAGACTATTGGTCAGACAACCAAATACTCAACGGTACCCATATTTAAATGGTTTTTTCTATTCTTGCAATAAATTTAGACATAGAGAAATGGAATGTAGAAGAAGAATGAATCAGAATGCTCCATCCTTTACTATTCAATGTTTTTACATGTAAAATATTTAGACATAGGGAAAGTGAATACAAAATTCAAATAATGAATGCATATAACAATGGTAGAATGATTCAACCTTTCAATGGTTATTGTTATACATGCTATGGATTTGGACACAAATCTAATCAATGCATATCTAGAGTGAATGAAAGGAATATTGTTCAAAATAATGTTGTATGCCACAATTGTAGTAGACCTAGACATATTGCTAAGTTTTGCAAAAGAAGAAATATAAGGAAGAATAATCCAGTAAAGAGGAATGAACCAATTAAAAGGATTGATCCAGTTGAAGTAAAGAAGAAAATGGAAAATATTTGGAGAAAGAAAGAAGAGATGGAAGACAAGGGATAATTTGTACCATCCTTTAGTGCAAATGTTTCCTTTGGAAACTAAGCCAAGAGTTGTGACTTAGGGGGAGCTTTAATGAATATCTTTTATCCTCCACGAGAAAAGAGGTGTTGAGGCTACAACACAAAGATCTGTGATGTAGATCAACATGCTTGATCTATTGGTGAAGATTGCGGAAGAAAATATGTCAATGCAAAAGTTTGTGGAGCTTCAAAAGTTGATTTTGTATACAAATTAAGTGTTACTAGCTTTATGTGTTGAAGCATTCAATGCAGATTAGGTCAAATCAAAAGGTTAAAAGAAAATTCATTTTACAAAATCATTTGAAGAGGAGCGGAGCTATGAGAAGAGAATTAAAAGTGCATAAGATGATCTGAGATTCAAAGCATCGAATTCCTATTTTGTTGAATGAAGTTTAAAAGGTATTTTGTGAATCTTGTGTGCCCTAGTTTTCAAAAATATTTGTTTGAAATCTATTTAGTTCTATATTGCAATGGCTACACCAAAGTTTATAGAGGTTACAGAGAAACCAAAACCTAAATTCAATAAATACCTTGTGAAATCCATAGAAGATGACCCACTAG
This sequence comes from Sequoiadendron giganteum, assembly GCA_007115665.2. Lineage (NCBI taxonomy): Eukaryota > Viridiplantae > Streptophyta > Pinopsida > Cupressales > Cupressaceae > Sequoiadendron > Sequoiadendron giganteum. The sequence continues at coordinate 482,073,132 of CM021109.1, forward strand.
GCACATTCTCACAAATTCCATTTAGGGTTTTACCGACTGAGGATATTAGGGCATATATTCATGGAAAAATGGAAGATAATTCTCCTGGTAAGCTAAGTGATGTATGGACAAATAAATTAATTGGTGAGGATTTTACCCTAAATCCATAATGCAAAAACCTAGATGAGAAGAAACTAGATGTTTGGCAATGGCTCCCTAATTTCTTCTATGATGTCAAGTGGATTAGAATGGCCTTGACCAAAGTTCATGATTAGTTTGTCTGGACTCATATGTCTCACATGATCACAAAGGAACCAATAAGAGAGATCACCAGTCTATGCTCCACTGGACCTATCCACATGCTAAATTCTATTAAAAATAAAGAGTTGATTGAGAAAACAGGTGCTACATTTGAGTAGAGATCCCTTGTAGTAAATCCCATTAGAAAACCTGATGTTAGGTATGTTACTATGGTTATTGGTTACAATATCTACTTTATCAATCAAGATAACTCTATTTCTACCACCGCAATCCATGTGGCACATGAAATGATATAAAATGGTACAGACTATGACTTGTGTGAGTTGCTTGGAGAATAGCTAATGGAGAATCTTGAGAAGACCAAGGAAAAGAAATATGTGTTTAAGGATGGAACTTTGGTTATGTGATTACTCTTCTACGTTTTGGAGGTTCCAATAATTGGAAAGGTAGACTAGGTAAGTGGAAGGCCTATTGCACACCAAATTGTGGATTACATGAGGAGCCTTGGAGATTTCAGTGCACAAGATGATGCCCTTACTGATTTCTTTGTAGTATTTCAGAGAAGAATGCATGGGAGAGAGAGGATCCCAAGGATAATGGTTGAAAAATACAAAAATGCTATCACATTCTTGGTTTCTACAGATCACTACAGTATGAAGGCAGTGAAACCGAGATCTGTTTGGGTTCCTGAATTAGGATATGAAGTTATAGAGGCGGATCTTATTGGCTATGCTCATATTTTGTTGAAGATTCTGAAGGATGAAATAAAACTTAGATATGGGACTTTTGAGGAAAATTACATGGAATTCCATAAGAAACAAAAAGAACCACATATCAGGAAAAATGTTGATGCTATGGTGGATTTATATGCAAAAGAAATGGGAATTTCAAAGGAAAAGGTGCAATACGCTAGACAAAGAGCCAAATAAGATATGAGTGTTGGAGAAGCTTTATGTATCTCAAGGAGATCAAGTATAATAGCTACCACACCACCATCTATATAAAATTCCTCCAAGGATTTACCTATTGTAGGAGAGAAGAGAAATTCTACCTCCAACCCTCTGATAAGGGAGAAATCCCCTCTATTTGTGCATGCTACAAGGGTAGAGAAGAAGAAGGCCACCACTGCTACACCACTTGTTGCCCCTTCAAAGAGAATAATTAAACAAAAAGATACAAGATAAAAGGGTATTGGCATCAATGTTGCTAAAGGAGAAGAAGAGTTGGAAGAAGGACCATAGTTGGTCTAGAGAGGAAGAAATGAGACTTCACAAGGTGAAGTTAGTGGAAAGAGGAAAAGACATTATGTCATTGACACTGAAAGTGAAGAAGAAATAGAAAAGGAGAAAGAATAATTCAAAATTCACATGAGGGAAAAGAAGAAGGAAGCCAAGAAGGCTTCTCTAGAGAAGAAATAAAAGGAAACAAATAAGACTCTAGTTAAAGTCAAAAAGCATAAGCAAGTTGAATCGGTAAGGCCTCACCCCCAATGAAACTTGAGGTGTTATTTAATAGAATTCTGCAAAATGAAATATTGAAAGAGACAGCTACTTTGTACAAGGATGTAAATGAGGTGGATAAGGTCACCATCATAGAGCTATAATCAAGTATATTATTGTTCTTGAAGTTGAAATGCGGAATATTAAGATGGATATTCTTGATGAGTTATGAAACATTTTGTTGAAGAGAAGAGAAGAGGCAATACAAGAGCATGAGAAGCTTAAAGATGAAGCCTTGGAAAGAGTTGGTGCTCCACTTTTTGAAGATGACAAAGCCACATTGGCCACCATATACAGTAAGGACATGAGAACCAAAAAAAGAGTTAGAATCCTTATGGTAAAAGACAAAGGTGATCTAGAGAGATTCGGAAAAGAGATCAATGATAAAGTAGATGAGATTGTACAGAAGTTAGGATTGTCTATGGCAGTTGAAGAAGAGATGAATGTTTAAATCAATTCTCTGGAACAAAATACAGAGGAAGAAGTGTAGATAGATGATTCTCAACATGAGTAGGATAGAAATGAGGAATCTTCATATGACAACACTCCTCCAAAAGTAGAGGACATGGAAAAAGAAGATGAAAAATATGCAATGGTCGGAGAAGAAATTGCAAAGGAAAATGTCACCACTCCTCCTCCTATACAAAATGATGAAGTTACTCCTCCGAAAAACATTGAAAATATTGCAGAGGAAGAGAACACTAAAAAGGTTAATGATAAATTTGATGATATGGAGAATGATGAATAAAAGGTTGATGAAGAGAAGGAAGAAGAGCATGAAGAAGATGAGGTCAACGATAATTATGCATCCTGAGATGCAAGAAAAGAAAAACTGATAGACACTGGTAGTGCAGAGGACAAGGAAAAGGTTGTGGAAATTTCCAAGACTTCTAATGAATATTTCAAATCCTCTAGAGATTCCTTGAAGAATCTTTTGAGCACGCAGCTCAAATTTCAACCTATTGTATCATCCCAATTGCTATAGCTACTGATGTAACAAGGAAATTTGGATTTGGACAAGATCTCTCCCATCCACAAGTTGCAACCAGGAGACATGTTCCATGCATCATCCAGAAAGGAAATAATTGAAACACACCAAAAAGTTAGAGAGCCAATAGAAGAATTAGTTAAGGTATTACAAGAGACCATACCCACATAAAACATTGAAACCACACTCTCCAATATGGAAAATTTAAAACTACTAATTGATTCTTTCAAAACATATGCATCTGAACTAAAGGAGGAAGCTGAGAAAGAAGTGGAGAAAAGGTTAAGTGATAAGAAGATGTTGGAGATGATAGAAAAATGTCCAGTTGCACATAAAAAGTTGTCTAAATTTTTGAAGGATGCAAAAGCATGTGTTGAAGAGGCTAAGGAATTATATCAATACAGCATGAAGTGGACCAAATACACATAAAGCATATGAAAGCAGATGGACTCCATTGAGTCCCAAATTAGTGTTGCCTCTAGTGCATCTGATTTGGTTGTTGACCTCACCAGAGAGACAAGTAACATAATTGAAGGCATGCACAAGAAATTCTTCTAATTGCAAAATTAAAAAGATCATATCATCTTATAGTTTGGAGAGGTAAGGGATCTAGTCAATCCCAAGCTTATACTTAATTCAATAGCTCTTCTCAATAGTGACAAAGCCAAGAAGATGAATCTAGTACCTTCTACTCCAGAAGAGGGAGAGGAATTATTGTTTGAGATTGAAATGAAAAATAGGCTACTTGTGGAGGCTAAGCATGAATGGGAACAAGGAAGGCAAGCCTTGAAAGATCACTTGAAGAAGTTTCAGGCATCAACCACCTCTAGTTGACTTATCTTTTATAATTTTATGCATTTTTCAATATCAATGTTCAAACTACTTGTACATATGCGGACCATATAGAACAATTTTTCGTACAATTTTGAGTTTTTGCACCAGCACATGACTCGGGGGGAGTCAATTCATTATTTTCCCAAATGTATATATGACTACATCATTCAAGGGGAGTTTTGATAAGAGATGGAACAATTTATATAGGCACCCTTTGCCCTTGATTTCAAAGAGGGAGAGTTTGGAGAGTATTTTTGGAGTTTCTGGCATGTTGTCATCAATGACAAGGGGGGAGATTGCTGGAAATTTGGAGAAGTTTGTCATTGATGATGTTGCCTAGAAACATGAGCATGATTGGTATGTTATAGTGTGATACAATTTTTTCATTAATGTCAACATTAGGGTGATCCCATAATACTAGTTTACAATTTTGGCCAAACTGGATATTGAACTAAAATAATTTAACTAAATCTTCACTTTTGGGCACCTATAGCAACTAAACCATGAGGAATTTGAAGATGATGCAAACTAGTGATTTGTGAAATTTTGTCTGTAGATTCTAAATATATTTTTTTCAATTTTTTTGGAATCATATTGCACTTCTATTTCCATCTCCTTTGAAAACTAGTTTTTAACAGTAAACACCATTTTTAAAGAGTGACGTTACTAGCTAACACATAACCTTTTTTCTATGAAGGATAAAATTATAGTTTTTTTGAATTTAGATTCATAACTATGATATCTGGTGCATGGAATTGGTTTCATAGCATTTCATTGAATATATTTTTCTTAATTAAGTTTCAAAGTCAAACCAGTTATAATTTAGACATGATCTGTTGGCTAAAAAATAACTTTTTTTGTATCTATCGAAATTCAATTTTATTTTTTTTGTTGGATCAAGGACATCAATATCTAGTGCATAGAATTTTTTCAGATTTTTTTTATAATCTGCTATTTTTCCACATGTGAAGAATAGAGAGCTTCATTTTTGATGAAAAACCTACATTCACAAGAAATAAAAAATAAGTATAATAATAAAATTAAATTTATTTAAAATTATACTTTTTGGGAAGCTTATAATAAGGAATACATACTTACAAACAAAAAAAAAAAAAATTAAGTGAATTCATTTGATCCCCCAAAAGGTAAATCAAAAGTGGTTTTTTATCAACATTTTCATAGGTGTAAAGGAGACTCCGTTATAGGTATGGTTTAAAACTAGTGGGGTTCTATCCAAGGGGGTTTGATCTAAGGTGGTTTTATCAAACCCTCTTCAATTGGAATCCTTTAAATGGAACTTTTCAAGGCTTAAATCATTATATTTTCTAAAAATATGTGATTTCAGTGAAAATCAGGATCTCCCAAAAAGTGTAAACCACTATTGTGGGATTGCCCATTATTGTGGAATATTTTGATTAATCCTAAAAATTTATTGAGGTGTTGTGGAAGAAATTTGAGCAAGTTGAGTTGGTCTGAAAAGTTTAGTTGCATAGAAATTTGACTAAGTGTCAAATCTGCCAGTTCAATGTAACAATGCATTGGTTTTTAGGTCCGCACCACTCCACAAAAGAAGATATCAATCTTTGCTTCTAAAATTAATTCGGTGGATGTTAGATTAACCTAAATCCAATATTTTATCTTGTTTGGACATGTATTTGAGAGATATGAGTAAAAAAGTTTGGTCTGGCATATTATAGTTGCTTTCTATATAGTGTGTCTATGTGGAAGATTTTGCGCTTCTTCGCGGATGAGTTTTTGGCCTTGTTGTGTTGAAGATAAGTTTTCAAATGTCAGTTGAGCATGGATTCGATATGGTATATAGTTTTTAGGTCCATGTGTCGAGATATAAATACACATATGAAGGTTTTTGTTTTTAGGTCTTATATGGAGATGATCTAATACGTTTGATGTTGTGCGAAGGATAAATAGGTGTTGCTATCTTATGTGGGATCTATTATAGGTCCATGTCGACCTATCTTAATGTGTTTTGAGTTTTGAATTGAGGCATTTGTTATGGATGATATTTTTTGGAGCTGACAAGTTACAATTTATGTATTACATCTAATTAGGCTGACCTAATTGATGTTATACTTGATATGGATATATATGCTAGATTTTTTTTTATGTTTTGGGGATATAGATGTGACATGTATTATTTTTTATGTGAATTTGAGCAGAATTATGTGATTTTAAGTTGAAAATGTTAAATTGAAGATCAGAGTTGTGTGAATGAAGAGTGAGGCAAAGTGTTGAATTAGAATCAAATAAAGTTTATTATTATGCTCCAATGGAACTGTAATTCATGCATATGTTAGATGCAATTGTAATAGTTCAAAATAGGTTGTGAGCCACCATATCTCTTCTATATTTTTCTCTGTGTAAAATGATTCCACCTACAATGAGAATTTTTGTAATATACTATAGTCGGTTATAATATATTTTGAGCTAACCCTCACAGTGGTTTTCCCATTTTGGTTTTTCCACGTAAAAATCCTAGTGTTCATGTGTTATTTGATGTTTTGGATGTTTTCATTAATTATTTCCTTACTATAGTTGAATATACATTAATGATTGGATTTTTAATGTTTGAATGGTTTAAGAGAATGTCAATTCACCTCCCTCTTATTATTCTAGGTGTTCAACATCCGTTGCCTACTTTCGCTCTACCCCAAGGATTTTTTAAGGTTGGAATTTTTTGCTCACCTCCTCCTCCTCTATCTCCCTCCTTGTGTGTTTATCATCTTCCCTTGGAGGCATCCCATGTTTCCCCTTGTGGTGGATTTCCAAATGATAGTAATGCTTGGTTTGTCATTTGTAGAAGGTGTAAAGGTCGCCCCTCTACCTCTCCCTTTTCTCATTCTTGAGACTTGTTGGATAAGTCTATTGTATAGGGTCAGGACCCTTATTCCTCTTTTTTTAGTTTTATGCTCTACTCAAATGCTGGCATAATATTTTCATTGATGTCAAAAGGTGTCATTGATGTCAAAGGGTAGATCAATGGATGTTTGGATGTCATTATGCTTAGTGGACAAGGTTCTAGAAGAATTAGTGAAGTATTATGGAAAGAACAGCATGTTTTGAAAAAATTTGCAAAGTTGCTCAAAAGTTGCAAAGTTGTCATGAAATGTTGTCACAATTTTGCACAAGTTACTTCCAGATCTCAAAAGAGAAAACATATTGCATATTCGATGTGGGTTTTTCGAGAGCTTCTCAGAGGTGTGAATTGTAGATCTAGAAGATGTAGAAAGTGCTCAAAATGATCTATTTATGCTTTATGGTCAAGCTAGGGTTTTGAAGATAAACCCTAAAGGTTGCAGTCATGGAAATGAATAGGGTTTCTATTTAGTCATTGACTAGATATAGATGGTAGCAGGTCATTTAATTCATCACTTAAGCCATTGGTTTCATTGGGATGACCAACCCTCTTTTCTTAGCGCTACCAACTCACTGTGTGTATGCATTGCACTAATCCTTCACATCATGTTTTGTGTATTCTCTCGGCCTAGTGTTTGCACGATATATGACGAAGGATTTCAACCATGGAGATTGGATGGCTATTTCTCATGTTCTTTGCATCATGTTTTGAAGCTTACCTTGGCATATGCTTTAAGTGATATGAAATGGAGACAAATCAATAGTGGAGAACTGACAGAGAAGATCTAATGGCCATTACTTAGTTGCTTCACATCGTTGTTGTGAAGCAAATAGGATTCATGCAACACGTGATGTGTGATAGAGATAAATCAATGGTCTGTGTAGAGGTCCTTGAAGATCAACAACTAGCATTATATTGTATGACTTTAATTCATCATGTTTTTGTGTTTAACCACTCAACTCATATTTGCGATACATGATGGGAAGAAGGATAACGGAGGATTACATAAGTAGAGATAGGTGGTGTTTTTGTATTGCATCACAGTGATCCTTCGTGCCATGATTTACATTATTTGTGTGCAAATGAAGTTGTTCTCAGCAAAGAGAACGTGATGGTGATCCAATGGCAGAGATCATGGGATGGTGATTGCTCCTCAGCTTCACATCATGGAAACTGAGTTTGATTCCCTAAGTGAAAATTTGATGGGTTAAGTGTGTGCAATGGTTAGATACAAAAGACATCAAATCAACAGCATTAGTTAAAAGGATTTTAATCGCACGGCTTCATTTTAAAGATGAAAGATTAAATGAGAAACGATGGATCATGGCGTGAAGACATTAGATCAATGATCAAAATTTAAAGATGAAGATCTTCAACGGTTATGATAGTGTGAACAAGGGTTTCGACTATAAACTGACACAATCAATGAATTTAATTGGTTCAACTACTCCAATGACCAATTTGATTGGTGATTTGATATGTAGAGTGGTGGCAGCACAGACTGCAAAGGTGATCAAGACCAGAATCAGATTGAGTATACAAGGATATGGGATTAAATTCACATTAGGTTTCAGGTTCTGTAGGTTTCCATGTTTATAAAATTCAACGAATCATAATAGGTGGTGCATGGCTCAAGGAATTAATGCCTTCCTGACTAATTGATGATAAAATAGAAAATTTGAATTTGGTTGTGTGGATGTATGTTGAAGGTAGAGTGATCTCTTGAGGCGGACAGACAATGCACTAAAAGAAAAAGGTGCGGCTGAGTGTGTATGTGTGAGCTCTTGAGGCGGATAGAGAATGCACTAAAAGAAAAAGGTGCAATAGAGTGTGTATGTGTGAGATCTAGAGACGGACAGAGAAAGCACTAATAGAAAAAAGGGAAAGGTGCAAAGAGATAGTAGAAGCAGACACAGTATGCACAAGTAGTGAATGAGTAGAACCTAAATAAAAATTAGAAACCTATATCAAGGTTAACATTCAAGGTGCATAATAGAGAGAGGTGCAAGGCAAAGAATTATGTTGTAGAGATAGAAACAAAGAATTGAGCAGTTACAAATAAGGTTGCAATATTGAATTGTGTTCAATAGAATAAATTGTAATAGTTTCATTGTAAATTTGATTGGTTGGTTCCATCAGATAACTGGGTAGGTGATCACTATAGGGAGATGGTGCTTCCTTGGAGTGGATGCTCCTAAAACCATGGGATTGGTTCCCTTAAACATTGTACTCAAAATATATTCCTTGTGAGGTTGGATTAGGATAGTAGATCCTAGTAGCTATTCTCACTGTGGTTTTTCCCATCTTGGGTTTTCCATGTATATCTTATGTTATCTGCAATTATGTGTGTGTGTTCTTATTTCCTTGGTTGGTTAATCTATCTACATAATGTATTAAGGGCTAAATTTTTATGATCTACTGATTCACCCCCTCTCATTAGATTGTTGTGTTCCAACAATTGGTATCAAATCTTGTTGAAAGATGATGATGTTTGAAAATATGAACATGGTATGTAAATTTTGCATGATCCGATGTTTTCATTGATGTAAAAAAAAATTGTATCATCCTAGCATGATTTAGATATGTTTTTGAAGATATTTTTATAGGATAAGTTGGTCTTAAAAGTATAGCTACTCAAAAAAATTCCTTATTATCTAACCTGCCAGTACAATGGTTCAGCAGTTTTTGGGTCCGCACTCCACCGCTATAGAGATATCACTCTACAATTCTAATAGTAATTTGGTGAAAATCATATGCATATAAATCTATGATATTTTTTTGTTGGTGAAGTATCCTAAAAGATATGATCGATAGATAAAGTTCAGTTTTGTATATTAAAGTTATTTCTTGTACATAGTGTCAATGTGGGAGATTTGCATTCCTTCATGGATGATTATTTTGTGTTTCAATGTTGAAGATAAGCTTTCAGATGTCAATTGAGTGGGAATTCTAGATAAGATCATGTTTTTAGTTCCACGTCTGGCAAATTGAGTAAACAGATGAAGATTTTTGTGTTAAGGTCTTATTTGGGGCTGACCTAATACATTTGGTGTGTTGTGAAGGATTGATATGGGTTGCAATATTATGTAGGACCTATATTGGGTCTATCCTAACCTATCTTGAGGTGAATTGAATTTTTGATTAAGGTGTGAGATGTTGATGAAACGTTTTGAGGATGACAAGTTCAAATTTTGTGTGTTACATCCAATTAGGCTGACCTAATTAATGTTACACTTGATGTGGATATATATAGGATATTGATTTCGATTTTTTGATGATGGTGTGCAAGTAATGAGTGATAAATGACATGTATGATGTTCCATCTACATGTGTGTGATGTGAATATGATCAGAGTTGTGTGAATTATGTGAATTCAAAGTAGAGCAGTGCATTGATCAAGATTAGTGTAAAGATTGTTTTTGTACTTCATTGGAACTATGATCCAGCATACTATAGATGCAATTATAATAGTTCAATAGGCTATGATCCCCCCTTCTATCTTCTATCTTATTCTTTTTGGGAAATGAGTCCACTGGAGATTCGGTCCACCTGCAATGATCATTTTTGTTATATACTATATCTGGATATAATATATTGTGAGCTAACACTCACTGTGGTTTTTCCCATTTTGGGTTTTCCACATAAAAAGTCTTGGTGTTCATTTGTCATGTGATTTTTTGGATGTTTCATTCTTTCATTCATTATTGCAGTTAAATATATTTTGGTAATTGGATGGCTAATGTTTGAATGGTTTAATAGAATATTGATTCACCCCCCCCCCCCCTCCCCCTCTCAGTTGGTTGATAGAAATTTTCCTATTCAAGAGATTCCTACCATTGAATACACATAAGGATATTGCATGCTTGACAAAGATGGAGAACTCAAAGTTGCTCTTGAAGACCTTGACAAAGTTGAAGGTGAAAACAAATATCTAAAGGAAAATCTTAAAGAGGCAAATGAATGCATCACAAAATTGAGAGATCAGATCAAGAAGTTCAAAGAAATGAATAAGGAAGTCAATGGATAATTAAAGCAAGCAAATGAAGATCTCACCAGATTGAACATGCAAATGGAAGAAAATAAAATATTTGAGGAATGTCTAAATGCAATGGTGTAAAGAAAATCTAATGAATGCATGAACAAGAAGTGGTAAATCTGATATCAAATCTAGAGAAAGCAAGAAGTCATGAAGAAAAATTTAAGACAAGCTCTACAATGATTGATGAATTGATTGTAGGTCAAAAATCATCTAAAGACAAAGGTGGTTTGGGACTTGAAGAAGGAGAAATCTCAAAAACCTATTAGACACCTAATACAAAGAAGATCAATGAATGAAATAAGATTGAAGAAAATAAGAACAAAAGAAAGATCTAAAATCAAAGAAACAATGGTAGAAGACCTCAATTCAGATAACCAAAAGCTCAAAGGTACCCATATTTCAATGGTATTTATTATTATTGCAATAAATTTGGACATAGAGCAATGGAATGTAGAAGCAGAATGAATCTGAATGTTCCATACTTTACTAGTCAATGCTTTACATGCAAAATATTTGGACATAGAGCAAATGAATGCAGAGTTCAAATGATGAATTGATATAACAATGGTAGAAATTTTCAATCCTTCAATGGTTACCGTTATACATTCTATGGATTTGGACATAAAGATAATCGATGTGGATCTAGAATGAATCGAACAACTAATGCTTAAAGAAATGTCATATGCAAGAATTGTAGTAGGCGTGGACATATTGCTAAGTTTTGTAGAAGCAAAAACACAAGGAAGGACAATCTGGTAAAGAAGAATGAACAAGTCAAAAAGATTGATCCAATTGAAGTAAAGAAGGAAATGGAAAAGATATGGAGAAAGAAAGAAGAGACTGAGAACAAGGAAGAATTTGTACCACTCTCTGGTGCAGATGTTTCTTCTAGTAACTAAGCCTAGAGTTATGGCTTAGGGGGAGCTTTAATGGATATCGTATGTCCCCCACCAGAAAAGAGGTGTTGAAGCCATAGCACAAGGTTATGTCATGAATAATGGAATGCTTAATCTATTGGAGAAGATTATGGAAGAAAATATGCTAATGCGGAGATTTTTTGAGCTTGACAAGGTGACTATGCATACAGTTTTTAAGGTCACCAGCTTTATGGTCTAAATCATTTAATATAGAATTAGGTCAAATTGAAGAGTTAAAAGTAAATTTGCTAAGGAAAATTCATTTCATCAAAATAAATTGAAGGAGAATAGAGCAATGAGAAGTGAATTTGAAGTGAAAAGGAATTTCAAAGCTCAAAGCATCAAAACCCTAGTTCGGCAAAGCAAAGAAAACTGCTACCACAATACCCCTACTATTTCTACAAGGAGAGTGAAGCAGAAGGCCACAAGACAAAAATAAAGTGGCTTCAATGTTATTGAGGAAGAAGAGTTGGAAGAGGATGAAGCCCCTCTGATTAGGAAAAGAAAGAGAATGCATATTGTAGATACAGAGAGTGAGGAGGAAGATGAGAAAGAGAAAGAAGGATTCATAAGAAGAGGGAAAAGGTGAAGGAAGCCAAAAAGGCTGCTCCGAAGAAAAGTTAGAAAGAAACAAAGAAGCCTCTAGTTAAATAAAAGAAGCAAAATCAAACTGATAAATATCACACTCCTCTGAAGATTGATGCACTATTCAATAGTATAGTACAAAATTGAGATGCTAAAGGAGACAGTAGAAATGTATAAAGAAGTGGATGAGGTAGATAAAGCTACAATAATTGAAGCCATAGTCAAATACATTGTTGTATTTGAAGTTGTTATGCACAATATCCGAAAGGATATACTAGATGATGTTTGGTTTGTTTTAATGAAAAGAAGAGAGGATGCAATAATGGAGCATGAAAAGATGAAAGATGAAGCTCTAGAGAGAGTTTTTGCTCCCCAAACTGAAGCAGATCGAGCCACATTGTCTACCATCTACAGCAAGGAGCTGAGGAAAAAATAGAAGGTAAATATTCTTATGGGAATGGATCAAAATTATCATGACATGATCCAAAAATAATGTAATGACAAGGCTAAGGAACTTGTACATAAGTTGGGTCTACTTCTGCCAACTGAAGAAGGATTAAATGATGTTTCCAATGCCCTAGAACTTAATGTGGAAGAATATATGCACATAGATGATTCTTAGCATGAGAATGAGATCAATGATTGAGTTATTGATACTGATGCAAGAGAATCCTTGGTTCTTGGAAATCTTGTATCAATCAAGAATATTTTCATTCAGTTTTATTCTTGTTTTGTTCTTGTTCTGGTTTGAGCTGGTAGATCCGGTGTTTCTTCATGTTTGCTCGCCATATCTTGCATACCTAGGATTTCATTATGGACATGTTCAATTGCTGTATTCCAAGTTTTTTGCTCATTTGGATCTTATTCTGGAAATTTATCACTTCTGGAGTACATGAGAGTTTTTGGGACTGGCCCCGGAATAACTACAAAACCTAATGGCTAGTTGGATCGATCATGGATCTTTCTCGTGATGTGTGGATCCTCATGGTGTGTTTAGATTTGTTCTATGGAGTGTCCCTGACCTTATACTTAGGTCCACACTTCATCTTACGCATCTACCATGGATGAATTTTAGATTTGAGGCCAACCTATTCTTGCACATGTTACACTTTTCTTCTCAGAGATTGTAGCAATCTTTGGCTGACGTGGATGTTTTTTGACCCACGGATGTGATATAAATCTAGTATTGAATCATTAGATTGGTGATATAATTAAGAAGAAATAATATGATGTATACAGATTTTGATCTGTAATATTTTCGCTCGCATTTATGAGCACTATATTTTGAGCATGTTGTTATCAGGCTTGTGCGTCGAATCTGTAAGCCCAAATGTGGCCGACTATTTGTAATCAATATTTTTAATAAGAATTTTTACATCTGCATTTTCCTCCATATTTTGTTTTTCTTCTATTGTGTGACTCTTTTTGCATGGTTTGGATTGTTCTCTTTGAGGAACATCCTAACATGATTGCACCAAAATGGTATCAGAGTGAGATTCATTCCTTTCAAGATTTTTAGAAGTTGTGCAGTCTTGTTGAAGATTTGTTGTAGGGTGGCGGATTAAGGATCCAACCTACAATTACAGAGGACTTGTGTAAAGATTTTGGGAAGAAGAAATGGTAGAGGAAATGGAGCGCGTGGAAATGTAGACCCAACTATAATAGATATGTTGAGAGGAATTGCTGCTAGATTAGAAGCGGTTGAAACGGCCCAAAGAAGAGGTCGACCAATTGATGATGTAAGTGATGAAGAAGTAGAAGAACAAGAAGAAGTTGCAAGAGAAGAGAAACCTAGCCTTGATTAGGGAGAAGAGAGGTTCATAAGAGCCCTAACCAGAGTGAACACTAAGCGACATTTCAATCCATCAAATTATAATGGTAAGTTGGATTCAGATGAATTTTTGGATTAGATAACAGAGATGGAGAAATACTTTGATTTTGAAGGTACCCCAGATGATAAGAAGGTGAAATTTTCCTGTACAAAGTTGAGAGGACATGCATCCCTTTGGTGAGAACATTTGCAGACAGATAGACAAAGAAAAGGAAAGGAGAATATAAGATCATGGGATTAGATGGTGGATAAATTGAAGACAAAGTTTATGCCTGCAGACTATCAAATTAGTTTGTCCAAGAAATTGCAGAATTTGAAGCAGAAAGAATCCAATTTGACAGAGTATACTGAGGAATTCTACAAGTTGAATATCAGATCTGGACATTTAGAAGATGAGATTGAAAAAGTAGCTAGATATGTGAATGGTTTGAGGTCATCTATTCAAGATGAGATCAGATTGATTAAGTTGTTGAGTGTGGAAGAGGCATATCAGTTTTCCCTAAAAGAAAAAGAGAAGCTAAATAACATACATGAACGGAGACAAAGAGGAAGAGGTGGAAGATTTCAGAGAGGAAGAATATTTACTGGAGGAGTAAAAGGAACTTTTGCAAATCAAAATAAAGATAAGGAGGTCAATAAGAATGAAAATTCATAGCGAAGAGATGATGGAATCTCTTACAGAAGAGGAGGATATGGTGGTTACATAAATGAAGGGTATAGAAAAGATGACAGAGGACAAGAGAAAAGAGTATTCAAGGGAACTTCCTTTAAATATGGTGGAAAAGGACATAGACCCTTTGAATGCAAACAAGGAGAGACAAGCAGAAATACTGAGAACAATAGGAGAATAGCCTTTGTTGAGGAGGATCATGTTGGATCATTGAATCAACCAAAAGAAGGAGAGGTATTGGTGAATAGGAGAGTGTTGTGTCAAAGTGAATTGGAGAAAGAACCATTGTAGAGAAAGAATTTGTTCAGGACCAGATGCAAGGTAGTTGGTAAATGTTGCAAAGTGATCATTGATAGTGGAAGTTCATAGAACTTGGCTTCTGAAGAAATGGTGACCAAATTGAAGTTGGAAAGGTTGAAACACCCTAAACCCTATCACATAGCATGGATTCAAGATGAGCATAAAATACTGGTAAGTGAACAATGTCTGGTGAAATTGAAGATAGGAAACTACCATGATGAAGTTTTGTGTGATATTATGCATATGGATATATGCCATATGATTTTGGGAAGGCCTTGGCAGTATGATTGACAAGCTATTCATGATAGAAAGAAGAACATATACACCATTGTTGCTAATGGAATGAAGCAGACTTTTTTACCCTTGGAAGATGTTCCTAAGGCTGAGATTTGTACGACTGCTAGAATCTGTTTGGTTGATGGAAGGAGATTTCTAGAAGGACCGAGACATGAGAACATGTACTATGCATTGGTGCCTAAGAAATTTGAAGACTTGAAGCATGTAGAAGGACAACCTAAGGAGATAAAAGAGTTGCTAATAGAATATGAGGCCATAATTTCAGATAATATACCTGATGGATTGCCACCTATAAGGAGTATTATTCATTGCATGGATCTGATTCCTAGAGCTAGTTTTCCTAATAAAGCAGCACACTGAATGACACCGATAGAGAATGAAGAATTGAATAGACAAGTGCAAGATTTTTTGAGGAAAGTTTTGATTAGAGAAAGCTTAAGTCCTTGTGTGGTACCTATTGTGCTTGCACCTAAGAAAGATGGAGAATGGAGAATGTGTACTGACTCTAATGCCATAAATAAGATCATGGTGAAGTATAGATTTCCTTTTCCCCAGATGGATGACATTATGGATTATTTGAGTGGAGCTAAGTAATTTCCAAAGATAGACTTGAAGAGTGGATATCATCATATCAGAATCAGAGAAGGAGATGATTGGAAAATATCATTCAAGACAAATGAAGGATTGAATGAGTGGTTAGTGATGCCTTTTGTGCTGGCAAATGAGTCGAGTACTTTCATGAGGTTGATGAATGAGGTATTGAAGAAATTCTTGGGTAAATTTGTGATTGTATATTTGGATGACATTTTGATTTTCAGTAAGACTAGAGAGGAACATTTCTTGCACATAGTCAAGTTTTGCAAAGGTTGAAAGAAGAACAGTTGTTGATAAACATAAAGAAGTGTAGTTTCATGAAGGAGGAATTGGTATATCTAGGATTTGTAATATTAGTGGATGGATTGAAGATGGATCATAAGAAGGTGAGAGGTATTGTTGAATGGCCTACACCTGAAAGCATTGGAGAGGTAAGATCATTTCATGGATTGGCTATTTTCTACCAGAAGTTCATTAGGAGTTTTAGTTATATTTGTAGCCCTATGATAGTGACAATGAGAGGAGACAGGAAGGATTTTAGATGGACATCTGGAGCAGACAAAAGTTTTGAATTGTTGAAGAAGAAGGTGACTGAGCAGCCTGTGTTGGATTTACTATATTTTGATAAGGTATTTCAAGTAGATTGTGATGCAAGTGGAAATACAATTGGAGTAGTGTTAAGTCGAGAAGGAAGACATATAGCCTATTTTAGTGAGAAGTTAAATGATGCAAGGAGAAGATATTCATTATATGATCAGGAGTTTTATGCCATAGTTCAAGCCTTGAAGAAGTGGAGACATTACTTGTTATCTAAGGATTTTGTGTTGCATACGGATCATCAAGATTTATAGTATTTGAACAGTAAAGGTAATTTGAATCATAAACACATGAGATGGGTAGAGTTCTTATAGAGTTACATGTTTGTCTTGAAACATAGGATTGGAAAGTCAAATAGAGTTGTTGATGCTTTGAGTAGAAGAAGGAATCTACTGGCACAGATGAGAGTGGAGGTATTAGACTTTGATGAATTGAGGAACTTGTATAAGGAAGACCTGGATTTTGTAGAACCTTGGAGAGCATGTAGAGAACTAGTCTTGGAGGATAGAAGTCAATGGTTGGATTATTTCATCCAAGAGGACATGTTGTTTAGAGTAAATTAGTTGTGTGTACCCCGAAGCTCGATGAGGGATACATTGGTAAAAGAGAAACATAGTGGAGGATTGGCATGACATTTTGGAATTGACAAGACAATAGCATTGGT
Source organism: Sequoiadendron giganteum (assembly GCA_007115665.2). Classification (NCBI taxonomy): domain Eukaryota; kingdom Viridiplantae; phylum Streptophyta; class Pinopsida; order Cupressales; family Cupressaceae; genus Sequoiadendron; species Sequoiadendron giganteum. The sequence goes on from CM021109.1 coordinate 482,090,062, forward strand.
GAGTGAGAATTACTTTTGGCCATAGATTCATAAGGATGTTAGGAAATTTGTGCAGAGTTGCAGAGTTTGTCAAGTTACAGAAGGGAGTAGTCAGAATGTTGGATTGTATAAACCTTTGACGATACCAAAAATACCTTGGGAGGATATCAGCATGGATTTCACACTTGGTTTGCCTAAGACATAGAGGGGTAATGATTCAGTATTTGTGGAAATGGACAGACTTTCTAAGATGGCACATTTCATACCTTGTAAGAATAAAACTGATGCAGTACATGTAGCAGATTTTTTTTTTCAAAGAAGTGGTCAGATTGCATGGATTACCTAGGAGTATTGTTTCAAATTGGGTTACAAAGTTTGTTAGCTATTTTTGGAGGAAAATTTGGAAGAAGTTTAAGATATATTTGAAGTTCAGTTCTACTTTTCACCCACAAACAGATGGACAGACAGAGGTAGTGAACAGAAGTTTGGGAAATTTGTTGAGATGTTTGGTTGGAGAGCAAACCGGAAGTTGGGATCTAGCCCTAGCACAAGTAAAGTTTGCCTACAATAATTCAGTGAACAGGAGTACTGGAAAGACACCTTTTGAGATTGTTACAGGAGTTCATCCTAGAGGTATATCAGAGTTGAGAGACATTGGTAAGGAAGATAAAAGGAGTGTGGAAGTAGAAAAATATGTAGAACATATGAAGATAGTGCATACTCAAGTAAAACAACATTTGGAAATTATGAACCAGAAGTATAAGGAGAAAGCAGATGAAAAGAGGAGACATAAGGAGTTCAAATTTGGAGATGAAGTGATGATGTATTTGAGGAAGGAAAGGTTTCTAGTTGGAACATACAGTAAATTGAAGATGAAGAAGTTTGGACCCTATAGGATTTTGAAGAAGTTTGATTCAGGGAATGCTTATGAAGTGGAGTTACAAGATGACATAAGTATATCACCTATATTCAACATTGCAGATTTACATCAGTACCTTGAAGCAGAATTTAGTGAAGACGGTAAGGTGAAGTTAGAAGAACAGCTTCCTAAATAGCAATTAGATGAGATAGAAGAGATTTTGGATGTCAGAGATGGAAGGAGGACTCGTGGAAGATAGTACAAGGAATATTTAGTGAAATGGAAGGGTAGACCAATGGAGGATTCTTCTTGGATTTCTTAGGCTGAGGTAGATCGTATTGGTTTTCCTTTGGCCCCAACAAAGTGAGTGACTCACTTGTCATTAACCCCGGATGTCTGATGTAGGAGCATCCTTGGTTCTTGGCAATCTTGCATCAATCAAAAATATTTTCATTCAGTTTTGTTCTTCTTTTTTTCTTGTTCTAGTTCAAGTTGGTAGATCTGGTGTTTCTTCATTTTTTCTCACCATATCTTGCATACCTAGGATTTCATTGTGGACATGTTCAATTTTTCGTATTCCAAGTTTTCAGCTCATTTGGATCTTTTTCTGGCAAGTTATCACTTCCGGAGTACGTGACAGTTTTTTGGACTGGCCCGAGAATAACTTCAAAACCTAACAGCTAGTCAGATCGATCGTGGACCTTTCCTGTAATTTTTGGATCCGCACAGTGTGTTTAGATTTGTTCTATGGAGTTTCCTTGACCTTACACTTAGGTCCACACTTCATCTTACACATCTACCATGGATGAATTTCAAATTTGAGGCCGACCTTTTCTTGCACATGTTAAACTTTTCTTCTTAGAGATTGTAGTGATCTTTGGCCGACATGGATGTTTCTCGACCCGTGGATGTGATATAAAGCTAGTATTGAATCATTAGATTGGTGATATAATTAAGAAGAAATAATATGATGTATATAGATTTTGATTTGTAAGATTTTTGCTCACATGTATGAGCACTATATTTTGAGCATGTTTTAATCAGGCCTCTGCACCAAATCTGTAAGCTCGGATGTGGTCAACTATTTGTAATCAAGATTTCTAATAATAAGAATGTTTGCATCTGCATTTTCCTCCATATTTTGTGTTGCTTCTATTGTGTGACTCTTTTTGCATGGTTTGGACTATTCTCTTTGAGGACCCTCCTACCATGACTGCACCAGATACGGAGGAAAATTTTCATGACACTTCTCTAGAAACTGAAGAACCAGTGCAAGGAAATGATGAAGATGAAAAGGTTACAAAAGAAGAGATAGTAATTAGAGAAGAAACTATAGAGGACAACATCTTTATTCCTCTGGTTACTCATGATACTACAAAGGACCTATCCACTCTCGCACTAGTAATTAATGATCAAGGCAACTCAGAGACATCTGCTCCTTCAAAAGACTCAGAATAGGCCATCGGTGAAGGTGAAAAGCATGTTGAGGATAAATAACAAGAGAAGTAAATGGAAGATGAAGGTAAGAAGGAAGGAGATGCATACTAAAATGAAGAAGATGAGAATGAGGAAAATGAACAAGGAAAGGATAAAGATAAAGAAGGAGATGAAGAGAAAAAGGATGATGAAGACAAGGATAAGCCCTCCGATGAAGAAGATAAGGCAAAGGAAGAGAATGTGGAGTCTAGGAAGGATGAAGAAATTGAAGAAAACTTGGAGTTACCTAAGCCTTTCGATGAATCTTTCTTTGGTAACCCTTTGAAAAATATTTTGTCTAAAACAAGTAAGATTCCAACCAGTTGTTTCATCTTAGTTATTGCAATTTTCCATGCAACAAGGAAGTGTAGTCTTGGACAAAATTTATCCCATACAAAAGTTGCAGCTAGGTGATGTGTTTCACACATTAGCAAGAAAAGAGATCATTGAAACATATCAAAAGAGTGTTGAATTAATGGATGAATCTATAAAAGCATTGCAGGAGATAACCCCCAATACAAAAATTGATACATCATTATCCACAATAGAGAAATTCAAGTTCTTGATTGATTCCTTCAAGGAATATGCCTCCATACTAAAAGGTAAAGTTGAAACAAAAGTTGAGGCAAGGCTTGCAAAAAAAAAATTGTTGTATGTCACAGAGAAGCGTGCATTTGCACACAGTAAATTTGAAGAATGCTTGAAGGAAGTGGAAGCATGTGAGGAAGAAGTAAGGACTTTGTTTTTTTATTGCATGAAGTGATCGAATGCCACACAAATCGTAAAGGATTCCATGGATGCTATTGAGACACAAATCAGTAGTCCATCAAATGCTTACGATCTGGTACATGATAGAAATGATCAGATCTGGACTATTATAGTGGACTTACATGAAAAATTATTTACATTGCAAATCCATAAAGAAGAAATAATCATGCAGTTTGAAATCTAAGGGACTTGGTGAAGATGAAGTATATACCTATCTCAAGTGCCCTTGCCAATATAGATAATATTTCAAAGCTAAATCTTACTCCCAGTACTTTGGAAGAAGGACAGGAAACCTTGGATGAGCTTGAGTCTATATACAGAATGCTTGTAGTAGCAAAGAAAACATGGGAAGAAGGTAAATCTGCTTGGCAAGTCATTTTACAAAAGCTTCAAGGGTCAACATCTTCGGGTTGATAGTTTCTATTTCTATGCATCTTTCAATTTTTTCAAGTTTTTCAGATTCTTTTGTAAGTATGTGGATGATATAGAAGTTTTGGGTTAACTTCGTAAGGGGGAGTTAGTACTTTTATTCAGTTATTTTTATTTATAGATATATTTGAGGGGGAGTATGCATTTTTTGCTAATGATACACCCTTTTCCATTGATTTCAAAGGGGGAGAGTTCCTTGAAGAGATATTTGGGGAGAGATACTTGAGATGATTGTTGGAGAGATACTTGGAATGTTATAGGGAGAGAAATTTTTTGGAGAAAGTTTTTGGAAAGCATGTTGCCATCAATGAAAAAGGGGGATATTGTTTAAAGATGATTTTGTCCAGAAACATGAGCATAGTATGTATATTTTGCATGATCAAATGTTGTCATTGATGTCAACATTGTTGTGGATCATCCTAGCATGATTTAGAAGTGTTTTTGAAGATATTTGTGTAGGATAAATTGGTCTAGAAAGTATAGCTACTCAGAAATTTTCCTAAGTATCTAACATACTAGTACAGTGGTTTAGTGTGTCAGTTTTTGGGTCCGCACTCCACCACAAATAGAGATATCACTCTACAATTATATCAATAATTTGGTGAACATCAGATGCATCCAAATCCTAGAGATTTTTTTGTTTCGTGAAGTATCCTAGAAGATATGATTGACAGATTTTAGTTCTATATATTGTAGTCATTTCATGTATAGAGTGTTTGTGTGGGAGATTTTTCATTCATTCACGGATTATTATTTTGTCTTGTGATGTTGAAGATAAGCTTCTAGGTGTCATTTGAGTGGGAATTGCAGATAAGATCATGTTTTGAGTTCCACATGTGGCGAATTGAGTAAAAAGATGAATTTTTTTTGTTTGTTGAAAGGAACAAGACAACTGAGAGGGGGTGAATCAATTGTAGAAAATTAAACCTTCAAAAACCCTCAACAATAATCAGATCCACAAGCATTCATTAAACCCTTATTCTGTTAAAATGATTAAACATGTAATGCAAATAACATAAACTGAAATCACAACACCATACACATGAGAACACTAGATTTATGTGGAAAACCCAATGAGGTAAAAACCACTATGAGGATTAGTTCACAATATAAGTAATAGAAAAACTTGTACAAAGGGACTCATTACCAAAATAGGACACACTATTGAGAAAGTCTCATAGCCAAGGCTCACTGTCGCATAAAGAATACAAGAAAATAGAAGAAGAATGTTACACAAAGAAACACTTCTCAATGCAACAAGGAGTCCACCACAATTTCTTGCACACTTTCATAGTCACACATAAAATATTTTGGATGCCTTCAGCTCACTGCCTTCAAGAACCCTAACATGAAGTTCGCACTGCTCTTCTCAAATTCGCATCACACACATCTCTCGCATCAATCTCTCATATATATTTCTTCTTACTCTTTTCACACTCTCTCTTGCATCAACACCATACATATTTATATCAATTTCTATCAAAGACTTTCTCCAATGTCGGACACTAGCCATTATACATTCAAATTTGAAATAGGTTAGCACCCAAACATTCTCGTGATGGATAGGAATGAAAGGAAACCTACATAAATCCTTAATCCTAACTAGATCCAACACACCTCAACACACATCCATAAGTTCACATATAGTGTTAAACACAAGGTCATCCAATACCCATGCAAAACACCATTAACATTACGTACATGCTTCCTTAAATAAATTTGAAAGTTCTAGACAGCATAATTTACTTGAACTCAATCTAGAATAATCCATGAACTTCTTAAGATTCATCAAATACTTCAAACAAGCTTTGCATAAATAAATACTTTAAATAAGGACAACTGATAACCCTTATTTACATACTGATAAATGAAACTTACACTATATTGCACCAAATCAAGTAAAAACTTGAACAAAAAAATATAAAAGCATTATAAGCAACTTCCCAAATCTGCACAACCTAAATCCAAATAGCAGAGAAACATGGAGTAAATACATTTCTCCTAGACAATAGAAAACTTCATTGAACAATTGGTTCACACACTAGTGAAAATATCTCACATTGCACAATGATCCAAAAAAAAAAAAATTGAATATAGAAACCTCTGTCAACCTTGAATAACCTATAAAAACCACACAAGTATAGCTTCAACATAGAAATAACATGGAGCACAATACCATAGCACACTATGAACATTTTCACAACATAGTTTACTTTGTATATTAAATTTTCTCAAAAGCACTTGGAAACAAAGTACCAGAACCATCATCTCAACTCATTACTTCATTCCAACTCATCTTCAGACTCTACAACAAAATAATAGCTCCATGTACTCACAACACTTCCTCAAGGTCTCAACTATACATGCAAAACATGTTTTCCTCTTTTCACAACTTTCTCAATATCCTCAACATCTTCATACCATAGTTGACATCAATGACAACGACAGTCAGTCGACATCATGTTGACATCAATGACAACACCATCATTCTTGCAATAGTGTTTAGGTCTTATTTGGGTCTGACCTAACATGTTTGGTGTGTTGTGAAGGATTGATGTGTGTTGCAATCTTATGTAGGACCTATATTGGGTCCATCTCGGCCTATCTTGAGGTAAATTGAATTTTGGATTAAGGTGCAAGATGTTGATGAATTTTTTTAAGGATGACAAGTTCAAATTTTGTGTTACATTTAATTAGGTTGACCTAATTGATGTTACACTTGATGTGGAGATATATAGGAGATTGATTTTGGTGTTTTTATGATGGTGTGCAAGTAATGAGTGATAAATGACATGTATGGTGTTCCACCTACATGTGTGTGATGTGAATATGATCAGAGTTGTGTGAATTGTGTGGATTAAGAGCAGAATGGTGCATTGATTCATATTAGTGCAAATATTGAATTTTACTTCATTAGAACTGCAATCTAGCATATTGTAGATGCAATTATAACAGTTCAATAGGTTGCGATCCCCCCTTTCTATCTTCTATCTTATTCTATGTGGGTAGTGATTCCACTGGACAGTGCTTCCACCTGTAGTGAGCATTTCTTTAATATACTATATCTAGATATAATATATTGTGAGCTAACACTCATCGTGGTTTTTCCCATTTTAGTTTTTCCATGTAAAAATCTTGGTGCTCATGTGTTGTGTGATTTTATGGATGTATCATTCTTTCATTCATTATTGCAATTAAATATATTTTGGTAATTGGATGTCTAATGTCTAAATGGTTTAATAGAATACTGATTCACCCCCTATTAGTATTTTGAGTGTTCAACAGAACCCTCATTCCCTAAGAGAAGCTTTATTAGCTCGGGTAGATCTTAGACAAATGAACACAATGGCTAGTCAAGAGGGTTCATCTACAAACAAGGCACCTCGATTTGATGGATCAAATTATGCTTTCTGGAGCATTATGGTGGAGAAATATTTGGCATCCTTAGGGTTTGATGTGTGGATGTCTGTTAAGAATAGATATACACCTTTGGCTACTATTGCTACTAATGTTGCAGGAAAGAAAGAATATGAGAACAATGCAAAGGAAAAGCATGCTACATTCTATGGTTTGTCTAGCTTAGTGTTTTTCAAAGTGATGAATTATAGTATTGCACATGATGTATGAAATAATTTGAAAGGAATCTACAAAGGAGATGATAAAGTGAAGTTGGAAAAGCCACAAATTCTCAGAGCCAAGTTTGAAAGTCTCATGATGAGTGAAGAAGAAAAGATTTCATATTATCTTCTTAGAGTTGATGAGATTGTGAGCTCAATCAGAGGGTTTGGAGAGGAATTGAAAGATATATTCATTGTTCAAAAGGTCTTAAGGTCTATGTCATCCAAGAATGATGCCAAGATATCTGCAATAGAGGAAGCAAGATAATTGGATAAATCACTCTTGATGAACTGCATGGCATATTCATTGCATATGAAATGAGAATGGGAAAAGCAAAGTCATCTAAAATAGAAGTTGCATTCAAGGCTACCAACAAGGAGAAGTTTGAAGTATCCAAGAATGACAAGGAATAATCCTCCACGTCTAAACATGAAGAGACTTATGAGAAAGAAGAAAACTTCATCAGAAGATTAAGAAGAGGCCTTGGTAAATATAGAGGTAAGTTACCCTTCAAGTGTTTTAACTATGATAAATTAGGTCATTTTGCTTCTAAATGTCCTTACTATAAGAAGGATAATGTTGAAAAAGAAATAGATAGTAAAAAGATTAAACCCTACTTCCATAAGAAGAATTTTTTTATGAAGAATAACAAGGGTTTTTATGTTCAAGAGGAGAGTGATTCATCTAATGCTAGTGATATTTAAGATGATGAACAATATTGTACCTTTGTGATGGAAGAAAATGAATTTATTTTCATGGAAAAATAATATGAAGAACATAAAGATGGAAAGATTGATGATCTTGGTGAAGAAGGTGAGGGAGAAGGAGAATTTGACCTTGAAGGAGAACTAATTTGTGCCTTAGAAGAAATTGATAACCTAAGAGAGGAGATTGATAATTTGAAAAAGGAAAATAAACATCAAAATAAGCTTGTACAAAAGGAGACTAAAAAGCTAACCAAAAATCTTGAAGAGTCCAATCAAATGGTGGTGAGCTTGAAGATACAAGTGGAGGAAGCAAAAATAATTGAAGATGTATTTAATTCTAAACTACATTCTGAGGTTGAAAAATATATGAAGCTAGAGGCAGAGATAGTTTACCTAAGAAAAGATTTGGAAAAGGCTAAAGAATAAATAGAAAAAGGCCTAAAGCTAAAGAGAGACTCGAAGATTCTTGATGCATTATTAAACACACAAAATCCTTCTAATAAAGAGAAATTTGGTTTGAGTCTTGAGAAAGGGAAGAGTAATTTTACCAACGCATCTACAAAACTATATGAAAGATTTAGAGCTGAAGAAAAGTCTGGTACAAATGGTGAAAAAACTTGCAAGTACATCTGAGGATGAGAAGAAAACTACTAAGGTAAAAAGAATTAATGCAGAAAAGAAGTATGTTGTTGACAAGAAGAACACTCAATCAGTTCCTAATCACCGGAAGGAGAAGCAAAACATAAGGAGAACTGATGCTGATGAATTTACAAGGGTGAGAGACCTGAAGAATCCAATGCAAAGAAGACCCCCTCATCTTGCTCAAGGAAATGTTATGACCAATTACTCTTCATACTTCTATGGGTATTGGTATACTTGTAATCAATTTGGTCGTAGGGCTAGAGAATGTAGAGTTATTCCTAAAAGGATTACAAATTTTGTAAGAAAAAATCCATTTTCTCCTTTAGTTGACATGAATGTAATATGTTACAATTGTAATAACTTTTGTCATATAGTTAAGAATTGTAGAGAAAATTTTATTAGACCTAAAGTACAAAATGAGAAAAAGAATAACATGCCTCCTAAAGTGAACAAAGAGTCTAAAGTCCCTAAAAGGAAGGAAGAAAAGATAGAGAAGAAATCCAAAAAGGTGTGGAAAGAAAAAGAGTAGATGCCCACTCAATAAATGATTGCACAAATGGCACTTCAATCCAAAAAAAAATCTGTGGGTAATAGATAGTGGCTGATCTAAGCATATGACTAGAGAAAAGAGAAAATTTATCCAACTTAAGAAGAGTAAGGAAGGATCAATCAGTTTAGGTGACAACACTGTTGTAAAAATTTGTGCTAAAGGATTAATCAACATAGATGGTAAATTATCTACAAAATATGTTCTCTATGTTGAAGGTTTTAAGCACAATCTGTTGAGTGTAAGTCAGATGTGTGACAATGGTTATAAGGTCACATTTAATTTAGAAGGATGCAAAATAAGGAAAAATGGAGAAACAATTTCACAAGGGGTAAAAATAGATAACAACCTTTATAATCTCGGTGAAGTAATAGGTCAGAATTGTCAGATAGGACAAGTTGATGAGATTTGGTTGTGTCACAAGAGAATGGGGCATGTAAATTTAGATTAACTTGGTGAAAGTGAGCTCAAGAGAGCTAGTAAGGAACGTGCCTAAGATAACTAAGCCTCCAAACACTATCTGTAAAGAATGTCAAAAAGTTAAGCAAACAAGGATCAAATTTTAGACAAGAATATTGAAACTACAAAACCCTTGCAATTGGTTCATAAAGATTTGTGTGGTCCTACAAAGACAAGAGGATTGAAAGGTGAAATATACTTCATGTTGGTAATTGATGAATATTCAAGAATAACATGGGTAACCTTTCTAAAAGACAAGCCACGTGCATTTGAAAGATTCGATATTCTTAGAACCATGGTTGAAAAGGAGATTGGTAGAAGAATCAAATGCTTAAGATCATATAGAGGTGGAGAATTCACATCAGATGAATTCATTGAATATTGTGAGAAGCATGGAAACAAAAGACAGTATTTTTCATCAAGAACTCCACAATAGAATGGAGTAGTTGAAAGAAAGATTAATATAGTTAAGGAGATGGCCAAAACAATGCTTAATGAGTCCAAATTACCTTATGTGTATTGGAGAGAAATAGTTCATATTGCAGTTTACATTTTGAATAGAGTTCAAATAAGAGTAAACAATGATAAAACTCCCTATGAGCTATGGTACGGTAAACCTGCATTTGTCAAGTATTTTAAGGTGTTTGGTAACATCAAAAGAGAAGAAGATAATTTGGGAAGCTTTGATTCTAGATGTGATGAAGGAATATTTATGGGATATTCCACCCAAAGCAAATCTTGCAAGTGCTATAAAAAAAGGTTTTACAAGATTGGAGAAAGTATCAATGTCAAGATTGATGAGGATATGAAACATGTTAAGTCTAACATAAATAACTTTGAAGATGAATCAGATTGTGAAGAAGATGTTTCTAATGAAGATCCTGAAGAAGAGAATGAAAAAGCACCTACAAAATATGTTCAAATGGATCACCCTACAGATTAGATAATTGGAAACAAAAATTAAGGTGTCCATACAAGGAGAAGACTTGCAAAGAACAAGGAATGAGTAAATTTTTCTCTCTTGTCTCAAATTAAACTTAAAATATATGTGGAGGCCAGCAATGATGAGAGCTAGATAAAGGCAATGGAAGAAGAGCTTAATCAAATTGAGAAAAACAAAACATGGGAATTAGTTCCTAGACCCCCAAGAAAAAATGGGATAGGTACTAAATGGGTGTTTAGAAAGAAGCTCAATGAAGATGGATTCGTGATAAGGAACAAAGCAAGATTGGTATGCAAAGGGTATGCACAAGTTGAAGGGATAGACTTTGAAGAAACATTTTCATCGATTGCAAGATTAGAAGCCATAAGAATGTTTCTTGCATTTTCAGTGTACAAAGGGTTTAAGGTCTATCAAATGGATGTAAAATTTGCTTTCCTGAATGGAAACCTTGAAGAAGAAGTCTACATAGAACAACCAAAAGGTTTTTAGCTATCAGAAGATGATAATTATCTACAAACTAAGGAAAGTATTGTGCGGTCTAAAACAAGCACCGAGGGCATGGTATTCAAGACTAGACCTATATCTACGATAATAAGGATTCAAGAAAGGATGTGCAAATAGCTATTGTACTTCAAATCTAAAAGTGAGCATATGATTATTTTGTCATATATGTGGATGACATCATATTTGGTGGTATCAATGACAAGATGTGTAAAGAATATTTTGTTCAAATGCAAGATGAATTTAAAATGTCAATGCTAGGAGAGCTATCATTTTTCCTTGGTTTACAAATAGCACACACTGGTGATGGGATATTTATATCTCAAACTAAGTATGTTAAAAAAATTCTTAAGAATTTTGGAATGGAAGATAGCAAGTCATTCAGTACTCCTATCATAACTGGATGCAAATTGAGCAAGTCGGATGAGTCCCCAGATGCAAATCAAAAAATGTATAGGTCAATGATTGGAAGCTTGTTGTACCTAATTGATTCAAGACCTAATATAATACAAGTTGTATGCATGGTGGAAAGGTTTCAAGATGCTCCCAAATATCTCATGTCAATTCAATAAAAAGAATTTTCAGATACATCAAAAATACTATTCACTATGGATTTTGGTATCCCAAGAGCAAGTATTTCTCTCTAACTGCATATACATATGTTGATTGGGTTGGAAGTGTAGATGAAAGAAGCACTAATGGTGGAGCATTGTTTTTGGGAAACAAAATTATTTACTAGATGAGAAAAAAGCAAGAATCAATCACTCTTTCTATAGTAAAAGTAGATTATGTAATAGCAGCAGCATGTTGTACTCAGGTATTGTCAATGAAGCAGACACTTAAAGACATCAAGGTTGATTACAAACAACCTATCTCTATTCTTTGTGATAATTCAAGTGCAATAAATATTTCAAAGACTCTAGTGGTGCATTCTAGGACAAAGCACATATCAATCAAGTATCACTTCATAAGAGAGAAGGTAGCAGATCAATAAGTCATCATGGAATATGTGCCTACCTAAGATCAAGTGGAAGACATATTCACCAAGCCTCTTCCCAAGGAACAATTTGAATATCTGAGGCAAAAATTGGGATTAATTTCTCCCACATAATATCACTAAATTCTAGTGATAGGGCATGGGTCCAAGGGGAGCTTCATAGATATTTCATTCATCCCTGGATATGAAGGATAGATCAATTCAAGTTACCTTGGTTTTATAAATTTCTAACGACTTGATGGTTGCAGATTTATAAACTTCTTCTTTCTCTTTGAATGGTTGGTCAAAGGAGGATAATATTCAAAGGGGGGGATTGATTAAGTGTTGCAAGATGTTCAAGAGTGACCTTTTTCAAATGATTTCAAATGGGGATAACTTGTGAAAATTCTCATTCAATTAAGAAAGGGGGAGAAAGCAATTGAGCAGGGAGAAGTTGAGAAAAATGTCTTGATGGGAGATATGTCTAAGGGGGAGTTATTTTGTATGTGCACTCATGATCAGTTTTATTATAATAGGTACATATTACTTCAATTGGTATAGACTCGTTCTAATTGGTATTAGACCATTGTTAATTGGTACAGAGCATTTTGAGCATTTAGTTTTGTCATCGATGACAAAGGGGGAGATTGTTGGCAAAATCATTGTTAATTAGTACAAAGGATTTTGATAATTTTGTTTTTCCATCAATGACAAAGGGGGAGATTGTTGGAATTATTTTTTCATTGATGTCAAAAGGTTTCTTTGATGTCAAAGCAAAGATCATTGGATGTTTGTATGTCATTGTGCTCAATGGACAAGGTTTTGGAAGAATTAATGAAGTATGATGGAGAGAAGAGAATTTTTTGCAAATTGTTGCAAAGTTTCTAAAAAGTTGCAAAATTGCTCAAAAGTTACAAAGTTGTCATGAAACATTGTCATAATTTTGTAGAGGTTACTTCTAGATGTTAGAAGAGAAAACAGGTTGCATATTCGATATGGGTTTTTTGAGAGCTTCTCAGAGGTGTGAATTGTAGATCTAGAAAATGTGGAATGTGCTCAAAAATGATTTATTTATGCTTTTTGGTCAAGCTAGGGTTTTTCAAATAAACCCTAAGTGTTGCAATCATGGAAATGAATAGGGTTTATATTTACTCATTAACTAGATACAAATGGTAGCATGTCATTTAATTCATCACTTAATCCATTGGTGTTGTCGAGATGACCAGCCCTCTTTTTTTAGCACTATTGGCTGACTATGTGTATGCATCACATAAATCCTTCACATTGTGTTTTGTGTATTACCATGGCCTAGTGTTTGTGTGATATACGATGAAGGAGTTCAACCGTGGAGATTGGAGCATGGAGATCAGAAGGATATCACTCATATTCTTTGCATCACATTTTGAACCTTACCTTGGCATATGCTTTGAACGATACGCAATGGAGACAAATCAACAGAAAATAACCAATGAAGAAGATTGGATGAACATCACTTAATTGCTTCACATTAGTGTTGTGAAGAAAATGAGATTCATACAATATGTGATGTGTGATAGAGTTGAATCAACGGTCTATGTAGAGGTCCTCGAAGATCAACGGTTGGCATTGCATCGCATGACTTCATTTCATCATGTTTTTGTGTTTAACCACTCAACTCATATTTATGATACATGATGGAAAGAAGGATAATGGAGGATGACATAAGTAAAGATAGATGGTGATTTTGTATTGCATTGCATTGATCCTTCATTTCGCGATTTACATTCTTTGTGCGTAAACAAAGTTAGGCTAAACAAAGAGAATGTGATGGTGATACAACAGTGGAGATCATTGGATGGTGATTTAACATTGATCGCTCCTCAGCTTCACATCATGAAAATTGAGTTTGATGCCCTAAGTGAAAATTTGATGGGTTAAGTGTGTGTGATGGTTAGATATAAAAGATATCATATCAATGGCATCAGTTAAAAGGAGTTTAATCGCACGGCTGCATTTTAAAGATGATTGATTAAATGAGGAACGATGGATCATGGTGTGAAGACATCAGATCAATTATTAGAATTTAAAGATGAAGAACTTCAACGATTATGACAGTGTGAATGAGGTTTTTGATTGTAAACCAACACAATGAATTAATTTAATTGGTTCAACTACTCCAACAACCAATTTGATTGGTGATTTAATATGTAGAGTGGCAGCACAGACTGCAGAGGTTATCAAGACCAGAATCAGATTGAGTATACAAGGATATGGCATTAAATGCATATTAGGTTTAGGGTTCTATGGGTTGCCATGTTTAGAAAATTCAAAAAACCATAACAGGTGGTGTGTGGCTCAAGGAGTTAATTCCTTTCTGACTAAGTCATGAGAAAATAGACATTTTGAATTTGGCTAAGTGTAGATATATGATGAAGGTAGAGTGAGCTCTTAAGGTGGATAGAGAATGCACTAAAATAAAAAGGTGTAGAAGAGTGTGTATGTGTGAGCTCTTGAGGCGGACAAAGAATTCACTAAAAAAAAAGGTGCAATAAAGTGTGTATGTGTGAACTCTAGAGGCAGATAGAGAATGCACTAATAGAAAATATGGAAAGGTGCAGAGAGATGTGTGTGAGAGAGTAGAAGTGAATAGAGTATGCACAAGTAGTGAATGAGTAGAATCCAAACAAAAATCAGAGACCTATATCAGGGTTAACGTTCAAGGTGCATAACAAAGAGATTTTTAGAATAGAGAGAGGTGTGGAGTAGAGAATTGTGTTGCAGAGATAGCAACAAATAATTGAGAAGTTACAAATAGGGTTATAACATTGAATTGCATTCAATAGAACAAATTGTAATAGTTTCACTGTAAATCTGATTGGTGGGTGCCATCAGATAACTGGGTAGGTGCTCAGTGTAGGGAGTCCTTGGAGTGGGTGATCCTAAAACTAGGGGATTGGTGTCTCCTTAGGGTTGGTGCCCTTAAACATTGTACTCAAAAGATATTCCTTGTGAGGTTGGATTAGGACAGTAGATCGTAGTAGCTATTCTCACTATGGTTTTTTCCATCTTGGGTTTTCCATGTATATCTTGTGTTATCTACAATTGTGTCTGTGTGTTTATTTCTCTGCTTGGTTAATCTATCTGCATAATGTATTAAGGGCTAAAAATTTTACGATCTACTGATTCACCCCCATCTCAGTAGATTGTTGTGTTCCAACATCAAAAGCATTGTTGGTCTTTGTTTGGTTATTTTAAGTCTCACCTCTAGTGAGATTTGTACTACTTGCCTCAATGATTGTTTTGTATCAGGTTTGAGCCCTTCTCAATTTATCTTAATCAAAAATATTGTCAATTTGTTGTTAGATTAAGGGAAGAATTTTGTTGATTATCTACTCTTTCTTTTAATATTGATGCAAAATTGTGCTCTTTTCTTGAAATGGTTTATTTATGTACATCTGATGTCATGTGTTTTAATATTATGGTTCATTGATATATAGTTTACACATATAATTTATGGTTAATCAAATGATGACATAATTGATACTTCAATTTTATAATTATATACCCTATTTTACAACAAAAATAGACCTTATATGGTCTCAAAATAATTTCACTTCTGATGTTCAACTTTTGCAACAGTTATTGAAACATTGGATATTAGTTTACAATCATTATGAAACCTTTAGAAATCTCCTTGACCATTGTCCATATTTTGGGAAAATCTTAAAGCACCTAGATATCATTGATAAACGTTGTATAATCTTGAGAGACATTAAACATTGATATATCTATCATGTTAGCAATCTTCTATGGCATTGCTTCATCATCTTTATTTTATTTCAATATCATCATACTCGTTTATTCTTTACAACAAATCTTCTTCTTTTTTGGTAAAAGGCACAAGGCCTATATATTTGTATATATTATAAAATAAGAAAGTACATAAGATTTCATGATATATCATATGGATTTGCAAAATCTAAAATTTCCCCTAAGCTATTATTTTAATCATCATTACAAAGCACAAGAGATGAAAATTCTTAAGATTCCCATCATTTTTTTTGCATATCTCAGAAGAAAGCATGGCAAAAATTGCATATCCACCATCTATCACATGAGCAGACCCAGGAACATGGAAAATTTTCAGAAAAAATCAAAAGACCTTCGCTGTTCTCCCTTGTGAACCACCTATACAGAGTTTTCATCTTGAGCTTCTTCTATCTGCATGGCTTGGTTGACATGGGCAGTAGGACCACCTTCTATAGCTGGAACAAAAAAAGCTTGCTCCCCACGCACACAAGATCCATAGCCTACAGCCGGAGCATTGTCTTGATTATTTCCCCAAGCTAGTCGTGGACGAGCAATCAATCCCTTTCCTTTCATGTTCGCATTCACTGTATTACCACGGGCTATCTCCCCCTCTGCATGACCTGCATTTGAGCATCAAAAAAATCTTTAAAATTGCTCACTCAAACATTATTGATCATAGAGCGAACATTATATTATTTGTTGGACATAAGAAAAACTTGTTTTTTAATTTTAATGATAGATCATTTGGACAATATTATAATAATTTATTATTAATTTCCTTCAATGAACTTAAACATCATGATCACTCTAAAATTATTAGAAAACATTTTATTTTCATTACAACATTCTAGATTCAAGCATTTAATCTTTAATTCAAAAATCAGTTTATATATTATATTGCATTGAATGAATATGCATTATCATTATATCATCATAAGAAACTTAGTTTCCTTCTCTCCTACATTAATTTTTAATTTTAGTAAATGAACATATAAGAATTTGCAATTAAACATCACCTACACTTAGTTGCATTCATCTAGACAAGTTTTATTTTGTTTCATTGAGTAGTGTTAGTAAACATCTTATCATCATACACACACAAAATCATTAAAAACTAAGAAAATAAAATCATTCATTATTTTAAATTTTGTATTCCTACACATCCATGTACCCTATAATTCAATTGGAAATTACTGAGGAGTTGTGACCAAATGGCATTCTCCTTCCCCTTTAGGTGATTCCTTCTTGAATTTCTTGAAAAAAATGAAGGTGAGCCTAAAACCATATCATGCTAAGCCTTGATGCTCTACCCCAACCTAAAGACAAATTATTTTCAACAATACCTCTCATCATCACATTCTTGTTGCTTGGAAAACAAGTGCAGCTTGAAGTCCCAAATCCTTATTGATCTATCCATGTCTCTTATCTTGATCTTAGTTGTCGAGTTTGCTTCATTGATGATGATTCTTGTGGTTGACTTTATTTGACCATATAGCACAATGTAGCCACTAAAAACAACTAGTGAACTTTATCCCTCTTAGAAAATCTAATATAACTTATTTTATTCATGAAGCTAACTTGACTTTATTGAAAAGATTCACACTTAAGATCTCTAAGTATGTGCTTCTAAAGCCTCAAATTCAAGTCCTTTGGATCTTTATATAAGATTTTGTGGCTTGCTCTCACACAACCCCAAGAAGTTACATAGTATGTGAGTAAAAAAAACTCCTAAATTTGTAGAAAATTATGTTGAATTTATGCAAGTTAAATAAAAAAATTTAGACATTTTATGTTATATATGAGTGTAAATTGGATACATTATTTGTGGACCCAATAGTAAAATATAAATAAAAAAAAATTATATATAAAAGTAAATATAAATCAAATATTTTTTATTGACTTTTTAACTAATAAATATTTTAATTCATAAAATTATAATAAAATTAAATATCATATATTTTTTTATATTTCTATGTGTTGATGTCTAGTCTCTGTCCAAATATACTTCATTTGTCTATAATAATGATGCTATATAAATTATACATAATTACTATTTTTTATATGCTCTTTATATGTACCTAATCATCTATTGTAGTATCTAATGTCACTAAATTTGAACTGATACTTTTATCTTTATGGTTTACATGTGTCATTGTTGTATATGAAAACTCGCACATATTTATGGTTTGCATGTGTCATTGTTGTATCTTTATGGTTTGCGTGTGTCATTGTTGTATATGAAAACGTGTGCATGCTTGGTAGTTTATGCAAAGAATAATGTGCACCAGGAAGCGGAAATGCTTAAGTTTTACTCTGATGTTATCTTCCAAATTGTTGTGTTGTGTTCTCATTTGGAGGGGGTGTCTAAAGAGAATATGATAGTCAACAACCACTTGGATAAGATTTTATATCAGATGCTTCAACTCCATGCAAAAGACTCTTTATGCTCTATACAGTTACAATGTATGCTAAAATTTCACGTTTAGTTCTACGAATTAGTAAGGCTTATGTCAGTTGTAGTAAATTCACAATAGATATGAGGCTTTCTCTTTGTTATTAACATTTTCTACAGCTGCATATGATGATGTAATTATTTTATTTAAAAGTTTTTGCAATTATCCATTGTTTTTGAAAAGATAAGCAGCATTTACAAGGTGTTGTACCCTTCACAAAGGGCCCAAAGGGCCAAAGGAAAACATAGTTCAAGATAGAATTTGAACTATAGGAACAAACAGAAACAGCTGACTGATAGCTATAGAAAAACAAATAAATTAAGCAACCCCATAAATAGAGGGGTCAAAGCTAGCTCCACAAACTTGAGGCCAAGAAGTAGCCACAGATTTCTTCTTCTAAAGAAAATCGACCAGGGAGGCTCAGAATTAGGAATCAAAGAGAAGGGTGAGAGGAGTGGCTCCACCCTAGCCACCATAGGAGAAGATCCACCAAGCAACGAGGGAGTTGGCAACGAGGTAGCAGAGATCAAATCAACCAAAGGAACAATAGAGGCTCCCAACAAAGGGCGGACAGGGTTAGACAGTCAGTGACAGTAGGGGCTGAAGTTCAAACAGGCACAGTCATAACAGTGTCAGCAGATTAGTCCAAAATTGGTTCCTCAGAAGGGAGGTCCGAGTGAGGAGCAGCAACATGAGGGTCAACCTCCTCAGAAGAAACATTTGAAGAAGAACCCACCATGAGGTGATCCAGGAGAGCATCCTTCCACCAAGTCGCAGCGCCCTTGCAGCGGGCATGAGGACAAGTAGAGGCCAAATGACCCACTAAAAAGCATCTCCTACACCAAAAGGGGAGACCCTCATAGTCTAAGAGTTGCTTCCAAGGTCTATCCTCCACCAGCAAAACAACATCCCCAGGAAGAGGTTTGGAGATGTCCAGATCAACTAACAACCGAGCGACCGTAGTATGCCCAAACTCCCTAGTTGTGGAATCCACCATTAAGAAGTGACCAATGGTATTTCCAATGGCCTCAAAACATGATTCCTCCCAAAACTAGAGAGGAAGATTTGGCAGACGGGCCCAAACAGGTCTGGTGTTCAACGGCTCCGTAAGGGGGTTAAAAGAACGAGACCAAGGCCTGATGGACAGAGAATGAATACCCCACATCCACCCCCTGTCCAGAACATTGTTCCGCTCAAGAGGGGAGGAAAAGGTAGCAATAAAGAAACCCCTAGCACTGGGGTAGAGCTCGATTTCCCCAACGACCAAAGGCTTCCATGAACCTGACACCCAATCGTGGAGATCTGGGAGGGAGGGCCATAGGCCATTGAATCTGTAGACCACACCTTTTTTTGAATAATAATCCTCATTTTCCATGACCTTTGGACCACAAACTACCACAGGGGAATCCCAGGCACAGGGTAGAGACCAACTAGTAGGTCGATTACCCACCCTCGCAACATCAAAGAGGGACCTAGCCATTCCCGAAAAACCCCCAACAATAGGAAACCGAGGGGCTGGAACAGAATGCCTAGCCAAAGATGAATCCCCCATTGTAGTTACTTCCATAGAGGCAGAAGCCTTCCTGCTCGCAATCCCTCCAAACTGCCACAGACAAAACCTTAGTAGACACCACAGAGACAACAACCTTCTTGCGCGCGCAAGACACCAAGGCCGGGACAGGGATAGGAGGAACGTCAGAGCCCCCAACGATAAGGACTTTGCAGGACACCGCACCACACCTGTCCTCAATAGGCATAGTGAAGCCACTGCATGGAACTGTAGCAGCCAGAGGCGGAGCCGTTGCAGACAGAGGAGTCGTTGGAGTCATCGGAGCCGTTGCAGAGCTCATTGTTGTTGTTATCTGTTTGTCTAGTTTAGGTGTTTTGAATTGGTATAGCATCCTTCTCTGAATTGTTGGTTATAGCTTTGTAAATTATTTTTCTTAGTAGCCTCTAGTTGCCTTTTCTTTATAACATTATTTGCTTGATTCAATACAAAGAAAAAAGCTCACACATATTACCTCTTAAATTTTAAATGCCACACACTTGTTTGGAACTCAAGATTATGTTTTTATTAGTTTGTTGGTAGACAAGTCTTGAGCTTTGATGGTTTTAGGTAATCTTGTCCATTAATATGTAAAAACATTGTCAAACAAAACAAATGTTTTAAACTATAGTTTTTCATTTCATGATTGTTAATATATTATCTAGCACTCGTGGGGATTGAAAAGTTTTCCTCCCATCAGATTTTTCTTATTATTGAAAATAAATTAAAAAGCATCCTTTTGAAGATCATTAACAAATTTTGTATTAAATATAATTTTAAGATAAATAGCAATGAGCATGTGCAATTTTACTTGTTACTATGTCAAGTTGGTTAAAATAGTTTTACTTTATCTTAACATTTCTTAAATTAATTTGTTGTATTTTAGTGGAAATTCAATTTATTTATTTTTACTTAAATTAAGTTTGAAAGGATGAATTAAGGGTTAGATAAAACATTTCATATTTTAAGTATGAAAAAATATGATTCATACAAAAATTAGATATATTCTTATATATTAAGTATAAAACAAAAATAATTATAAAAAATATAAATATTTGATCAACAAGAATATTTATATATTTATCTATCAGCCGAGTACTCTTATATATTGTTATTAATTTGTTGGAAAAAAATTCTACATTGTTTATTAACTCCTTAGTCTCATTTTTAACCATCAAAAAATATTGAAAAGCTTATAAAAATATTAATTTGGTAACCCTTGCTAAAAATCACAATATACAACTTTTCCTTCATTAACTATTTATAATCAACTCACATCATTTATTACAGGATAAGATCTGGTAGATAAATTCAACAAGAACTGAGCTAAACCATTGAAACATTCCAAACATAAAACAAGCAACAACTTCTCACTACCATTGTAAGTTTGATGATGACCCAATTTGGAGTCTAGTTATTTTATTTTCAATTGCATGAATTTTATAAATCTAGAGAAAAACATATTTGTTAAATATTAAAATTTAAAATTATTTCTCTTGTAATTTCTAATAAAATAAACCTAAATTTATTGATCTATTTATTAAAATTTTCTATTAAATTTTGTAATTAGATACAAACATTATCCTTCCATTTTATAGCCATGAAAATAATCGCAACCGCATACATTTCTTTAATTAACAAGTAAATGCATGCAAATAAGCCCAAATTAATCTAGATAAATGAGATGAGGCCAGTCATAGAAAATAACAACAATAAAATGTGATAAATAAGTCAAGTTAAATATGATACTTAGCTTGGGAAACGTGATCTAGCACGATGTGCTCTATTGATTTTTTCTCACCCTATTTTTTTATATTTAAGTTCTTGCAAGAATTGATAGTGTTTATAAACATCTTTGGGGAATATGTCAAAATACAAGTGATCTCCTCAATCAACCCCAATTATGCTAAATTTATTTTTTTATCTTTTGGAAATTTAAAATATAAATGTTCAATTGATTTCTAAGTTCTCTTCAAATGAATGAATGAATACATATAAAAACAACCCAACCCACAAATTAACAAACACTAGATTGGTTCACAATGGCTAGTAAAATCATCAACCAAGAAAAAAAAATGAATTTTGAATTTTAAAAGTTCAACAATCAAATCCATGACCATGGAATTGATCTAGGTTATGGTAACACGCACAAGTTTGATCCAATGTGATAAAAAATATGTTTAAGAATCATAATGCAAATGTAGGGTTCAATTGTGCAACTCTAGAGATCAATGATGAAAAAGAAGGATATGTGATGTCATGAAATGTATTTACTCAAGCATACACCGCTTGTAAGGTAATTATACATTTAGGACACTCTAATCATATTGGGGACCCAAAACCTGATGACAATACAAGTATGCAATTTTCATCATTACAATAACAAAAACTTGTATTCCGTATAATTTCCCTCATATTAATCCCCCTAATATATTTTTGTTAATAAGATTTGTTGACTATGCTACAAAGGAAATGGTTTTGCTAATCTCCTTAATTATACATTATTCTCATGATAGATAAACTCGATCATTTGGGATAGATAAATGTATGGTTTTTTATTAGGTAAGTAAGGATATTGAAAGGGTCCATACCCTTATACAAAGAGAAATATAAAGCAAAAAAAATTACAAGATAACAAAAGACAACCAAAAGGAGCAATAACAACACTACAAAAGACTAAGCATTAATAAATCTTACAAAAATACCAACCTAAAATCAAGATGGTTTAAAAAATTATTCTAAAATTTTGTTTTACCATAGTAGAAGGATCCTTCTCCTTTATTTTCATAAGTCATATGACAAATGTATGATTGGCCTAAGCTTTCTTACCTTTATTTTCACAAGTCATATTACAAAATATGACTCCAAAGCTTGTAATATGACATGGGCAGTTGTGCTTCCACACATAGAAAACCATTAGATTCAATTATTTCAAGCATTCAAATTCAATTATTCTTGGATAGCTCAATGCATATCACAAATCCATATGTTGTGAGCATCTAACTATTTCTCAGACATGCATCTAACCAATTATAGATTAATGAATCATAATCTTGATTAAAGATCTGGTTCAAAAATTATTATGGAGATATTGTAAGAGTCATGATGGTGAGCGGAAAGGAGCCGTTGGAGGCTACGGTGGGTGCTAGGGTTTCTACGGGCTCAAATGGAGGATGCCCCTCAAACAGTGAACGCTCGGGTGCTTGCAGAGAATAGAAGGCAAAGTGTCCAAGGGGCACGGGAGAAAAGAACGAAGTTGCAGGCCACAGACCTACGTTTCGAGGAAATGCCACTGAATTCCAGTTCGAAGTGGCGAATGCAGATGATGGGAATCTTCTCCAAGTGGCAGGAAAGAAAGGAAAAACCAACCTAGCGTCCGTTTATCTGCAAGAAGAGTTTGATGAAGAGAAATAAAGTTTTGGGGGACTATTTTTGGAGTTGGGAAGAAAGATTTGTTTTGTCGTTGAAGTCATGGTATCTGGATTTTAATCCTGCATCAGAAACATTTGATAGAGTGTCATTGTGGGTGAGACTCCTTAACTTTCCTCTCCACCTTTGGTTTGAGTCTTGTTTGGAGGCTATAGAAAATTCTTTAGGAAATTTTTCGATGGTTGATGGTGATTCTTCAAATCGGATGCACTCAACATATGCCCGGATTTTGGTGGAGATGGAAGTGGCAAAGACTCTTCCAAAATATATTGCAATCAACACTTCTAAAGGATGATGGAAGCAGCCTCTAGCCTATGAAGGGGTTCCATTTTGTTGCAGAAAATGCTTTCAAACTAGACACCTATGAAGGGGTTCCATTTTGTTGCAGAAGATGCTTTCAAACTGGACACCTGGTTGTGGAATGTGAAAAAGCCCGAGTACCAAAATCAACCACTTGGTGGAAGGATGCCTCATTCACATTATGCGGTGGAGAAACAAGGTGAGAAGAAGGAGGAACAGAGCAAGAGCTATTCCTATGTGGTGTGTAACTCAGCTTTACATCAGCTAAATGGGGCCTCAAAACAAAGGGGGGGTCAGGTCACATTGAGGTGCCTTCCTTGAACGCTAATACCGTGGTGAGAATGGAAGAAGGGGTGGTGGAAAAATACCACTAAGGTGCTAAAACCCTAGATTGTAGGGAGAAATTGGGACTGACTAGGGGTCAAGAAATGGGGGAGATGCGGGGCACCTCAGAGGACCAGATTGGTTATGTTGCATGTGGTGAGCAAGGAGAAGCTAGTAGGCAGCTTGGCACTCCAAAGAAATGGCAGAAGGAGGCTACAAGAATGGAGGAGGGCTAGCAGGTTGTGAAGGGTAAGCGAGTTAAAAAAGGAAAGAAGGAAACTTTCAACATGGTCCTCTGATCACAGACAAAAGGAGGGACCAAAGGCAAAGGATATTCTTGAACGGATTGTTAGAGGGTTCAGGTTGTGTGGCTCTAATTCTGGATTCATTAGGGGTTTTTGAGTTGTTGCTCTGTGTATTTTTTGTTTGCTAGTGTCCTTTACAAGGGGATATGGCGTCCCGTGTTACCATCCCTATTTCGAGACAGGTCAAATCCCAAAAATTTAATAAAAACCAATCCTATTACTCAGCAAAAAAAAATATAGATTAATGAAGAGGGAATTTCAATTTTTTGGTTGGTTTATATAGCCTACTCAAGCAGACCCAACGTATTACTTATCATTGAAAATTCTTAATTTTTATTCTATTTATAGAGCCTAGTCAAGGAAAGAATTTGACTAAGCCTCACAATGGTGATCGAATCTAAACACATACAAACCTATACACTATGAAAAATATCATACCTATCAATTTTTTCTTTTAATGGATCATTTAACTAGGTCCTAAATATCACTTGTAAAAGAAATTTATACAAGTATTTTTCTCTTGCTTTCTTAAAAATAATTACCAAAATATAATAATGTGGTGGAGGGGAGCTAATATTTCTAGTATTATAAGAATCAAACTAATCACCAAACAATACACTTAAAGATAATTTGAGCAAATGAAAGTGATTATGTATATCTGTTCAACTATATTTATTTGGCATGGTTACATTACTTTGAGCATTTTGTAACAACCCTCTATGTTGTACCTCAAAATTTTACCTTTTGAAAAAACACTTCATCCATTTATTAAGTTTTTTTGTGTTCATTCAATTGCATACTCAAATAATTATATATCCATACGGGATAAGAATCTATCCTTATAGGATAGACATTTGTCTATACAATACAAGCATCTTTTCAAATGGAATAGGAAATTTTTTGGCCATAGACTTAGATTCATTGGGACCAACCAAGTCTTGGGTCTCTTACTAAAGACTACACTTCCCTAATAATTGTACATCGAGGTTGTCATCTTTGAGAATATATAAAATAAAAAGGCTTGAATCTTGCCTCAAAATTTGGCCCAAAGCCTCAAAAAGTTGAAAACAAATTCATCAAGGATTCTTTTGAGTATACAAAAAAATATTTTCTCTTTAAATTTAATTTGAGGTTACTTTTTTTTTCAATATTTTTCTTTCTCAAATAATTTGTTGCAATTACTTAAATTTCCTAAATATTAAGTGTGAGTTGGTATATTAATTTTTTGGAATATCCCTAACCCCACCCTCAAACCCTATGTACGAGGAGCATTCTTCATTACCTAGCCTACCTACTTATATACTCTCAAACAATATCAAAGTGTAATATATATGTGAATTCTATTTTTTGCTCTATGTTTGATATGAACTATTGAATGTGGGTATGCAACCATTTCTAGGGCCTTTTTTCCAGACAATTCATCTACAACTGCTACCCACAAAAGAAAGCATTAATTCATTAAGTACTTAGTCATATTAAAAAATACTTGTTTACTAATAAATTTTAAATCTATCCCTAATTGAGTACTCAGTCACTTTGAATAAGGTTTATACATCTAATCAAATATATTCCCCTTAAATAAAATTTTCTTGAATTTTTTTATCTCAATAAAATTAAATAAATTTAAGAGTAATTTATATTTTAATGTTAGACTAACGTTAGTTATTCGAGGAATACTTATCGTTCCTCAAATTTATTATCAATATGGTTTGTTATCTTTTTGACAATTTATAAGGACGATGTCATAAATGTCATTATTGCAACTATGTTGGGCAATAAATGTAGTAGTTCAAAGCACAATAACATTACCCATAAACATGAACTAAAGGCACTATAAATATTAAGTGTTGCAAATGATTTAGTTTCAATATTATTTAATGCTTACTATGTAATAGAAAACTAAAGCTATTGACTTTGCATAGTAAAATAAATTAGAATTATTTATTCAAGTTAAAAGTCAAAAATAATGATGGAAAACAGATATTCTCAAGATGGTCATGGAGGTTGGATTTGTGGTGTGCACTAGAGCTCTCAAGCCCTAGTTATGATCTACTTTATTTTTTTGTGAAAGTTGTGTGTGGGATTTGTGGCCATGTAATGGGGAGGTATTGGTTATGGGGTGGTGTTTGTTGTGGTAGGTGGTTTAGTTTGAACATAGGGTTTTTTTCTTTTCCTAGTTGTATTTTCTTTGCTTTTCGTTTTAGATAATGGTCTTGGTTGGAGAGCCAATTTTTAATAAATATGTTTCTTTTTGGGTGTTTATATCCAATAATGATCAGTCTCAGTCTGTGCATGTGAGTGTGATTAACTATTTTGAACAAATTCATGAATGGTGAGGGTCTAAAAGAGAATGGCAGTCCTCGAATATCGAAAGTATATGGTTGTCTAGAGAGGAGCCAAGAGTGGCCAATTTTGTTGATCCAGCCAGAATCTATTGAGGAAGATGCCAAATACCTATCTAAACACACCTTGATTGTAAGTCTATGGGGATTCAAGTTTCCCTCTATGTCCTGGAATCTTGGGCTTTTCAAACCTGGAATCCCAAGGGTGAGATGTAGGTGATGGTAGTGGCTAATAATTACCTTATGGTGGTTTTCAATTTTTCGGTTGATCATAATAAGGCCTTTGAGGGAGGGCCCTATTTCTACAACTAGTTCGGCTTGTTTATCAAACCATGGCTTGGGGACTTTAATCCTGTAGAGGAGCTTCTAACAAGATTTTATGTATGGTTGATGCTTCCATGGTTCCCATTATATTTTTGGAGGAATGATATCTTACATATGACCACTCTATTACTAGGAAATCATGTGGGTGTGTCATAACAAATTTTGGACAAGAAGGTAATTCTTTATGCCAAGATTTGTATTGAAATTGATTTAAATAAACCTTTGCCAAATTCCTTGGAAATTCATCTTGGATTATCTTCTTGGATCCAACAGCTTTATTATGAAGCTCTTCCATTTCATTGTCATATTTTCCATGCATGTGGCTACTTGCAATAAAAAATTCCTTGGGTTATCCCTACAGGGTCCCCAGCTAATAGGCCTGCTAGCAGCCATCCAAGCCGAACAAGGGGAAATCCCTTGTGGTAGTGTAGGAAGTAGATATGGATGGCTTTATTCCTATAAAGTCTCTTAACAAGGGTAGAGGGTAGAAAATAGCCCTCAAAGATAGATAGGAGTATGGATTTTTTAACTATTTTGATGTGTTGGAGAATTTTGACCAATAATAGGTGAATCCAGATGGGATGCATTATGGGGTAGGCAATTTGGGGGAGCTCCATAAGGTGCCTATGGAGGATGGTAATCGATTTATTCTTCAAGGGGGTCTTCTTGATGCATAAATGGTTACAGATTTGGCTCTTGTGGCTCATTATGCCTTGGAGACATGTGAAATTATTGAGAGGATCAATGGATCGGTAGTGGTTCGAATGCATCCTCCATAGGAGAAGGGGAACTAAATATTAGGAAATGTAGTAGAACCTCTCTTTTTATGGGGATACATCCAAAAAGCCTTAAGAAGGGAGCCCCCGAGAAAATATCCAAGGCAAGGCAAAAGAAATATCAAGACAAAATTAAACTAATGGGGGAGAATTTGGTGGAATCAAGGTCAATCAAAACCATTGAATCTCACTTCTCCAAATCCCAAAGATGATTGTTCTATCATGGAATGTAAAGGACTTGAATAGCGTACCTAAATAAAAATTTGTTCAGGAATTGATTAAAGCTCATTTATTGGATATTATCTTTATCTGGGATCTACTAAGTTGTCAATGGAAAGTATGTACAACTTGGCCCCCATTTTTTTGTGGAGAATCCAGTGTCAGTGTGTTTGGGCTCAATTAAATGTTAGAGGGGTATCCTACCTTTGGAATCCATTTAAATTTAACTTTCTTTGGTGGCTCTCGAGAAGATACTCAATCATTGTGGTAGCTACTAGTCTCAAAATCGGAGAGAGTATTTTTCTCTCCAATGTTTATGATCCAATAGATTTTCTTGGTAAAACTAGGCTCTAAACCCATATTCGGTATATTTGATTATTGACCCCCTTATATTTGTGAATCTTGGTAGGGAACTTTAGTGTCAATATTAGTTTGGAGGAAAAGAGGGAAGGTGTGCAAAGGCTTGAGCCTTGCTCCATGCAACTAAATGATATCATTGTCTCCATGAATGTGGTGGACATAAAGCCTAGTAATGGTCTATTTACCTAAAATAATAGGATTTGTGGTAATGAATCTATCTCAGAGAGATTGGATGGGTTTATGGTGTCTACCTACTAGATATGAAACAACGAGGCTACCAATTTTGAGGTTTTAGATTGGAGGGGTTCTGACCATTGGTCGATCAAGATCTCAGTAATATGGTGGGGGGCACTAAGAACTTATCCTTTAAGTTTCAACTCATGTAGCTTCAATATCCTTTGTTTCAAGATCTTATGGTTGAGTGGTGGAGTAGAGGTAGAACAGCTTATGGAATGGCTATGTATACCTTTACCAAAAGGTTACAATTTGTGAAGTACCAGCTCAAGAAATGGAATAGACATAGTTTTAGTAATATTTTTGTGTCCAACAAAAATTCTCAGCCCACCTTGATGATATCACCCATCAGATTAGGGACCATGGTCTTTTAGAGGAGGCGCTAAGGAATGAAACCATCACCTTGAAGGAGCTAGAGGAATGGGAGCTTTGTGAAGAGATATTTTGGAAATAGGAGCCTAGGATTGAGTGGCTTCAAGAGGGTGATAGAAATATTGATTTCTTCTTTAACTTTGTTAAGGCGAGAAGGCATGGGAAAAAGATCTCTTCTCTTGTGTCCTCTAGGGGAGTCCAATTATATTCCTTCCAAAATATCTCTACGGGGGCTTCTTCGTATTATTCTTTCTTATTCATGGAGGATTCAGCTCTTTCAAGGGGGGAAGAAAACCTTATTTTAGATTGCATCCCTTGTTTTGTGTCTATGGAATTGACTGAAAATATTATTAGGAACACTACTTTGGATGAATTGGAGGAAATTTTGTTTTAGATGAAGAAAGGGAAAGCCCCTGGCCCTGATGGATTCCCAGTAGAATGATTTCAAGAATTTTGGGAGGTTTTAAAACATGACTTATTGGAGGTTTTCCAAGAATCCTAAAGGAGCAAGTAGATTTTGAGAGCACTGAATTCTACGGTCCTTGTTCTTATTCCCAAGAGACAAAGAGCTAACTTACTAAACTTGTTTAGGCCCATAGCTCTCTACAATGTGATTTATAAGATCATTTCAAGGTTGATTACATATAGTATTAAGTCATGGCTCAATAGGCTTATCTTTTAGGAATGGGGTGGCTTTGTTGTTGGCAGGAAAATTTTGGATAGGATTATCATCGTTGATGAGGCCATTCATTCCATGGAAAACTCAAAGTACAAGGATATGTTCATTAAATTGGACATGGCTAAAGCTTATGATTGGGTCAAATGGTTGTTTCCTCAAAAAATTCTTCTAGCCTTTGGCTTTGGGGCCTAGTGGGTTGATTGGGTGATGAGTTGTGTGTCTTTCGTTTCTTTTTTAGTTTTTATCAATAGTGATCCTTCAACCTTATTTTTTGCCTCTCGGGGTCTCTGACAAGGTGATCCATTGTCAATATATTTATTTATCATTATGGTTGAAAGTTTGGGAATATTCATTAAGCATCAAGTGTGTAAGAGTTCCATTCAAGGGTGGGGTGGGGCAATGGTTTTCCACCCCACTCTCACCTCTAGTTTGTGGATGACAACGATAGGAGCGGCTAAAATTAGGGAGGACTCTAAGATCAAAAGGGTGTTGGATATTTATCTTGCGTCCTCAGGGTAGCAGATCAATGAGGAAGAATCCTCTGCCTATTTCTTCAACATGCATTCTCTTATTCAACATCAGATATCTCGGATTCTTAGATTTTAGATAGGGGTCCTCTCTTTGGTGTATCTTGGTATACCCCTCTTATTAGGCCCCTTTCCTAGGGGTACTTGGAAAAATGTGTTGGATAAGCTTCGTGAGAGGGTTAGCCATTGGACCCTCAGGTGGCTCTCTTTTGTTGGGAGAGTGTTGCTCTTGAAATCGATGGTCCGAGCTCTTCCCATTTATAGTTGTATGGTCCAAGTGGCTCCTATAAGTTTCTTAAATAATATGGATGCTCTTTCAAGCCAATTTTTATGGGCTAATAACTCAATTGCATCACAGTGGAGCTTGGTAGAGTGGGAGACTTTATGTAGGTTGAAGCAAGAATGAGGGCTTGGATTGTGTCAAGCTAGTCTCATAGGTCAAGCCCTAATGGCTAAGCTTTATTGGCGATGGTGCATCAATTAGAATCATTCTTGGGCCAATATTCTCACCTCAAAGTATCTGAAAGGAGTTGTGAGTGACGATGTCCCTAGGATAAGCCTGAGGGAATGCTTCTATGATTTGGGACGATAGCCTTAAAAGGGGTGCCAATTTAATTAAGCAAGGCTTGTTTTGGGTTTGTAATAGGGGGTCTGATGCTCTTTTCTAGTTTGATTCTCGAGATAGATGCCCCCCAATCATGACTAAGTATTTGCTTCTTCAAGCCCTTTTTCATAGCTTTTTGGAGGTTGAGTGGTCTCGAGTTGAGGACTTCAAATGTATTCAGTACTTGGGAAAAGCAGAGGTATAAATGGAAGGACCCTTTTGAATGGCCTCCAAGGGGCTTCATCAAGGACTATGAAGAATTAAAAATTATTTTCGTTGATAGAATTTGCAGCTCCTTAAGGGGGAGGGAACAAATTCTTGCTTGGGGTCTCGATCTTAGGGGTGTATTTTGTGGCCTCTAGATATCGAGAGTTGAACCATCAAAAATATGGGGGGATTGAAGTTTCATGGTGGAATAATATGTGGAATAAGTTTTCTTGGTCTAAGTGAAACTTTTTCCTATGGATAATGGCTTGGAATAGATGTCTCCCCTAGGATAATCTTTGAAAGAGAGGATTTCAAGGGCCATCCATTTGTGTTCTATGTGGAAATAGTAAGGAATCCTCTTCTCATTTATTTTTCTAGTGTTCCTTGTCTAGAGACATCTAGAACTTATGGTGGGGATTCTAGAAGTAGACATGTGTTCATTGTTCCTCTCTAGTTGAGTTTTGGAAAAATTTGGGGAGGCCTCTAGCTAAGGCATTCTTTCTTCAAGTGGCATGGAGCATTGGGCCTTCATGCATTCTTTGGAATATTTGGATAGAAAGAAAAATGAAGAATATTTTAGGGGAAGTATTAGGTGGCTCATCAAATTTGGCAAAAAATTATGGGCATGATTCAAGAGACAATGAGTACTAAATGTGAGCTATATGCCCCCTTGGATAATAGAGAGGTAGAGGTGGTGAAAGGGTTGGGTTTATTTGGTATTGTACTAGGACACTCTTTGAGGAGACTGAGTCATCTTTCCAAAAGGAAAATCCAAAGAGATGGGAAATGGTATTTGCCTATTTTAGGTGTTTTAAAGAGAAATATTGATGGTTCTTCCAAGGGAAATCTTGGGCTTGCAAGAATTGGAGTTGGGAGGGACAGTATTGGTGCAATCATTTTTCTATTTCCATCTATAATGAGGAACATTCTAACAACCTTATGGAAGGTGTTGCTATCCTCATAGCTCTTGAAAAGGTGTGTGCTCTTGGTTGGCGCAAGATTGTTTTTGATTCAAATTCTCATATTGTCATCAACATGTTAAATGAGAAGAATTTGGAAGGTGTTAATTGGCAGCTAGCATCTGTGGTAAGGAAAATTATATTCCTACTTGTACCTCTCTAGATTTTATTTCCTGTGTCCATATTCTATGAGAGTGAAACAACGTGGCTAATTGCTTGGCTAAATGGGCATCTAATCACATGGGAAATTAGGGTGGAATACTAGGAACAATTATATTGGGAACATTCTCAAAGATTAGAGAACTTGGTTCTTGAGAACAGGGTCGATTAATGGGCTGTTGTGTTTGGGCTTTGTGGTGATTTGGTACCCCTTGGGGGGTGGCTTCTATAGTTTTTTGTGTTGCTTTATTGACAATTTCTAGGCTTTGGTTGTATTGTATGGTTTCTTCATGTTGATTTAATAAATTTTTACCACTTTTTCTATAAAAAAAAATAGGTTGAAAATAACATTCCACTAAAATTATATGTAAAATTTAAAAGCTTGAAATCAAAATTAAGAATAAAATGCTATTGTAAGAGAGGGGGACCACCCACCTCAAGGCCTCGGATCACAAAGAGCCAAGAGCATAAGGCTACCCTAACTTACCTCACTCTAAAGGGATATTGTGGAGTAAGGGATGAGAACGATGAAGACTATAAAGTCCATTTATCACTCTTCAGACCCAAGATCTTGGTTTGGGCTACGCAAGTTGGTTCTCAGATTCAATATTGCACCTCAGATAGCTCTTTGCCCAAGGATGAAAGCGTGATTCTGTGATGAGAACATGGTGTGTTGGCGTCTCTCAAGTGTGTTAGCGTCTATACGGCCAGAGGACAGAAAAAGCAATATGAACCACTAGAAAATGAGTTGACGACCTAGCTAATTACTCCTAAATGAACAAAACACAACTATGAAATATGAAAAGTACAAGTGAAGATGATGAATTAAATATAAGAGATCTAAAATAACAAAGACAATCTCACCAAGGTGCTAGTTCGCCAGCTAGCTTCGAAAGTACGTCCACCTACACACAAGAAAGAGGGGAAATTTGTTGGGGCTGTATATGGGTCTGCCTCAGTCATACCCCAATTTTGGTGTTTCCACCTCCACAGATAGCCAAATAGAAACGAGAGAGAAATATGTGATAAAGAAGTAAAGAAATAAGGAATGCAAATAGTACTACAAAACAGTAAAGAGCTACTCTACCAAATCACAAAGGAGAGGATTGAAATGTTACCACCTCCACCAAGAGCTCACTAGCCAATGGAGGAGAAAGAAGGCTTGAATAGGCACCACATCCTCAACTGTGATGAAGGGAGGTCTCACAAGACCTCAAGCCCATGTTGCAATGTCTTGCTTCACACTTTCTTTGCAAAGTTGACAGAGTGTTGTTGCTACAATGGAGTGCTTGAAATGCTGGCAGTGCTTGAGAATTGCCAAGAGCCTGTTAAGAATATGTTGAAGAGATGAAATGAATGAAGAATTTTTTTGAAGGTGGGATGGGAAGAATCTGCCATTTTCAGGGTCGATTGGTCAAAGAGGGACGTTACAAATCGACCCTAATCGAAAGTGTAACACCTCTTCCAACATCAGATGTAGGAATTCATCAGGGACGTAAGTGCACCACGTAGACGTCTGTGTGTCATGCATGCATCCTCAAAAAATGTTCACTCACTGACACAAAGGACCAAATGCCAAGTGGAAGGAAGGCAGCCAACTGATATGGAATTTCACCTTCGAATTTGGTTTTCTAAGGTGAGGATGTGCAAAAGGGGAATTTGTGTAAGGGGTGCAAATTCGCTCCTATACATTTTTGCCCCACTTTAGTGAGCATGAATACTAGTGAGTGCTTTGGTAAAGTAGATTGAAGATTTAGTAGGGCTATAAATGTATACCTGAACCATCAAGGAAGCAGACCGGGATTTGGCAAGCTCGAAAGTGTAAGACATAAGAAAAGACTCCATAGCCCCCGTAGAACTATGAAGCTGCACAAAGTACATTGAAGGCCCTCAGACCAATGATGGACAAATCTCGCAGGATGAAAGCACCCTACAGGCCTGGAGACCTGCAAGAAGGTATCCCTCAAGATCTCTCACATGAAGGAAACCCAAAGAAGTAAGTGTCTCACAAGCCCGCAAACCTACGAGGAGGCAACCCCCAAGATCTCTCACATGAAGGAAGCCCCATGAAGTATGCGCCTTACAGGCCTGCAAGCCTATAAGAAGGTATCCCTCAAGATCTCTCACATGAAGGAAACCCAAATGAAAGTACCTTACAGACCCGCAAACCTATAAGGAGGCATCCCCCAAGATCTCTCACATGGAGGAAACCCAAAGGAAAAATCACCTTACAGACCTGTAGACCTACAAGGAGGCATCCCCCAAGATCTCTCACATGAAGGAAACCCAGATGAAAGCACCTTATAGGCCCACAGACCTGCAAGGATGCATCCCCCAAGATCTCTCACTTGGAGAAAACCCAAAGGAAAAATCACCTTATAGACCCGTAGACCTACAAGGAGGCGTCCCCCAAGATCTCTCACATGAAGGAAACCTAAAGGAAGGAGACTCTACAAAGTCATATTGGAAAGTGGCTTTACAGGCAAACCTACAAAGCAACATGTTTACTCACGGATAAATCATTTTGAAAAAAAAAGTGGCCATGTACGCGATCAAGCGGACAGTCATACAAACCGTCAATAAATTATACATCTTTCAAAGGGGTTCCTCGAGAACCCGACATAAAGAATGGGTACACTCAAGGGGTGTGTTGCTTTGGGACTACAAAAGAGACGTTCTTTCTCAAATAAATTCATCATCAAGGAATCCTTTTGAAAGATGTTCACTTCATCAAGGAATTAAAAAAGGAAGAAAGTGCCCTCTCATGAGGGAAAGGTCAAAGGTTGTTCCCACCTTGAAGGAAAGTTCTCAGGTTCTTTCTTTGCAAACCCATGATGAAGGAAACACGTTCCATTATGGGTCCAAATAGAGAATGTGATTCCTAAAAAAGGTGTGCAGAGATCCTCAAGAAAATATTCGCTGGCAACGAATGTGTTTTCTAAAAATCAGAGTATCATAGAAATGACATTATCACACATGAGAGGGAAAACTCAAGCAAAGAAGAGAGAAGGATAAGAAAAGAGCGAAAGAGAAAAATCAAAATAAAAAATACAAAACACAAGGGTAATCTAATATTTTGGGGTCAGAGCTACTCATAAATATATATAAGTATAATAGTAGTATATAAATGAATTGTCATCAACACTCTACTATATTAGACCATGTGAAGAATGCACTAGAAGACAAAGTAAAAATAAAAAATTGGGTCAACATGGAAGGGGAGCCTAAATGTCCCGAACGCTTTGCATCATCCCCAATTTGTCAAAATTCAAGCACAAACATGGAAGAATGATGATACAAATAGAAGAAGGTTTACAACACAAAAATCCTGCCAGTACCCAAGCACCAACAAGGGTGGCAAGGTTCATCCAAGAACATATAGCACAATCACGGGAGGAACACATCACAACACACACACTTCTAATCTAAAGATAAAGAAGAGGTCTCCCCCTAACACTGATCGACCAAGAGGTCATCCTCTTCCCACTCTAGATCATTATAAGGGGAAGGAGGATGAGCCTGCAGTGGTGGAATATTAAGTGGAGGAGCTTCTAACCCTCCCGCAACAAGGGCTAAGGAAGAAGGCCCCGCAAGGTCTCCTCCACTCAGCTCTTGTGGAGCTAGGGTCGGTGATTTTGTGAAGATCGCTGACAAGGCCAAAACTTCATCTAGAGAGTTAAACATGCACTTTACTAGAGTTCCATGTCATACCTCAATGGATGGAGAAGGTTGTGCCCAAGATTCATCGTTTGGCTCACCGAGTGATTCGGGAGCGGTGATGAACTCACAGGAAGCCAGAGCGGGTTCCATCACTAGGATAGAATAGGCTAGTGTGGGACCACCTTTTGGATAAGGTGGGATCCTCTTACACCCTCCATTGCTGGAAGGGCCAACCTCTACCTTTGGTTTAATCAAGGGATGAGAACTCCCCACAGATGAGGTGAGAGGTGCAGAGGAAGAGGAGGGGAAATTGTAGGAGACACCACTAAGGTATTCGGCATGTCCATGCGTTTGGGGAAAGGTGGGATGTCCGGAAGGGACATCAGTAGGGGTGGCTCAATCGAAGGAGTAATGAACACCTTCACCTTCTTGGGGTCAAGCGCATTCATACTCACAGAGTAAGCCGAAAGAGATATGGAGCTAGATTGAATGGGAGCAGAGGGAAGGAGAAAGGAGGACATAGCAAAAGGCCCTGAAGTAGGGGTGGTCTTCTCCTCATCCTTTCTCTGCAAGGCGGCCTGCTCAGTCGTGAGAGCCTTTCATCAATGCTTGCGCTCATGCGTAGTAAGGTTGTTTCTGCGACTCTTCGAGCTAGAGGTTGGAGGCTATGAAGGAACTGAAGGCTCCTGCTCAGCCATTGGAGTGTCCACCATAGTTGTTTCTAGTGGAGGTATAGACTCATAGATGAGAGCAAGATGAGCAGGTTGAGAAGAAACAGGGGGAGTCGGATCTAGTGCCTTGGCAACGGGCCTCTTCCCATTTACTTCTTTTGGAGAAGCAGTGGTGGGAGGCCACAAAGGTCGGGACATAGAGGATTCCCCATGGGGACCTTTCTTCCTACCATACAAGTAGTACCAAGGTCCAAGGGGTTTCATAGGGAGATCCCATATCCGAACCTTGGGTTTTTTCCATGCTAGTATCATCGGACTCAAAGGATAAAAACCAGTCATATTCATCCATAACTCTTCTCTGGAAAGGGGAGTAGGAGAGCCATCCTAGGGATGGGGCAGCTTCTCTTTTCCCTTTCAAGAAGAGGAGGAAACTTGTCGATGTGCTATCGTAAAGGTCAAATTTAGCTTCCATTTCCCCCGGTCTTATACTTCACATAACTCTTATAAATTAAGTTTGTTCTTGGAGGAAGTGGACCGATCGGGGTGGGCCAATTGTGATCCAATGAATATCCCCCACGGAATACTAGAGGCCGGTACCCAGTGTCATGCACTACATGCACAGCACCTCCATGGAATAAATTTAAACATTTGTGAATGATGAAGGTGATTCCACTCATGGAAGCTAGCTAGGGTATGCCTAACTTCACTCTGAACAAGTCTGACTCTGGAATAACGTCGAAAATTGTATCTACGGCCCTAGGTCCAACTAGGACGAACAAAGTTATTGAATCGTAAGATTTAAGAGGAAGTCCATCATGCGTACGGATGGTGAACTTCATTTCTTCGTACTCCTCTCTATGCAATGAATTAAGCCATAATGTCTCTTTTGTAATGATGTTCAACTAGTTCACAGGGTCGACTAAGACCCCTGTCATAATTTTTCCATTGAGGTGAGCGGGAATGTAAAGGGGAGAGGTCTTATTATTCAAAGGCATATCCTATGAAGCAAATGTCACATCCAACAAGTCGGTCATAGGCTACATGGGGGGAGTAATGGTAACCATGTTGACATATGCCTCAGGCTGAGTGATAGAATCGAAGGGATTGATAATCATGTTGGCAGAATGCGACAGAAACGGGTCCATGTATATCTGCAACTCACTATTTTCTTTCGTCGCTGATTTGTTTGTATTATGTTTACTTCCATCAAGATGAATAGTACCATCCTCGATGTGGTCATGTATCTCGTGATGCAGGCACATACAGCGTTCGGTATCATGTTCGTTAACTCGATGGTATTGACAGAAGGTACTTGCATCATACCAACTAGGGTAAGGTTCTTTAAGAGGCTTAGGTTTCTCCAAGGTTATGATCTTTTCCTTCATCAACCTTTGTAGGATGGAAGAATAGGATTCTGCCAACTTGGTGAACTTTTGGTTGCATCTAAGGTCATTATCATTTGTAGCGGCTACTACATTTGCAATAGCCTTCCCTTTCCCAAATATTGATGTGATGGACTTCCCTTTTGAAAGAGAGTGTGAGGAGGATCCCCCAAACTAGACCACCATTTGTTGGTATTCTCATAATGTTGCACACAGATGTGTGAAAGAAGGGTATTTCATAAGGGTGAACTTCTCTTGCCAAGGCCTCTACAAGTTCCCTATGAATACCTTTTGTACATCAAAATCGGGCAACAGATATGAGATTTGTGAAAAGAGAATTTGGTACCACACTATGAAATCAATTCTCTTTTCATTATCCCCTTGCTTGCACCGGACGAGATTCGAAAGGTCATCTTCGACTCGATGTTGGCTTGGAACTATCGGAGAAACTAATTTACAAGTTGATCGAATGAGAAAATAGAGTTGTCGAGCAAGGAATAGTACCACTCGAGAGTTGTATCCTCAAGAGATCGAAGAAACAATTTCGCCATCAATGTGTCATGATGGAAGAAGTTCGTACATAGAGAATTAAAGGTGGAAACATACATTTGTAGGTCCCCTTTTCCGCCATATTTTTTGAACTTGGGAATCTCCATTCCTTGTGGGAAGGGAGTACTTAATATTTCTACCGACAATGAACTATGTTGGAAGAAGGGCTAAAAAATGGGCTGAGCAAAGGCTTAGGAGAGACTCGCTAGCTGGCTTTGCATCTTTCCCATATTCTTAAGAAGGGTGTTCAGAATAGGGTCATTAGATGACACAGGACCAATGGAACCTCCTCCAAAACCACCATTGGAGCCACCTCCAGAACCGCCAATGTGGCCACCGTTGGAACCACTGTCGGGGCCACCGCCACCGACAAGGCCTCCATCGAAGTCACTTCCACTTTCGAAGCCATCACCATGGCCTCCACTGGAACCACCTCCACCAGCACCGCCCTCACTACCAAATCTCCCACCACTCAACCTGTTGAAGCCTCCACCGCTAGAGGTGACAAGAGGGTTGAAACTAAAACCTAAGGGAATTATGTTTACTTTGATAGTTTTAAATCTCTCAGAGGTAGGGGGGACACTGATCAAAGGGACCATGTCAACCATGTACACAGATGTGAGAGGCATCGATACTCCTAACTATCTCTCACATTCCTCGAAAGTGGCCCCTTGTACAAGGTTAGTATTGTTTGAAGGGGCACAAGCTTCCATCAAACTAGAGAAGCTAGCTAGGATCTCTATACATGTTCGGTCTTTTCCCACCATATACTTGATCTTGCTAATAACCTTAGCGGCTCTAGCCAACTTTGGGTCCTCCAAGTGATTCTCCAAATCGTCCAACCCTTTGCTAAGGGTAGTGATATATTTCGAAGGAATGTGAACAGCTTCGTGCTCATCTATTGATGATGATGTAGTAGATGCAAGAGGAGTGGGGACGTGGTCGGTCTCATCAGAGAATCCTAATTCGCTCTGCAACAACTACTCCTTGGTAGAAAGACCAATCGTAGGTGTTGGGTCTCAAAAATGCAGGTTTGAACCATGAGAGGTTGTCAAGCTCTCACAACACTTTTGGCCAACTAACAAGGCCAACCAAAATAGTTTAACCTTCTACTCTTAAGACTCTGCTAGACCAAGGCGGGTGTACCTAATGAATGATGCAGATTTAAAAGTGTTTCTTGGTTGATCAATCTATCCACAATGGCAATGGGTAGTGGACAGATAAAATAACTACAACTACTCCTACTCCTACTGCACAAATGAAAGATTTTTGAATAAATTGTTTGACATGGATTTGTATCTCTAGGTTGTGGCAGATCAGTGCCTTCTATCCACATGGGCAATGGAGTCAAAAATGATATGTGTTTCCTCTTATTGGCTTAACTCTAGTTGTTAGGCACTCTAAAAATTCTATGGCTGGCATAAAACTTTACTAAGTCTATGACTTGCATAAACAGTGTTGGCCCTTTTCTCTATCAGGTTCTTCTTTAACTATCCAAAAGAAATCTCAAAACCACTGTGATTTATTAAGAGAATTTAATTCTGGCTTGCAGACACCAATTAATCAAATCACACAAAATGGAATATATCTTGATAAATCAGGGAATATGCTTGATATGCTGATTTAAATGATTAAAAGACCTCACGTTGGAGACAGCCAAAACAAAGAGTATAAATTGATGCAACACAACAACTGAATGCCAAAGAGAAATTCACCAGTTTGAAACATTAGTCTTCATTATTTCTGCTTCAAGAAAATTTTGTACATTATTTCCATCCCAGTCCCTTCTCGAGAAAAATCTAACTCCTATCCTCCTATCTAACTACCACCTACCTCTCTCCTCTTTTGCAACTGAATTTTCAAATCATTTATACATTACATTCCAAGCGTTGCAACCTTTCACATTCTATTACAACCATTTGAATTTTATGATAGAGATTTAAAATATTTAGTTGGGTTACCTTTCGGTAAAATAAATATTTTTATAATAGTTTTGCATTTGATTTTGCATTAATACCTTCCCGCTTTTAATAATTCACTTTATATATTCACATCTTTATTTTTCTTTCCCCGTCAATTTTACTATTTCTACCGCTCTACCGTAGTCAATCATTTGACCGTCCGCGGTATCACGGTGTAACTGCTAGTCGTCTTCTCTCTTTATTCATACCACTCTACCGCCATCTCCATTTCCTCAACCTGTAGTATCACGGTAAGCATTTACTGTCACCTCAGTCACTTCCTCGCTGGTTACTTATCTGTCACCGCACTACCGCAATCTTCCACCTTGTCGGGTACGGTACCATGGTAGCCATGCTACAAACCACTAACCATTAACTCGATGCTTCCTCTTGGCCACCGTAGTCATCGCGGTCTGTGGTTTAACCACGCGCAGTGAAGCGGTAGAAATTTTCTACTTTGCTTCGTTGACCATCTCATTGTCTCTGCTAATGAGTTACTGCAGTCACTGTAGTCTATATCAGAACCGTGTGCAGTACTATGGTGACTTGCTTATTAACTACCAACACTGTTTCTACCATTTATCTGACTGCCACTGTGATACTGCAGTATGTGAGTTGACCCCCTGCGATACTGTGGTGGAATGTCCTGACTGTTTCCCGGTCGATTACTCACCGCCCACCGCAATACCGCAGTCTATGTTTAGACCATGTGCGGTGGCGCGGTAAGTGCTTTGTGCCTGCCTGCTAACCGGTACCGCCATACCGCAGGCCCCTTGTGGGAGGCCGCAGTAAACCTATAAGTGACATAAAAATGAATTTTTTAAAGCAGAGGTATAAGATATTAGGTGTATGAGCATTTTTGGAAAGGGGGAAAATGAATTTTATATGAAAAGGATAGGAAAATGTGAGGGAAAAATGGGGAAACCCTTAGTTTTTCTTATGGATTTTTTAGGTTCTAACAGTACATCCAGAAAAAAGGCAATAGAGAAACTAGAAGTGACCCTCATCTTCTCCATCGGAAGATGTTGTACGCTCTCCTAACAATATACCCAGAGGTTGTGGACTAGGTTGTGATGCTCATAAAACTTCACAACACTCAGGGGCACAACAGCCACAAGGTACAAGGGAAAATCCTCAACACCAATGAATAGGCAGACATTGGTTCACGTTAGGTTCACCAAAAATGTAAGAGAGGGGGACCACCCATGTCAAGATCATAAAGAGTCAAGAGCGGAAGGCTACCCTAACTTACCTCGCTCTAAAGGGATGTTGTGGATTAAGGGACGAGAATGATGAGGACTATAAGGTCCTTATATCACTCTTCAAACCCAAGATCTTAGTTTGGGCTAGGCGATCTAGTTCTTAGATTCAATATTGCACCTCAAAAAGCTCTTTGCCCAAGGACGAAAGCGTGGTTCTGGGATGATAG
Organism: Sequoiadendron giganteum; assembly: GCA_007115665.2. Taxonomy (NCBI): domain Eukaryota; kingdom Viridiplantae; phylum Streptophyta; class Pinopsida; order Cupressales; family Cupressaceae; genus Sequoiadendron; species Sequoiadendron giganteum. The sequence continues at coordinate 482,131,526 of CM021109.1, forward strand.
TGTGGCATGTTGGCATTTCTTAGGTGCGTTGGCGTCCATACGGCCAAAGAATAGAAAAGGCAATATGAACCGCCAGAAAATGAGTTGACAGCCTAGCTAATTACTCCTAAATGAATAAAACATAACTATGAAATATGACAAGTACAAGTAGAGATGATGAAGTAAATATAAGAGAGCTAAAATAATAAAGACAATCTCACCAAGGCACCAATTTTCCAGCTAGCTCTGAAAGTACGTCCACCTATACACAAGAAAGAGGGGAAATTTGTTGGGGCTGTATAGGGGTCTGCCTCAGTCATACCCCTGTTTTTGTGTTTCCACCTCCATGGACAACCAAATAGCAACGACAGAGAAATATGTGATAAGGAAGTAAAGAAAGAAAGAATCCAAATAGCACTACAAAATAGTAAATAGCTACTCTACCAAATCACAAAGGAGAGGAGTGAAATGTTACCACCTCCACCAAGAGCTCACTAGCCAATGGAGGAGAAAGAAGGTTTGAACGGTCACCACAGCCTCAATCGTGATGAAGAGAGGTCTCGCAAGACCTCAAGCCCACGTTGCAATGGCTTGCTTCACACTTGCTTTGCGGAGTTGACGGAGTGTTGTTGCTACAATAGAGTGCTTGAAGTGTTGGAAGTGCTTGAGAATTTCCAAGAGCATGTGAAGAATATGTTGAAGAGATGAAATGAATGAAGGAAGAATGTTTTTGAAGGTGGGATGGGAAGAATCTACCATTTTTGGGGTCGGTTGGTCGAAGAGGGATGTTACAAATTGACCCTAATCAAAAGTGTAATGCCTCTCCAACTTTAGACGTAGGAATCCATCAAGGACGTAAGCGCACTGCGTGGACGTCTGTGTGTCATGCGCACACCCCCGACAAATATTCGCTCACCAACACAAAGGACAGATACCAAGTGGAAGGAAGGTAGCTAGCTGATGTGGAATTTCACCTTCAAATTTTGTTTTCTAAGGTGAGGATGTCTAAAAGGGGAATTTGCGTAAGGGGTGCAAATTCGCTCATATACAACTATTAAAAGTAAAATACTTGATCTCATTTTAAAGCAAAACTAAAACTTTAAAAAAATCATTCTAAAACTATAAATACATTTAAATTTTAAAAAAATAAAGCAAATCTAATTAATAATTTAACTTAATTTCTCATAAAATATATATATATATATCAAGAGAAATATTAAAACAAATTGATTTAATGAATAATTAAGTTTTTAATAATACAAAATAATTTTTAATTTAACAAATTAACAAGTTTAAATTTCCGTTTTATTTTATTTTTTAAAATAGGGGTAAATGTGTTTGACTAGTATGAACGGATGAGGTCACAAATAGGAGACCTCATCCCCAACATATATACTCAACAATAATACTCCAATGGAATTTGAACCTTGGTGACAAAAACAACACCACATTTAAACCATCACATTATGCTAATACCAACAAATTTACATTTTATTAATATTATGTTTAATTACATTTTAACTTATAAATAAATAAATAAATTTTATTAATTAAATACCAAATAATATTTATTTTTAATATCAATTAAACTATTTATAATAATAATAAAAATATCACTACATAAAAATATAAGATGAGTTTTTATTTTATTTATTTATAATATAATAAAAGTCTATATTTTAAAATAAAAGATTTAAATTTTAAAAGTTTTGCATTAGGTTTTAAACTTATAATGTGTAACAAGTCCTACCATCATGGTTTATATTAATAAGTTGTTCAATCATTTTTGTTTTTACTTGTTTAATTAGTTATTAATAAGTTGTATTTGAATGAAGTAATATTTTTTTTGTTAAAAGAAAATTTAATAAAAAATATTTAACTTTATAAATTTTAAAAATTATTTTTCAGGCATTTTTCCCACCAACTACGAAAAAGTAGTTATTCTAATACCCATAATCCTTAAATCAAAGAGAAAGAAATCATTTCACAAATAGGACATATGCACACTTAAATATTATTTATAATTTATCATGTCATTTAAATTTTATATTATAAATATTTTTATTTATTTTTAAACGATATAAGATTTTTTTATTTTTTACAAACATAATTTAATACTTACCAATTAATTGTTCGAATTGTGAAACAAGCACAAAACCACGAACTACGGGATCAAACAACAAACAAGTACACCTTCCACGCAAGAGATCTGCAAATAATATGTGCAATATTCATCAACAAGGAAAAGCTATAGAAAGACATTCAAGAAGATATGAAAGCTCCAGATAATATCTGAGAGATATTTACAATGAGGATTGAGTGCTTATAAGAGCAAAGACCTAAATGAGAAAGGGATCAGATCATGACAAGTGTCAACATCACATGAGATGAGACATAATGATCTAATATTAACTCAATTAATAAAGCATAAAAACACTCCTAATTTTAGTTTAAATGCAAAGAATAAATTAGACTAATAATCAATTAAAGATTAATTAATTATTAGCTAATATATGATAACTCTAACACCACCCCTTAAGATGAACTTAGGGAGAAGCTAAAAACCCTAAAAAATAATGCATGATGGGTCCTAGAAAACAAGGCCATGTAAGGTACCCATGTACAAATAGAAGATCTCTATAATGCGGAGAAATAGAGAAAACCTCATGGGAAAAACTCTACTCCAAAAAGAGATGAAAGCCAAGTGAAGGACTAAAGAAGCCTCCAAACAATACAATGTTGTCCCAAAATATCGGAACAAATGATGAACAAAGAGAACACCACTGAAGCATGAAGAAGCTACAAACATTGTCGAAGAATGACTGCTGAAATGCTAAAAGAAGAACCTCCACTGAAACATATAATGATTAGGATCAAGAAGACAAGAATCTGCATGAGTGCCCTCAATGACACTACTCGAAACAGATGGAAAACAAAGGAAAACACTTGGAACTTGAAGATATAGATGGCAAAAGTACCAAAAGTCTGAAGAACTGATCATGTGAAAAATGGAAGGTCGCCTCCAGAAATAGGAATGCAAGAGTGTCCATATGGTAAGTGCTCCATCTCATTGAAATGCATGGGTAACCAGCCACTGCATCCACCTAGTACATAGGAACAAATATTATATACATAGCTCACTCCAACGTGAAACCAAGGAAGCATTAGAACCAGCAATAGAAACCCCCCCATAATGCTGACAAGGGAGAGGTATGACAAGTACACTAAAACTGAATTCCAAAATGTAGTGCATGATAAAGAACCAAGAACATTTGAATGTGCAGACATGAAATTACAAGCAGATATAAAGGGTGTGAAAACAAAAGTCACACATGCATGAAAAAAGTATGAAGGCAAAACAAAGGAAAATATCAACCCCATGGCACTTTATATCATAGTGCGAGTACAATAAGGCACAAAGTGATGTGCAAGATCCCATAATACACCTAATGTGGCACTTTATTTTAGTGCTTTTATAGAAGATAAATACATGCAATGTGAGCCCATAATGTCAAAAAAAGGACTACATGTGAAAATATAATTCTCTAACAGAAAGAGAGGAAAATGGTAGAACCATGCTAAATTACACAAAAAAACATGCACTTTCAAAAACGCGGCACCCTAAAATGTGTTCGGATGTAGAAGATATGGCTCGTCGAAGTCTCCAAAGCGAGAATTGAAAAGCTACAGCATTGAGAAAATAGAATTTTGGAAGGTACCAGAAGTCCAAACTGGAAAATACCTGCACCACTGCAAAGAGTCCAAAATTTCACCCCATTTCAAAAAAAATTGCATGCGAAAATACCATTGTATGGTCGAGATATGGCCTCTAGAAGTTGAGGTGCAAAACCGAAAAGCCCAATAAAGAGGGGCTTAGAAGGGCAAAAGAACATCTCCTCTAAATTTGTCAAAAACTCCGCCAAATGTAGAGAGCCACAAAATTTAGTGATGTTGAAAAAGATCTTCTAGGTACAGGGCATTTATTTTGCAAACAAATTGCACAATTTGACTTCTTTTTTTAAAGTTAAAAAAAAAGTCAAAAAACTATTATATTTTTTAAAATAAAATAACATATAAAAAAAATATTTTTCTTTTTTTATTTTTAAAACTGAAAAAGCATTAAAACTTTATATATATATATTTTTTTTAAAAAAACTTTTTTTTAATATTAAAAAATAATCTTGAGTGAGGGCCCCCAACGCCAACCCCAAGGGTGGGAGGTCAAGGGGGTTACATTATGCTCCCTGACCTACCCTTGGGTAACTGCCAACCATATTTGGGGGTTTCCTCAAAAAAAAGGATTTTTATTTTTTTTTAAATCAATAAAAAACACTGCTGCCTTTTTAAAGGTTTTAAATGAATTTTTCTTGCTTACAAGAAAAAAAAATTCACCTCGATTCGCATGATGGGGAGGTCGTACCGCCTTCTTGGCAGAATATTTTTGCCTCAGATGCAAACTTCACCAAATTTGATGATTTGACAAGCATTCTTCAAGTTTTTGGGCCTTCTGAGCGCCATGGTGATGTTCATTTCACGCCAAAATGCACCAAAAATACAGCTACCCTTTGGATCTGGAAAAAGAGCAACTACATCAAAACCTTGTAAATCTAGCATCAGGAATCGAAATCAGACGAAACAAAAACCAAATTTGACTTTCTTGATAGCTCTGGATCCAACGGCGAGGTCTTTTTCACACAAAAATGCTTCAAAAAATGCCCACCTCTAAAATTTGCAAAAAAAAACAAAGGGGATTCAAATCTGAAGCCTACAACCCTCGTTGAAGAAAGAAAATATCATAAATCGAGAAGGGGTTTGTTGAATCCACACTCTAATACCATGTTAGAATTGTGAAAAAAGCACAAAACCACGAGCCACAGGATCAAACAACAAACAAGTACACCTTCCACGCAAGAGATCTGCAAATAATATGTGCAAAATTCATCAACAAGAAAAAGGTATAGAAAGAGACTTTCAAGAAGATATGAAAGCTCTAGATAATATCCGAGAGATATTTACAATGAGGGTTGAGTGCTTATAAGAGCAAAACCCTAAATGAGAAAGGGATCAGATCATGACAAGTGTCAACATCACATGAGATGAGACATAATGATCTAATATTAACTCAATTAATAAAGCATAAAAGCACTCCTAAATTTAGTTTAAGTGCAAAGAATAAATTAGACTAATAATCAATTAAAGATTAATTAATTATTAACTAATGTATGATAACTCTAACATTAATTTATTCTTTATAATATTTTAAAAATTATTAATATTTCTAAATAATTTTATATTTCTAATATTTAATTTCATTTGCTTAATATTAAACACTTTAGAATCTTATTTATAATTCATTATAAATTAATAAGATTTTTAATATTCTTATAATCTAATATTACAATTCTAACTTTATATTTAAATCTTAATTTTAACATCATATTTTTTATTTTAATTCTAAATTTATCTTATTTATCATTAAAAGTTTCTCTAATTTAATATTAAAATTATATTAATATTTTTCATATTTTAAAGATTTGTTAATATTCTAGTGCCCATGATCTTTAATTCAAAGACAAAAAATAACCATAAAGAAACCATATTTTACAAATAAGATACTTACAGTTAAATAATATAATTATTAAGAATGTTTTTTATAGAGTAAGCAACATTTGCAAGGTGTTGTACCCTTTACACGACAAGCCTCATGGGCCAAAAAATATTAAGTCATAATTATTAAGAATGTTATAATTATTAATTGATTGATTTTTTACATTGTAATTATTAGCCTAATAATGCATAATGCATCTAAATATAATCTTTTTGATAATCAATATAAAATTAACTCCTTATGTATCAAAAAAAAATACTAATATTTTTAGTTTTTTTTAATTTTTAATGTTTATTAATTTGTTTTTTATATAAAATTTATATCTAAATAATTGCTAACAAGAATTATTTCATTTTATCATATTATTTTCATATTGTAATAGTATTTTTTAAAATCTTAAAATCTATTATAATATTAATATCTATTGTAACATTTTATTACAAATTAACTCATTATATCTTATTATTATATGTTCATAACTTCATATTTCTAATTTTACTATATTTTTATTAATATATTCCACATAATTTTATTGATCTATTATTATCTTATTATTAATTTAATATTTAAACAAGTAAATAAATTGTTAATAAAAAATTAAAAATCAAATAAAAACTTGTTCTCTTTGTTACTCTGCATTTGGTAGGATTCGATGGTGTAATGTTTTTACAAGATTAAAAAAAATATAATATAATGATCACATTGAGAGATTGTGGAGTAACAAACCATGATGTAATGATGGTATTAAAAAAAGTAAAATCCATATTTGAAATATCTAAATTAATAGCTATTTTATTTTACTAGCACTTGCACCAGGGTGGGTGCAAGGAAAACACTAATAGAATAATATATGTAAGTGAAAATGTGAAGGTGTTTTTTATTGTATATCTAATTTTACAAATATAAAAAAGTTGCTAGCAAAATTTTAAAAATATTTGTATTACATTTTTCAAGTTCACCTCCCTCTCAAAGGTTTCTTCGACCCCATTAATGATGGTTGCATATGTGTGCACGTAATGGGTGACAGTTGTTGCAAGCTTTGAATAACAATAGTCATGTTTTAAATAAATTGCAGCACAAACTATGTGTGAGAACTTTACAAGTTGTATGAGATGTGGCAGGCAAAGTGCATTTCTTGGCTATCTACCATGAGCGTACCTCGCCAAACTGGGCTCTTTCCTGTGATACTTCATTTTAAGACTATGATAGAGTTTGCAATGGCCCAAGGCTCCATTGTAGCGAGATGGCTTTCCTCTCCCACTCCAAGGTATTTCATCTGCATCGCTCTCTACAAACCAGAGATAAATATTAAGGAGGGTGCTCCAGAAATGCTCCAATATAGATTATTTTTACATGACAAATCTAGGCAGAAGGTAACATTTGTTTTTCATTAGCTTCTAATTATACTCAATGTGAAAATTTTATTGCAATTACTGATTATTAATCTCCTATCTATAAAAATTATTTGACTGCCGAAAATTAATTCACGGCAAATATTGAAAAATAATACAATTGCAACTTCACAACTAAATCCACAGAAATAGAGAAGAGAACATGCAAAATAATAAACACAATATTTTTGGACAAATTGTCCCTGGAAAAACCCCGGAGGAAAAACCAATACTGCATATGAGGAATTTTATTAATCTTCAGCAAATCAAGAGATACATAAATTGCTTGCCTCTTACTAGCAGAGCTCTGGTAATATTCTTGCCTGAAAATTATTCCCTTAATTTCTCTTGCTGAAATTCCACTACTGTTGCCTCCAATGCTATCATTGTGCCCTTGCTATCACTGCAAGACTATTTTCTCTCACTGCAAATTTATTTGCTATCACTACAAATCTTTCTCAAGTGTGTGTGTATGTTCTCCAAATGCCCATTGATCCCCTTTTAAACTATTCTCATTGAAAAATCAATGGCCATGATTTAATCTCAATCAATGGCTACGATTAATTAGACTCTAACAAACCCTAACTAACTGGTTTCTAGAAGTCTCTAAGAGAAACAATTAATTAATTATCTCTAACTAACTCCTTTCTAGAAGTCTCCAGAATTAAATAATAACTCTTGGGAATGGACAAAACAGTTGTTTGAGCTACAATAAATTAACACTCCCTCTTAGCGAGGAAGGTGTTTTGCATGACACCCAACATATCTCTGAAGATGATGAATTTCATCTTCCCCAATGCCTTTGTCAAAATGTTTGCTACCTGTTGATCTGTAGGTATTTATTGTAGTTGAACAATCCCCCGTTGTACACAATCCCTAATGAAGTGATACCTGATGTCTATATTTTTAGACCTATGATGAAACATCGGATTCTTAGACAACCTGATGCAACTATGATTGTCATAGTGTATCACTGTAGTCTCAACCCTCTAACCAAAAAAGACTACCAGAAACTTCTGAAGCCATATCGCCTCACACGTCGTCATGCTAGCTGCTATGTATTTCGCCTCTGCAGAACTCAAAGCCACAGACTTCTGCTTCCTGTTGTACCAAGAGACAACTCCTGATCCCAAGCTAAAGAAACACCCTGAAGTTATTTTCATGTATGTTGTACTGCCTGCCCAATCTGCATCAGTATAGCCTATCAACCTAATACCATCACCTCAAGCATATATGATCCCATACTCAATTGTACCACGCAAATAATGCAACACATGCTTTGTCGATGTCCAATGCACTCTCTTCGGCTCAACCATGAACTGACTAAGAGAGTTTACTGCAAAGGATATATCTGGTCTGGTGTTGACCAAATACATGAGAAACCCAATCAGCTACTTATATAAGGTGGGGTCAACATCCTTCTCCCTGGATGAGTCTACCTTCTTCCAATTTGTGATCATAGGAGTAGACATGGCTCTACAATCCTCCATCTCGAACCTCCTCAAGATTTTGATGCAATATTTCCCTTGTCCAAGGAAAATCTCTCCATTTGTCTGCCATACCTCCATACCTAGAAAGTAGTGCATAAGCCCCAAATCCTTCATTTCAAACTCTACTGCAAGGTCCCTCTTGCACTCCTCTATGAGCCCCAGTGAACCTGTTAAAAACAAGTCATCTACATATAGAACAAGAATGAGAACCTCACCCCCAACGACCAAGTAGTAGAGGTTAGCATCCACCTCACTCTTCACAAAGCCCATTCCCTACAAGTATCTATCAATGTGCTCATACCACGCCCTGGGATCCTGCTTGAGTCCATACAAAGCTCTCTTCAATTTGCACACGTGGATTTTGCTACTGTGTGCTACAAAGCCCTCTGGTTGTTCTATGTATACCTCATCTTTCAATTCACCATTAAGAAACGTCGTCTTGACATCCAGCTGATGGATCTGCCATCCCATCTATGCTGCAAATGAGATCACGGCTCGTATAGAAGTATACTTGTCCACTGAAGTGAATGTATCCTCATAGTCTATTCCCTCCTTCTGAGAGAAACCCTTGGCCACAAACTTTGCCTTGTGATTTTTCGTTGCTACCATTTGCACCGTGTTTGATCTTATAGATCCAACATGATCCAACCACTGCCCTATCTGTCGGTCTAGGCACAACCTCCCACACATCGTTCTGCACTATTGAGGTATATTCCTCAACCATCGCATCTCGCCACACCTGTTGTTGTGCGGCCTCCTGATAGTTGGAAGGCTCACTATCTACCAACTGACTAACTAATGCCATATAGTCATTATATTTTGTTGGTTGTCTCCATTGTCTATTACTCATCCTAGTTGCTCCCACAAACTCTTGAGTATCTCTCTATGTTTGTTGGTTTCTACTAGCAACTGTAGAGGATGAAGCATCAAGCTCCATGTGTTCCTGATGCATCTCTTGGATTTGTTGCATTTGTTGCTCCATACTCTACGAACTCTAAGCACCTGAGCTTGTGCTTGTACTAGTAATTGTACTTGAGCTTCGCTGCCCCTGGTCTAATTGCTTGATCCTTGGAGCTTTTGTTGGTTGCTCACTCTGATCATCTGCTGGCAAATCTTTGGACCTCCTAAATGCCTTGTCCTCCATGAACTTGACATCACGCCTAACTATAATCCTCCTGGCCCCTAGAATAAATATCCAATATGCCTTTGAGGTTTCACTATACCCCACAAAGTACCCTCTCTCTACAATCTGATCTAACTTGGAAAGTGTAGCCCCTGGAATGTGACAATATGCCAAACTCCCAAATATCCTGAAGTGGATGACATCTTGCTTCTTCCCTGAGAACGCTTCATCTAGTGTCATCTTGCCCAATACCTTATGTGGAACCCTATTCTGTATGTATATTGTTGTATTGCATGCCTCTTCCCATAAGTAGTGTGGCATATCCTGGTCATACAACATAGCCTTTGCCACCTCCGATATAGATTGATTCTTCCTCTTAGCAACCCCATTCTACTACAGATTGTAAGGAACGGTCCATTCTCTCTTGATTCCTTCCCTGGTACATAACTCCTGGAACTCTTTCTAATGCCACCACACAACCCTAGAGGAAGTTTCAATTCACTAAACAAGCGTACTAATTTTTTTTTTTAAAAGAAGTGAATTAAACCCACATGTTCAACTAAAATTGACAACATCCCCTAGGGTTACATAACTAAGATTACTTAAATCCCCATTAACATACATCATCTAAATTACATTGAAAGTAAACAACTCAAGTAATAACATTCAACAACATAAAAAGATATGAGATAAAAAGAAGCATTCATTACATAAATCTATTACAATCCTCATTCCCAGAATGAGTCAAAATACATAAGTATGATCATTACAAGGTCCACCTCATAACACAAGAGGGGTAAATCAATATCATTACAATATGAGATACAAAGTACAAGAATTAAAAGTAAGAAATGCGAGATGTCCATCTAGATGTCTCGCCACCAAGTACTGAAGATCAAGGGGACCCAACGGTTTTGGTGCATGTTCCACCCAACCATGTGGTACTCGCAGGCCCACCCCCCATGCTAGGAGATAGTAACCAAGTAACATGGACGAGAAACCTACTACCTCAAACCAAAGGCAGACTCAAACTGACACAAACTGACTCAACCACACATATGCACAATATAAGTCTATCTCTAATCATGGTTACATTGCTTCCAGACATAATATAATCAAGTGTGCTAAAGAACCATACGCACAACATAACACAGTGTTATCCTAGACAGAGTGTCATCGCAAGGTTTGTCATGAGATATCCTTTGGGCATTCTTCATAGGCTCCGAAAATCCTGGTGGCCTCAACCGAATCCCGGCACTCATACTAGCTCAAGTGGAATCAACTACCTCTCATAAGGACGAGATAGTGATCTTGCCATTCCAGGCCTTCTCACTCACCCCAAGTCTAAACAAACCCTTGTGTCTATGAGTGAGGTTAATTTATCTTGGTTAATGTGAACTACATCCTAATCCTCTAAATACATTTACTTTAGTTCTCAGTTGTTAAAATCACTTCTGAAGGTTTCTCTGTTTACCTCTTTGGGCTCCAGCCCCTAACAAAAGCCACTCTTCTAATTGGATAACACACTACACAATCTAACTCCAAGGGTTACTCAAGTGTTACAGAACTGAACCAACATGCTTTCTCCTATCCTAGGAGGCAACCACAAAGAAATCCACTCCAACACTAGGAGGACACTAGATACTTGTAACACTTACCCAAGGGAAATCAAAACAATAGTTTAACAAGGGAATGGCCCACGTTTTACTGGAAGACTTTACAACCCAACTACTCAACACTCATTCACAACATACTCATTAAAAGATACATAAATGAACTCATGCATTGACAATGAAAAGTTCTATATTTGGTTATCTTAAAACCATGTTCCTATCTAATGCTTTTCGTAGCAAATAGAATAATGTCATTCTAAATTTATATTTGAAACAATAAATTTTCATAAAATAAATATTTTTTCGCGACTTACTCTAATCATGAGCAATACTAGATCCAACCAAAATTGTTTGTCCAAGTCATTACGTAATCCTATGTTTAACAAGATATTACATACATATTCACAAAGAAAACACCTCATATTAAAATTTAATATGCACTATTAAAACCAATATTTTTATCTTAATCCAAAAAAAATCAACTATGCAAAGAAAAACTTTAAATAAGATTACATATACAATATATATAATATTAATTACATTTTATATATATATATATTAAATATTATATATATTCATATATAATATAAAAATACATATAATATATATATAAATTAAATATTATATATATAAAATAAATCAAATCAAAATAAAAATAAAATTTAAAACGAATTTAAAATAACAAAAAAGAAAATTTAAAAAAAAACATTAAACACAGGTCCGGACGGTACCTCGTTCGACGGACGGTACCGTCGGTACCCGCGGACAGTCCGCACACATAGTACAACCTGCACCGAATGTACTCTAAATACAGCGGCCGGCACGACCACTAAGGGGGCCACAGTCCCCACAGAACAGTGTGTCCCCCATGCGGTGGGTGCACTGCCCAAGGGGTACTACGTACCCCAAGGCAAAAGGACAGTGGGGGCCGAACCCCCCCCACTCAACAAAAAATTTAATTTTTTATTCAAAAATGTAAAATCAAAATTTTGTATGTAGAGTACGATTTTACACAGGTCCATACGGCGGCGATTTCAAAAGCTCAACAAACAAAAGCTTAAATAAAATATTATATTTTTGTAAATATATTTTATGTGTATCATATTTAAAATATGATACATGTAATGTATTTTACATTAATATATATATATTTTTTAAATTCATTGTACTGGTGAAATTGAAAGAAATTTTTTAAAAACCAGTAACAAACTTTGAAAATAATAAAACCTCTCAAAGTCAAGCATTTAAAATCTGAATACCAAAAGAAACCCTTCTTTTTTTTCTTGTTTTCAAATAATTTTAAACACAAAAAAATCAATACATTGATCTAGAGTTTTTTTAACATAATTTTCTAAAGAGGGTTTGTGGTTTGAAATACAAATCTGCAAACTAGATGTTGAATTTTAACCTAGGGTTTCAAGAAAAAGATTCACCCATTTGCAAATTTCTTATCATTTAGAAAATAGGTTAAACTAGGAACAATAAAACAAAGAAATAAAAAAAAACCTGGTTATTTGAAGCCACAGGAAATAGCCAAGATTCTTGATGCAGAGCTTCCCTTGAACTCCTCACAATTCCTTTTCAACAATGCAATGAATTTCCAGCTAGCTTTGATCCAATAGCTCCACCTTCTTCACATAATTTTCTCTCCTTTCAATTTAATTCTCCAAACAGAAAATAATTCCAAAACTTTAATGTGCAAACGCTCTCCAAAAAACTCATACCTGTGAAAAAAAAAAAGGAAGAAGACTCCCCAAATTTTTCTGCCCTAATCTTATAAAACATCATTTCCTCAAAATTCCAAAATAACCTAATGCAACCCTAATTCACATTCAATGCAAGAAATTGAATTTAAAAGTTAATTTCATTTCCCCTTTTTTGGAAGGCCCTAATTTTGACTTTAAAGTAAAATTTCAATTTCTCATAATTCCCTTTTTGATTTAATTTAATTTAACAATCAAATACACTTCCTTAATTATTATTAAATTATCTAATAACTAAATCCAATCCCTTGAGATTTAAATTTAATTAAATAAATAATTTAACTTTAATTAACTTACTTACAATTATTTAATAATTAAATTTAATCCCTTGGATTTAAATTTAATAAATTAAATAATTTAAGTTTAATTTCATTAATCATTTTAAAAATAACCAATAAGCATAACATTAATATAATATAAAAATAAACATTTCTTCTAGCCAATGCAATTTTCTAAAAGAACTATTTAATAAGACAACACTTTTCAAAACATTATTAACATTATTTAACATCAAATAAGATACAACATGACTCAATACTCAGAACTGACGACACACTAAGGCTAGGGTGTAGACCTGACACATGTTACCAAGCTACTATCTCCCGTTCAACTTAACCGTTGGATCAACACGCTCAAACCTGTGAAACCAGGTGGAGTCGATGTCATGTACCTGCAACCTGAAATCAAGTAAACAACATAATATATCTAGCATATAATTCACACTGTGAAGAAGAAATCTCGGATTCGCAGGGCGCTCGCAAGCGAGTGATGCGAACCCCTCTTCTTCACCAATACACTCATCAAAGACTGACACTAACGTCATAAACAATACTTCACATAAATAATCTCATGATAATTCTACTGACATCATTAATTCATCAAAGCATGTGAAATAAAATCAAATAGTCACATCACACAATAATAGTTGCCGCTCAAGAGTAGCGATCAAAACATCATAATAAAAATGTGTCCAGTATCAAAGTAGCTGCAATCCAAGCAAAGCATAAAACAACATGAAACGAGAAGCAAAATGGACACTTTACCTTTGCACTCGCCTCCATTGTCTGACCAAAGAACCTTTATCTTCCTGCCTATCAAATTCTCCACAAGAGCTTAGAACTCTTGAAAACGACTGAAAACCTCATCCTTGGTCTTCAAGAAGTATATCCAAGTCTTCCTGGAGAAATTATCAATAAAAGTAACAAAGTACTCATATCCTCTAAGAGACTTCGTCAACTATGGTCCACATATATCTGAATGTACTAGATCAAGAACACCCCTGGATCTGGTGTCACTCCTTGGAAAAGTTGCTTTCACAAACTTCCCCAACACACATCCCTTACATACATCATCATGCTCTATGCTCACCTCTGGAACACCTGTCACTGTCTCACGAAGCGATTTAAGTCCTCCATGATGTATATGGCCCATCCTTCTATGCCATAGCTCTCCTTGATCTCTAGAATTATCGTTGCTCATCAGTGCCTTATGAGTATCAAACTGCAACCTGTAAAGTCGATCACTCCTAACCCCAATAACTATAAGTGATTTCCAATCCTTATGCTTGATTAACACATTTTCCCCTCTAAAGAGTACATTGTAGCCTTTATCCTGAAGGAAAAATACATAAATCAAGTTCATACCCAAGCCTGGCACATGCAACACATCATGAATGGGAATCGGCTTGCCATTCTCCCTCTGAAATAGAACAATCCCTTTCCCAACTGGATTGAGTTTGGACATGTTCACCATAGAAATCTAGATTTTGATGTCCTCCTTATAACTGGAGAAGTATTCTCTAACTCCTGTCATATGAAATGGCGCCCCACTATCTATATACCAAACACCCTGCGAGGTTGACCTAACCATACAAACTATGAGTGCAAACTCATCCTCCATTCTACTAGAGAGCTCATTTGCACTTCTTGAAGTTGTCGTTTGCTTCTTGCCTTTCTTCCTTTGCAAGCAATTGCTGACATAGTGGCCAAACTTGTGACAGCCATAGCACTTGACTTTAGATAAGTCCTTCTCACCTTTAGAATTTGATCCTTTGCTAGACCCCTTCTTCGCTTTCCCTTTTCCAGCTAGGGCAACGTTTTCTTGTTTTGCCTCACTTTTTTGACTCTTAATGCTAGCACCACTGATAAGACTTAGTCTAAGCTCCTCTTGAGTGAAGTCACTCCATAGTCGATCCCAACTTGGTAAGGTGTCTCGTCCATTAATAAGTTGAACAAAGACATCCCACTGCTTAGCAAACCCATTTAGGGCTATTTGTACTAGCCCGTCATCATTTGGTTTATCTCCAATAGTTGCCAACTCATCTTTGACAAGTCTAAGTCTAGTGAGGTAACTTGTAACGTCTTCTCGCTTGTTCATTCAGGTATTCCTCAACTTTCCTCTGAGAATCAGCTTCATGTTAGTGGTAGCATTCTAGTACAGATTCATAATGGCATCTCACATCTTCTTCGTTGTATCTAACTTTGCGATATGCGGAACAATATGATCCTTAACACCGTCAAGAATCAACCTCCTCGCCTTGGCATCTTCCTTCTTATATGCTAAGAGCTGTGTTGGATCTGTAGGTATAGCTACAACACTGGTAACATATTCCTTGATACCATTCTCTTCCAGCAATAAAGAAATTTTGGCTTTCTAGACACCAAAATTTGAGGCTCCATCCAATCTGTCCTGATCTCTTAAACTTGTTGAGGCCATCTCAAAAAAATATAATAATAATAAAAACAAATAATTATAAGAGGTAGAACTGGGTTTTCTAAACCCTTGATTTTTCCTTCGTGTGTCTGCGCTAAACCCTTTTAGCCCTCATATCTGCTCTGATACCATGTGAAAATTCTATTGCAGTTACTGATTATTAATCTCCTATCTATAAAGATTATTTGACTGCCGAAAATTAATTCACAACAAATATTAAAAAATAATACAACCGCAACTTCACAAATAAATCCACGAGAATAGAGAAGAAAACATGCAAAATAATAAACACGATATTTTTGGACAAATTGTCCCTGGAAAAAGCTCGAAGGGAAAACCAGCACTGCAGATAAGGAATTTTATTAATCTTCAGCAAATCAAGAGATACATAAACTGCTTGCCTCTTACTGGCAAAGCTTCTACAATATTCTTCTTTGAAAATTCTTCCCTTAATTTCTCCTACTGAAATTCCACTACTACTGCCTCCAACGCTATCACTACGCCCTTGCTATCACTGCAAGACTATTTTTTCTCACTATAAAATTATTTGCTATCACTGCAAATCTTTCTCAAGTGTGTGTATGTTCTCCAAATGCCCATTGATCCCCTTTTAAACTATTCTCATTGAAAAATCAATGGCCATGATTTAATCTCAATCAATGGCTAAGATTAATTAGACTCTAACGAACCCTAACTAACTGGTTTCTAGAAGTCTCTAAGGGAAACAATTAATTAATTAATTAATTATCTCTAACTAACTCCTTTCTAGAAGTCTCCATAATTAAATAATAATTCTTGGGAATGGAGAAAACAGTTGTCTGAGCTACAATAAATTAACACTCAAAGCCTCCCTTTCTTGTTGTTAGTCTTTCGACAACTCAACTAAAAACCATGGTCATCCAGTTCTTCCTGCAGGTCTATTCTTTCTATCACACATAACATCAATTTTCTTATGTTGACCAATCATATGCTTTGCAATAACCTTTTGTGATTTCAAATCTTGTCAAGTTGCATAACGATATCAATTTTTTTCTTCTATGTGCTCTCATGGATAGCCAAAGTGTTGTTGGAATTTATCGACAGTCTACAGAAGAAAAATATGTGTTGCCTTCATCACATTCAAACAGGGATATGATGGGCATGGGTCCCAAGTCGCTTGGAATTTGGGACCTGAATGTGTTTGTGGAAATTCATTTTGTAATCGAGGATCCTCAATGCCTTCCTATATTCCTCAGCGAGTTTTCACAATTTGACAACTTCAATATAATCGTATTTATAAGAACAATTGGGCCATTAGTCTCTTGCAGTTAATGTATGGTAGATATTTTACAATTGGAAGATTTGATTTTGCTAGATTTGCTTTCATTTATTTCAAAGATCTGATTTAGTCTAATTTGATTGCCTCGACTAATTATAGTAATTATTCAAACACCCAATTTCTACGCTGAAATGTCCTAGCCTATTGCAAATTTATGACAATTCAAAGCATGTCAGATATTTCATAGGGTTATTTGATTTGAAGGGACATCCTCTACAATATATTTTCTCAGTGCAAAGAATGCATCAAAAGCAAATTAAGGCAAATCAAACCATATCTGAGGATGGTCGAAGGGACATTTGATATGATGTCTTCCAACTATCCAAGAATTGTTTATCGGCAACTAAACAATCTTTACTAGCGTGAGACGACTTCCTAACTCAAACCTCACATAAATATCACGAGAGCGGTTATTATTGAAAAGTTTTATCTTCCTATAATTTACTTTAAAACAATTTTATTTACTTAAAATATTTATGTTATCTTAGAATTAGTGAAAAATCATTTTATTTGATGTCATCAAACTCAAAATCAACTAATCAAATAATAGTTCTTGAAAAAAAAAATGGTTCATAAATGTTTAATAAATATTTATTATGATAAGCAATCTCAACCTCAACTATGTCAATTATAGTTGCATCTAGTATGAATCAAACTCGAGGTCAGAGCCAACCCTAACAACTATAATATACGTAAACCTAATAAAATCAAGATACATGCAATTTACAATAATTTGTTGATCTCAAACTATTATGTAGCCTACCTTTAATTTGTTTTTATAATTCATCTATCAACTACACAAGTACTTGTATTACAATCCTACAAAAATATGCATTTGTCATTGTGACTACAATACATAACTTAAAAGAATCTATTATTTCAAATTGTTATTTGACTTCCCCCTAAATTTGTGTGTGTGCGCGCGCGTGCACGTATGTATATGTATATGTATATATATATGTGTTTGTGTGTAAATATATATATATGTATGTATGTATGTATGTATGTATGTACATACATATTCATACATATGTATATATATATATGTATGTACATACATATTCATACATATGTATACATATATATATATATATATATATAGAAAATCTTTGCTTCAAAGAATTTGGATATATGAATTGTAAAGGAAGATTAGAGTGTACAATAGATGGTTGTGGTATACAATGATTATGATTTTCTATAATCCAAATGTTAGATTTAAATTTGCACATTTTTATGTGACGACTTTCATTGCATATTCAAGAGTATTAAGAATACTTCTCACATGGTATAATGATGAATTGATATAAGCCAAAATGAAAGCAACTTGAGGATGTTTTCTAAATGGGTTAGTATGTGTTAAAAGAGATTTTTCAATACACACGAAGAATAGGTTGTAACTACCTCAATATGTGTTGACATACTCACAATATATACATGCATATGTATGTATATATATGTATATATATGTATGTGTGTGTGTGTGTGTGTGTGCACGTGTATGTACATACACACATACATATACATACATACATACACACATTTCAAATCATACTCTGATCCATCATCAAAATAATGTGAGTTGGAGAAGAGAATGAATAAATAGTAAACCAAGACCCACTAAATAGTGAGAGGTTGACACAAAGGGGGAGGAATTAAGAAGAGCCAACTTTAGACTCAAAATATGAAAAGGAGAGAACAAAGAAAACGAAACAAGGGCAAAGCCCAAAAACAAATTTAAAAAAAAAAAATCAATTCTTTCTCATGAGTCTTGCTTCTTCTGTCAATCTTTCACTATTTAATGGATCTAGTCTACTATTTACTTGTTCATTCTCTTCTCTAACTCACACTATCCTAATGATGGATCATAGAATATGATCTAAAACATTGATGTTTCATTTCTTTCTTTTTAATATTTTATTTTAAACTAATTTTCAAAATAAAAGAAAAAATATTATGTAAGATACTACATAAAATAAAATCATAAATTAAAACCAAAATAATTCAAAGTCATTTCAAAAATATACTTTTAAAAACAAAAATAATCGTTTTGTTTTGTTTTCTAATAGTTCTTTTGGATAAGCTAAAATGAAAATTCATTTTCCTCCACTTAAATCTCTCTAATATTTCTTTTTTTATTTTGTTTTAAACTCTATTTTAATTTATTTTATTTATTTATTTTGAATAATCTAGCTAAAGTTTAAATATTTATGATTAATTTTAATCATCATTATTTAATAATTTATCATTTCAAAAATTAGTTATTATTTCCATTTAATTAATGGATATTTTATAATTAATTATAAATTAAAAAGTTTCTAGAAAACGAGGGTCATGACAATTTTAACATTGCTAATTCCATACAATCTCCTCTTTGCACAATCACAAACCTGTGTACGTCATTGAAGAGCATTCTTTCCTTTTCACATGCCCGTCGAATTTGTTGCTTTTCTCAAACATTTGTACTTTACAATAAATAAATAAATAATGCTTTGTTCAACAAACTTTCAAACATCACAGAAAAAGGTCTACATATAATGGCCTATTGACCACAAATGAAAATACACGTGGGTTCCTGTAAACATACATACCCAGCCAACAAACAGTAGAGAATATTAAATTAATTGCCAAGTGCATTTACTTTGAATTCCATAGAATTAGATTAACTGCCAGAGATATTATTTGAAAGTTAATTTGAAGTGCACAAAATAAATCAACTTCCATTAATAAATGTCTTTAACCATCAATAGAAAGATCAATGAATATGAAACAGTTAATGCACAAAAAGAAAATTTAATGTTTCCCAACTACATATTGAACTATGCACAAGAATAATGTTACTAACATATAATACATAAAAATTAGATCAACTCACAAAGGGCTGTCTAAACCACATAAGAAATCAGTGCCGTCGAATTTCAAAACTTCACACAAAAACCACAGAATCTCAAGTAAAACGTCTTTTAATTATCAGTAATTTATAATTTAAGAATTAAACAAATGGAGATGAGGTTCAGAAATCTGCTCTTATAAGTAACAAGTATGCTGCCACGGATCTGATTGAACTCTGTTTGATGTAAATCATAAATGAGAACTATTTGACCAAACTCCTATATCATGGGAATTACAAATCTAATAAACATGGCACTGGAGACATGGGGTGTGGGTACAGGGATGTCATTTAGAAATATGATGCAGGATTATGAATAAGAGTACACTTACAGCTATTTTGCATTTAAATATAGCCCTCTGTAAATGTCGGGATGCTTATGACCAGAAAACTAAATGAAAGAGGAAAACAAAGTTTATTATCGGTGCAGCCCACAAATCAGTATAAAGATGATCATGGAATAATTACAGAAAAGGGGGCAGAAATGGTAGATTATGATTGCATGGCATTGATCACATGTGGGCTGTTGACCATATTCACATAAAGGAAAACCAAATTAAAGGTTCTATTACAAAAAATGTTGCATCTTAAAAGGATAACTGCAACTGCTAAGAAAGTTGTGAGGAAAGGGAATGCAAGGAACAAAGATATAAAGCGAAAACGGAGGCAACCAAATCACTACAAAAAGGCTGAAATGAAGGAAATAGATAAAGTAAAACAAAGAAATTGAGAGATTAGAGAAATGTGGCAGAAAACAAAACTTAATTTGACACAAATGTTTTGTAATTGGGTATCCAAAATAAGATAAAAGATGAAATTCTATTTCAACTAGCAAAAAAAGACGAAATGCTAGTTCAGAAATGTATTAATCGAGTGAGTTTGGTTAGCTGCTACAAGATAGGATGTGACTATATATATGTTAGATCGCCATGCAATAAGTTTCTTCTCCACGTCCATGAGCTAAAAATTTAAGACAATTTACAATGAAGGAAAATTAAGCAAAAGGATAAATGCTCCAACAAAGGATTTTTCTCCAACATGCACTACAAATTGCCAAAGAATTTAGTTCAGCTAAATGTTGAAATTAGTAAATTACATGTAAAAAGCAATAGAATGCTTTGAAGTCCTTTGTTTTGATCACTTCAAAGGAGTTAATAAACTTATTGACCTTTAAAGATAAACTTATTTTTACATCAGTATGGTGTTCATTTGAAAACCCTTCAGAGACGATCCTCTTTTAACACTCCCAATCCAAGGTGTCCCTCTTAGAATATGCAATATATTCAAGACAACTTACAAAATAATGATAATGAGTACACACGATACACTGAACTACAAATTGCCAAATATAAATGCCATAAAGACTTTAGAAATTAGTAATTTTAGTGTAGAAAGCAATAGAATGCATCGAAATCCTTTGGTTTCTGACATGATTTTCAGTCCATAATATTATAGTGTGCAGTTTCTGGTTTTGACTGAAATTTTTTCCTCAACATTTTGGATCAAACTCCATGATCCTTTGGTTTGGTCACTCCAAAGGAATTATGAACATGTTATGATTCATGAACATACTGACCTTGAAGGCTAAACCTAGTTTTAGATCAATATGGTGTTCCTTTGAAAACTCTTCAGAGACGATCCTTTTTAATCCTCCCAATCCAAGGTGTCCCTCTTTCTAGAATATCTAATACATATAACTACACCAAACAAAAAAATTAACATATGCCTAATCTGAATGGCCTTGTTCCTAAATTTACCAGTTCAATTTACTTTGGTTTTCCCCTCTCAGTCTTCATGATAGGTTAAAAATATATTAAATGAAGGGAAAAAATTTGGAGGGTTATGCCACTCACTTAAACAATCAATTTACTTTGGTTTTCTTCTCTCAAGTCTTTATGATAGGTTAAAATTATATTAAATGAAGGGAAAAGTCTTGGAGGGTTATGCCACTCACTTAAACAACTACATAGGTAAATCTTACCGAAGTTGCTGATGGGCCAGCTTAAGATTCTTCCTGAGAAGGACAGTGATTTCTTTACAAAATTCAATCCATTTAAGTGTGCCACTCCTTGAATAACTTTTTGCCCCCAGAAACAGATTTTTACAACCAGCCAGATTTGTCTGATCTGCTATAGATTTATCAATTGCTATAGAAATTTGATCAAGATTCAAATTATTTTTAAATTTCTGGATTTCTGAATATTTGGCCTTCCGAACAAATCAAATTTTTCATACCTGGTACATATGCCTAAAAAAACTAAATACAACATTTGTATGATCAATGTAAAAATAGGGATAGCCTTGGGCATCCATACTTTCTCCAAGTCATGATATATAGATGGGTATTCTCTGAAGCCTATCTTCAGCAAAATTAAGTTCAATATATTCCCTCGATAAAAATACAAAATAAATTTGGTGAAGACTAGTGTTTCAGTTACCAGAGCAAAAATTTTATATAATCCTCAACTCAATTACCAACACATTTATTCTTCTCTCTTAATTTTTTTAGCCATCACCAAAATGTATTGGTTCTCAGGATCTATACCAACATTTAATAATGGCTATATTCTTTTATTGCAATATCTCTATAGCCTCTAAATTCTGCAGTTTCTTTCCTTTCTACAACTATACAAGTCTTCCAATTACATGATGAATGAAATCTTATAGTTCTCATAACTTAACAAAAAATATTAATTATCAAGGTGGTCATATCACTCTAGAACAATTGTTCAATGCACTGATAATCCTGCCAAAAGGTATACTTTTTTCACTGACTAGACCAGTACAGTTCATTTTCCTCAATCTTGGAGACTATCATTGAATATTAAGGGGAAGACATCTATGTCTATGTATTCTTAATGAATTTGAATTTCAGGAACTAATAACAATAAAATGTGCAAGAACCATAGCCACTGTAGACTGTCCCACAGACAATAGACTAATCAGAACTCAAGGGAATTTGTGATAATCACTACAATGCTGAGATTTATGGCTATGGAATCACTTAAATCCTGAAATACACTCCCCTAGAACAATTCAATGAAATCTGGAAATGAAACTATGCTCAAAGCAACTGGACAATGAAAGCAAGACACAGTGAACACAGTACACACGGTTTTCACCTGGAGAACCCTCAATTTGGGAAGAAAAACCCAGTTTGATAAGTGTGAAATAGCAGTTCTATCTGTTATATTGCTATTCAACAAATACCAGTTCAATCCATTATATTGATATTCAATCAGTACAAGGAGGATTACCATGTAATTACTGTTGGTATCCTTCCTGTCTGCTCATGAATTGAACTGGGAGTTTGTTTTGTGTTTGTGACTAGTGATCCATGCTCCCCATTCTTCCAGCAACCAATTGCCATCCTCCTTTTCTCTTTTTAATGAATGTTGGCCTTTACTCCTGTGCACAGGAGTAGCCCAGCCATCCTCAGCATCTCAAAACTCATGGTGTTTCAGTTCCCCTTCTTCACCGAGTTCATGTTGTAAAACTGCCACTCTTTAAAAGAATCTGTTGTCAAATACGAAACTACCCCAACACTTTTGTGACCACTCTGCCAATTCCATGACTGCCACTATATTATAGAACCACTTTGGACATTAATTTTTTGTCCACTGTCACCTTTGAAAATGCCTCTGGAGAGAACTGGTGGTTTCATCCGTTGTTAACAGCAAATACCTGCACTTGTCCAAATTTTGAAACACGCACTTTTATACATGCTACAGACCTTCTGGATCCTTTTAGATCATGCCTACCTTCATAGAGAGACTTTTGGTCTCTCAAAAGCTTATTGGGAGATTAGATGAGGAAACAATGTCCTAAATTCCTAATCATCTCTTTGGAGCAGAAATTAAAAAGTTCCCTAAAAACTCGCTAAATTGTGAGTTTCCATGAGATTAATCAGCTCTCGAGTTACTCCCACAAAATCTTGGGAGGCAAATTTTTGCAAGTGAAACACTCACCGAGAATTTGCAAGTCGGATCTGAAACTGCACCAATTGTGTCTCTTTTCGAATCACAACTGGTTCTACCATGCAAATGTTTGATATCTTGGTTGTACCCCAAAATCATGTTTGTATATGCAAATGCCCTCATAACTGAAAGTAAAACAACCCTTGCGATAGCAAATTAAAAAAAAAATCACAACTGCACTTTAAAAAGCTCCTTGAAACTGCAAATTGAAAAAAAGAAAAAACACACCTTGCATCCACAAATAAAAAAAGCATTATTTTAGTTGCAATTGCATGTTTCCACCATGCATTTGGCTTTGTGCTTGGTGGAAATTTTCAGCGAATTAGGTTTTTTTATTGAAACTTGATTTGTGTACGTAATTGACATTTGATTGTAAGAGATAAACCATAAGTTACAAAAATTAAATTATTACATGAATTGGTATTTTCTATGCTTTAGGTTTTGTACTTGTTTTCAAAAAACTTGAGCATACTTTTTGTGCTTTAGGTTTAATGTTCAAAAAATTTGCCAAGTCAGCGAGTCCAAGTCAAATTTCAGACTGCCAAGTTTTGTCAAGTCACAAATTTCTAAACCATGCTTTGGAGTACCAACAAGCTTGATCAATGGTTTGTCAACTGAGTCGCACTTGCCAAGACTCATGAACCCCCCTTCTTGTCTCTCTCTACTTACTTTGAATTACCACATCCTCAGGTATTACTACTCATCTATCATAAATTGTATCTTCCACCAAAGGTAGCACCAATTCAGCTTCAACCAACATGGATGGCTCATATAATTGGAGATATTTACCATTGAACACTAAGAAGAGTTTCATGAAAAGAGGGAGATCCAACTAGAATGCATTCTATTCAACTACTTCTAAGATGGTATATGGCTTATACCTAAAAGGCTTAGTTTTCTTAGCTTTGTCCTTGCATGCATTCTTTACCTAGGGACAGCCATACCTTGTCTCCAACTTTGAGGCCACACTCAACATGGTATTGAACATGTCTCTCCTTGTATTTCAATTGAGTCTTCTCTAGTTGCATCTTCACCTTGAGTTGGATCACACATATCCTCTTAATGCATTTTGTTGCTTTTGTCCTCTTTGAGTCCAATCCTCCTTGCTCAACCTACTGCTCAAGTGCAATGTTAATTGGAGTAGTCGGTTTATATCCCCAATATACCTCAAATAGTGACTACTGAGGAATGAATTGTCTTGTTGTATGAGTGTTGGATATAGGGTGAAGACGCATCCCAAGCCTTCAACATCCTACTGTAACAACCAAATTTGAGTTGTACCAAAATCCTATTGTTGGCAACACAAGGGCAGACAACTAAGAAGGGGAGGGGAGGTGAATCAGTTGTCAAAAATTTTCCAACTTATTTAACTTCTTAACCTTTAATCTCACATATTTGATTAATAATAGTGAAAGCATGAATCAATAACACATCAGAAACACACATAACACCAAGATTTTTGCGTGGAAACCCTGTTAGGGGAAAAACCACGGTGGAGGTTAATCCACAAGTTATACCTTTTAAAAGTATAAGAAGAATATAAAAGGAATGCACATGCATTCAGGCACACTGCCTAGAGCTCACTGCTCAAAGGAAGACTCACTATATTACAAAAAATATTCAAATTAAAACCATCTGAACAATTTGAACTGAGAAAGTAGCATCTACTATTGCATGAGTACAGTTCTGGTTAAGTACATGAACACTTTTTTACTTTCCTTCACTCTTCTTCACACTCTGCTATGCTTTCGAATGATCTGAATCTTTTTCGCACATAGCACTCGCACACTTCGCATCACACATGTTTCAAATGAGATAAACAATCGCTTATATATATCCGCAACAAGAAATTACATTGTTTTATGTCGGCTTCAACAAAATAATAGAATGAATGCAAACTATCGGCCCAAAACAATAAAGATTATCAATGCACATCAACCAAAGTCGGCCACAACATAATAGAGACCTAAAACAATATCCTCAAACACAAAACACCTTCAAAGATTCTTCCTCAAAGATCCACAACACACTTCAAATACTGTGTTGGCCATGAACATGAAATACATTAACATGCAAGAGAAAATCTTGGATCGTGAGCACAATTATCAATGCGGACGTGCAACACAGATAGAATATGATCTAGAAACATCCACGAACGCCACAAGAACATACGCAACAACTCAGATTACCAGAATCACATTGTCTTCTTCCATGAACACCATTTGCAATAACAGAATAGCTGTCAGAACACAGAAACTTATAACTTCCTCAAATCTTCATGCGCACCTCTGAAACTTACGAAGTAGAAACTACATAGGCTTGAAAACAAACCCTTTAATCCGCAACATCTACTTTACAACATACGGAACTTTCCTCCATACTGATCTTCATTGCTTCACAGACAACCTGTAACATATTTATTTCAATTTTCTCAATATCCTCAACATATACAATCTTAAAGACATTAATGCTAATAGTGTTGACATCAATGACAACCACATATCAGCAACACAACCACAACATCCAACAATCTCCCCCTTTGGCATTGATGGCAACACATGATGTGAAAAATACACCATCAACGCAACTAACAATCTCCCCTTTTCACATTGCTCTTCTCAAACTTCTCTTCTCCCCCTTTCTTTTAGCTCTTCCATAGTTTTTCACATTACTCTTCTCCCCATTTGACATCAATGGCAAAGGTACACAAGCTCTGAACTACATATCCGAATCATCCGACTACTCCCCCTGAGTAGCAGCCACCACAACATCAACCCGGATCAAGATATGACTATGAATGCACGGACTAATGCAAGGACTATGCATCTTAGTTCTGATTAGGAGGGGTAATTACCCCTAACTTCCCTCTGAGATACTCAAAAGTATCTTTAGGCAAAGGCTTAGTAAAAATGTCTGCAATTTGTTCCTTAGTAGGCACATACTCCAATCTGACTTCCTTATCTCTCACTTTGTCTCTCAAAAAGTGGTACTTGATAGATATATGCTTGGTCTTTGAATGCAACACCAGATTCTTAGAAATGTTTATAGCACTTGAGTTATCACGGAATATGACAATAGGTTTATCATACACAACTCTGATATCTTTCAACATTTGTTTCATCCACAATACTTGAGTACAATTATTAGCAGCAGCAATATATTTTGCCTCTGCAATAGACAAGGAAATGGCATTCTGCTTTTTGCTTAACCATGAAATCAGTTTCTTTCCCAAGAAGAATGCGCCACCACTAGTACTTTTCTTGTCATTCACATCTCCTGCCCAATCAGCATCAGTAAAGGCACTTAAAGTAAGATCATCATCTTTAGGATACCATAGGCCAAAATCAACTATTCCCTTCAAGTATCCGAAAATTCTCTTCACAACAATCACATGAGATTCCTTAGGATCGGCTTGAAATCTAGCAACAATGCATACAGCATTCATGATATCAGATCTAGTTTGAGTCAAATACAGCAATCCACCAATCATTGATTTGTATCTAGCCTGATTTGTCTTCGGAGAATCATCATATTGTGTCAACTTACATCCGGTCACCATGGGTGTACCGACTGGTTTTGAATCTTCCTGAGTAATTTGCAATCCCAAAAAGAATTTCAACTCTCCAATCATTGACATCTCAAACTCATTATGCATTTCATTAGCAAACTTCATGCACAAACCATCATCGCCTCCAAAAATGATATCATCAACAAAGACTTCCACAAACAAATCTTTATCTTCATCAATCTTGAAATACAGATTACTATCAGTAGTACCTTTGTTAAATCCAAGCTTCAGCAAGTATTTATCCAATCTAACATACCAAGCTCTAGGGGCTCGTTTGAGTCCATACAATGCTTTCTTCAACCAACAAACCATCTCCTTGATCAGCCAATTGAAATCCATCAGGTTGCTCAATATACACCTCTTCCTCTAATTCACCATTTAGAAATGCTGACTTGACATCCATCTGATAAACTCTATAGTTTTTGTAAGCAGCATAAGCAAGAAACAATCTCACAGCTTCAATTCTAGCAATAGGAGCAAAAGTTTCTTCAAAGTCAATACCTTCCATCTGAGAGTATCCTTTGCATACCAGTCTTGCTTTGTTTCTAATAACTTCACCTTCTTCATTCAGTTTGTTTCTAAAGACCCATTTAGTTCCAATTAAATTTTTGTCTTTAGGTCTAGGAACAAGAATCCATGTATTATTCTTCTCAATTTGTTGTAATTCTTCTTTCATAGCTTCAATCCAATGTTCATCTTTGCATGCTTCATTTACATTACTTGGCTCAGCCTTTGAAATTAAACAATATTCTTTTGCAATTCTTCTCCTAGTTTGGACACCTTTGTTCTTACCACCTATAATCTGATTTTCTGAACGATTTAATCTCACATACATTGGAGTCTTAGAGTGTTCTTGAATTTCAGGCTCTTGAGGTCTCTCTTCTGTACTTTCACCAATCTCTGCTGCTTCTTGTTCTTCTTGATTCACCGAAATGATCTGAACTTGATTTGAAGTCTGACTCTTGTTTGTATTGTCATTTTAATCATTAGAATCATATCCACAAGTTCTGGAGGGTCTAGCAATATCTTCATCAACCTTAACATTTGCACTTTCAACCATTTTCTTCAGTCTCTTGTTGTAGCACCGGTAGGCCTTGCTCTTAGTAGAATAACCAAGAAAGATTCCTTCATCACTTCTAGCATCAAACTTTCCTAGATCTTCATCTCTCTTGATATAGCATTTGCTCCCAAAGATTTTGAAATATCTAACAGTAGGCTTATGACCAAACCATAGCTCAAAAAGAGTCTTACCAGTATTACCTTTGATTTGTACATGGTTAAGAATATAAACAGTAGTACTCACAGCTTCTCTCCAATGGATATGAGGGACATTTCCTTCCAACATCATAGTTCTAGCAGCATCTTGAACTGTCCTATTCTTCATTTCCACAACTCTATTCTATTGTGGGGGCCGCGGTGTAGATAATTGTCGCTTTATCCCATGCTCTTCACAAAAAGAATTAAACTCACCGGAAGTAAATTCACCACCTCTATCTAATCTCAGACACTTAATCTTCAGACCTGTCTCTGTCTTAACCATAGCCTTAAAGATCTTGAACTTTTCTAGAGCTTCAGATTTCTCCCTTAAGAAAGTAACCCACATCATCCTAGAGTAATCATCAATAAGCAACATGAAGTACCTATAGCCTTGTAGACTTCTGATTCTAGCAAGACCACACAAGTCAGTATGCACAAGCTCCGACAATTCATTTGAACAATGTTGTTTGTTGTGAAATGAAATTCTAGTTTGTTTTCCCAACTGACATTCCTTGCATATGGTATTAGTAGGCTTCACCAATTTAGGAAGATCTCTCACTGCCTGTGATGAACTTATCTTGATAATATTGTCAAAGTTTACATGATACATTCTCCTATGCCATAACCAACTTTCATCAACTTGAGCAATCAGACAACTTTTACTACCAGCATTCAGATGAAAGATGTTACCTTTTGTTTTTGTACCTAAAACAATCACATTTCCAGAACTTCCTAGTATGCTACACTTTCCATCTTTGAATTGAAGATTGTATCCCTTATCAACCATTTGTCCAACACTTAGAAGATTATGCTTCAAACCTTCAACATAAAGAACATCATCAGTATTATGCTTACCATCAAAAGAAATGCATCCTCTACCACGGATTACACCACCATTGTTATCACCAAATCTTACAACACCACCATCATACTTCTCCAGGCTTACAAATTTACTCTTATCACCTGTCATGTGATGTGAGCATCCACTATCAATTACCCATTCATCTTTTTCTTC
The DNA here is from genome assembly GCA_007115665.2 of Sequoiadendron giganteum. Lineage (NCBI taxonomy): Eukaryota > Viridiplantae > Streptophyta > Pinopsida > Cupressales > Cupressaceae > Sequoiadendron > Sequoiadendron giganteum. The sequence goes on from CM021109.1 coordinate 482,161,227, forward strand.
AACTCGAGCAGCTAGAGCTTTCTCCACATTTGTACAACTAACAGATTCAGTAGACAAAATTATTTTCTTTGATAGCAATAAACACAAACTCATCTTCACTTGCATTCCCTTTGTCGGATTCATCATCTGTCACACCTTCATCAGCAGCATAGTAACACTTCTTTTGAAATTTAGACTTGTAAGGTCTTGGCTTAGGAACTCTTTCTAGACACCTTGATGCAAAATGACCTATCTTGTTGCAAGAAAAACATTTAATAGGCAACTTTCTTTTATACTTACCTTCTCCTATGGCTTCCCTTTTGACAATACGTGCTTCAAGCTCATTCAGTTCTTTTTCTTCTTCTTCAATCTGTCTCACTTCTTCCTCATATCTGAATACCTTTCTAGAAGAACTTTCACCCGAATCATATCTCTGCTTGTCTCTCCCGGAAGTAGTAGCTTTGAATGCAAATTCTGTCTTAGGAAGGGCATCACCGAATTCACTCAACTCAAAAGCAGTAAGTTTACCAACCAACATATCTCTGGTTATATTTGTCACAGTTCGAAGCTCTTCAATGGCTGCAGCTTTGATTTTGTATGCATCAAGCAAAGATCTAAGCACTTTAGCAACAATCTTTGATTCATCCACCTATCCACCAGCACATCTGAGACCACACACAAGTCCATTCACTCTTTGCATGAAAGTAACAATATTCTCATCATTTCCCATCTTCAACAATTCATATTTTCTTTTTAGACACTGTAGCTTAGCCATCTTCACATTAGCATCACCTTCATATAAAGTTTCCAACTTTTTCCAGATCTCATAAGCAATTTTCAGATCCGTAACATTTGTCATCTCAGTATCAGTCAAAGCACTCAACAATGCTTCCTTGGCCCTGATGTTATATTCAACATCCCTAATCTCAGCAGTAGTAGTAGGACCATTTGGAGGGATAACATACCTATTGCATGTAATGTGCCAATAGGATTCACCAATGCATCTCAAATGACACTCCATTCGAGTGTTCCAAAAAGAATAGTTTGTTCCATCAAATCTCGAACTATCCTTCTTGTATGTCGCCATCCCAGATCACCTCAAGTTGTTAAACTTCTTTCAAGAAACTAGCTCTGATACCAATTGTTGGCAACACAAGGGCACACAACTGAGAGGGGGCGGGCGGGGGGGGCAAGTGAATCAGTTGTCACAAATTTTCCAACTTATTTTACTTATTAACCTTTAATCTCATATCTGATTAATAATAGTGAAAGCATGAATCAACAACACATCAGAAACATACATAACACCAAGATTTTTGCGTGGAAACCCTATTAGGGGAAAAACCATAGTGGAGGTTAATCCACAAGTTATAACCTTTAAAAGTATAAGAAGAATATAAAAGGAATGCACATGCATTCAGGAACACTGCCTAGAGCTCACTGCTCAAAGGAAGACTCGCTGTCTTATAGAAAATATTCAAATTAAAATCATCTAAAGAATTTGAACTGAGAAAGTAGCATCTGCTAATGCCTGAATACAGTTTCGGTTAAGCACATGAACACTTATTTACTTTTTTTTCACTCTTCTTCACACTCTGCTCTGCTTTCGAATGACTTGAACCTTTTTCGCACATAGCACTCGCACACTTCGCATCACACATGTTTCAAATGAGATAAACAATCGCTTATATATATCCGCAACAAGTAAATTACATTGTTTTATGTCAGCTTCAACAAAATAATAGAATGCATGCAAACTGTCGGCCCAAAACAATAAAGATTATCAATGCGCATCAACCAAAGTCAGCCACAACATAGTAGAGACCTAAAACAATATCCTCGAACACAAAACACCTTCAAAGATTCTTCCTCGAAGATCCACAACACGCTTCAAACACCTTGTTGGCCATGAACATGAAAAACATGAACACGCAAAAGAAAATCTTGGATCGCGAGCACAATGATCAATGCGGACGTGCAGCACACATAGAATATGATCTAGAAACATCCACGAACGCCATAGGAACATACACAACTACTTAGATTACCAGAATCACATTGTCTTCTTCCATAAACACCATTTGCAATAACAGAATAGCTGTCAGAACATAGAAACTTATAACTTCCTCAAATCTTCATGCGCACCTCTCAAACTTACGGGGTAGAAACTAAATAGGCTTGAAAACAAACCCTTTAATCCGCAACATCTAGTTTACAACATACTGAACTTTCCTCCATACTGATCTTCACTGCTTCACAGACAACCTATAACATATTTATTTCAATTTTCTCAATATCCTCGGCATATACAATCTTAAAGACATTAATGCTAATAGTGTTGACATCAATGACAACCACATATCAACAACGCAACCACACCATCCAACACCTATTCACCACCTTTGTTTGTCCATCTGATTGGGGATGAAAGGCAGCACTCTATGAAGTTTTGTAGCCATCTTCTCCTACATAATGAACCAAAATTTACTCACAAAATGAGTATCTTTGTCTAAAACAATCAATCTTGGTAGCCCATAGTGCACCCACACTTCTGTAAAGACTGAATCTGCTCTCTTTTTCTGGTATCATTTTCTTGCAAGGGTATAATATACACAACTTGTTCAAACTATCCACAACAACAAATAAATAATCATACCCATGTTTGTTGATTGGTAACTCACTCATGAAATCCATGGAAGCACTTTTCCACAATCTGGTAGGCACTAGAAGAGGCTGTACAATCCTTCTTTTTGCATATTGGATTTGCAAGTGCAGCAAAACTTGCATCCTCAAATAAACTTTGCTACTTATATTGACTTTCTTTGCCAATGCCAAAATGACCTACCAATTTCGAGGTATGTGCCTCCATCATAAGTAGAATACATTCTACCTTTGGCACACACAACTTGGCCACCCTGTAGAGTAATCCTTCCTTGAGGTAGAAATCATCTCCTTGTTTTTGAAGCTATTTGTACTTCTCCCCAAAATCTGCATCTTCTTGATACTCTTCTTCATAAGCTTCTCTAGTGAATGGATCTAACTATGTGATTGTAGTAACAGCTGATATGGGCTTTGAAATAGCTAGTCTAGAGAACACATCTGCCACAATATTTGTACTTCCCTTCTTGTACTTGATCACCAACTGAAATTGGTACTTGTTGCAACTTATTTTGAGCCTGCAATTATTGTAAAGGCTTCTGGTCCATGTGTATAATTTTCTCCTTGCCAAGTAAATAGTGTCTCTATTTCTTGATTGCCCTTACTAATGCATAAAGCTCCCTAACATATACTGCATAATCCCTATTGAAGACCTTTGAATGGTAGATACCAACTTACCACCTTGTAACAAGATGGCTCCCATGGCATACTCACTAGCTTCTGTCTCAACCTCAAAGGGGCAGCTGCAAATTAGGTAAGGCCAACGATAGAGCATTGCAATTGTTATCCTTCAACATTTCAAGAGCTTTATCTGTTTATCATGTACACTAATCCAATGAAAGTGCTTACCCAATGCTGCAATTGATGTAGAGAAGCAGCTATGTTAGAGAAGGCCAGGAAAAACTCACGTATATTGTGTAGTGCCTGCGAAACTCCTTGTTTCTATGGCACTCCTTGGCGTGGGCCTACTTTTGATAGCCTCCACTTTTGTGGGATCTACTCTGACTTCACCAACCATACAGCCTGAATATGTAAAAGATTTTTTGCCAAACTCACATTTTTTTAAATCGCACAAGATATGTTTCTCTTTTAATACTTCCAAAACCTATATAAAATGCATCACATGCTATCCCATGTTGCACTAGAGATTAATATGTCATCTAGATACACTATAAGACACGTATCTATTAACTTTCTCAATACATCATTCATTAGAAACATAAATGTGTAAAATGATTTAAATAAACCAAAAGGAAGAACAAGCCATTCTTACAATCCTTGTTTGATCCAAAAGGTGGTTTTCCATGTATCCTCCTCCATTCTTACCTGATAATAACTTGATTTTAGATCCAATTTTATTTGGTATGTTGTGATTGGTTCAACAAATCATTTATCATTGGGAGAGGATATTGGTTCTTGATAGTGATCTTGCGGAGAGCATGGTAATCTATGCGCATTCTCCAAGAGTCATCCTTCCACCTTCCCATCACTATGGGTGATCCACATGGTGATGTTGGGACGTATTACACCTTGTTCTAACAACTCTTGAATTTGCTTTACTTCATTGCTTTCCATCAATGATTGCTGACACAATCCCATATTTGATAGAGAAGATTTGGGAAGTAGATGACTCTCATGCTCTACCTCTCTTATAGGAGGTTACCACTTAGGTTCACAGAATATCTCCTATCAAATAATGCCAACAATTCTTCTAACCCCTCAGTCTTCTTGCTGCTATGAGACATTGAAGAAATCCCAATTCCTTCTTCTTGTTTATGTCTCTGAAGCAAATGACAAAACTGCTTGGTTTCTTGTTTAAGACTTTAAGTGCTTGATTGAAACTTACAATGGCAATATGAGCCCTACTTGGGTGTCCCTTGATAATGTACTCTACTCCACCCTTGACCCATTAATAATCGTTACCCCTTCTTGTGAATATAGCATCTCAAACATACAAATAAAGACTCCGCACAACATCAAATGCATCAAGCGAAATCACATCTGTTTCTACTTCATCTATGTATTTAGTATTAATAGCAAATTGAAACTTGCACCTTTTCTTTACCTGGATTTCTAAGCCCTCTGTAGCCCAACCTAACAGATAAAGCTGAGGATGATCATATCTTTTCAGACCAAGCTTTCTTACTATATCAGCTGAAAATAAAATTGCATTGAGAACCAGGGTCTATAAGTGCTCTTATGTTGTTTCTTCACTTGGAGTTTGAGAATGAAAAACAGTTCATTGCTTCTTGTTCTTGTTCACTCATGACAGTCCTTGTGGCCATGCATCTCAATTTTTAATCGATATCTGAACTGTCCTCTATTTCCACTTCATCTCTAATGGTAGCCATGGACTCTTGGAGTCCAACTCAGGCTTACTCTTAGGGTGTAACTTGGGATGCAGCCTCAAACATTTATTTTCAGTGTGACATCAATTTTACAATGAAAATAATGATACTTTGGGTCTTTATAATCGAGGACAGCGGTGTTAATTTTCTTACTTTTCCATTTCTCAAATGGTTTGCCCTTTTTTCTCCTTGGGCTGTTCTTTGTCTTGTTGTTGGCCCTTTCTCAAAGCTTCTCCTCCCACCTCTCTTCTTCTCATCATTCATGTAGTGAGTCATCACGCAAGCCCTGTCCAAATTTGCTGGCTTGGCAATAATGACCTTCCTTCTTAGGTTTGTATGTAATCCTCCGAGATACTTGGTAAGGATATCTTTGACCACTTGCTCAACTAAGGTAGAGCCATTTTATTTTCTTATCTGTTGCATGACTGATTGGATAAAAAAAAATCATCCTCAGAAGATCTTTAGAGTTTGCCTGACTATATGTTACTAGTTTCTTCTTCTTCTCACGTGAAAAATAACTCTACCACCATGCAAGAGCATGTCCACTCATTTTCAAACAAACAAAGCATAGTTTTTATGCTTCGTTGACATTGAGGACACTAAAGTACACCTCTATCTACTTGATCTAAGCATCCAGAATTTCTAAATTAACTTGATCTTCAAAGCTCTTAATATCTACCTTGATTTCAACTTAAAATTAGGCAGTTCTAATTCTTACATTAGGCTCTCCTCTTCCCAGATGCAATCATTGCCACCCTTTTCTCCTTCCCCATCATCTCCAATCTTGAACTTCTTTGACAAATCTCGAACTAGGACATTGGAAGTTAATTAATCCTGGGCCATTTGGGCTTGTTGTCTGGCCATTTGCTCTTGTTGTTGAGTTATTCATTATTGATGCTTCACACCTACTCTACATGACTGTCCAAGGCTGAAACTCTCATATTCAAATCATCCATTCTGATTTCTCAGTTCCAACGGCATATTCCTATCTCTAAATTATTTGGGATCAAATTTCCTTTACTTGGAGACCATATCACAGTCATACAAATCCATTTCCACTAATTCCCCGTGAATCTCAAACCTCTTTGATACCAAAATGATCCATAATTGCTACAAATGCTAACATTTATGGCTACAAAATAACTTAAATACTGAAATTCACTGCTAAAAAAAGAATATTTCAATGAAAACTGGAAATGGAATTATGCTTAAAACAACTGGAAAATGAAAGCATAACACAATGAACACAATACACAGTTTTCACCTGGTAAACACCAATTTGGGAGGAAAAAATCAACTTGATAGGTGCCAATTAGCAGTCATATCTGTTATATTACTATTCAATCGATACAAGAAGAAGGATTACAAAGTAATTACTAGTCATATCCTTCTTGTCTGCTCACGAATCAAACTGAGGGTTGCTTCTGTGTTTGCGACTAGTGCTCTGTGCTCCTCACTCTTCCAACAGCAAATTTTTTACATCCACTTCTCTTTTTAATGAATGTTACCCTTTACTCCCATGCACTAGAGTACCCCAACCATCCTTAGCATCTCAAAAATCATGGCATTCCAGTTTCCCTTCTTTTCCGAGTTTGCATTGTGATACTACCATTTTTCGACTGAAACCGCCTATTGTTGAATCCGAAGTTGCCCCAGCCCTTCGGTACCCACACCATCAATTCCATAACCAACACTATTACAAACCTGCACTGGTGGTTATATTCTCATCCACTGTCACTTTTGAATCTGTCTCCTATTAGAACCAGCAGTTTTATCTGTCGTCAAATTGCAAGTACCTGCAACTATTCAAATTTTGAAAGAAACACTTTTATTCATGCTATAGACCTTCGGGATCCTTTTTGGGTCACTTTGATGTAGAGGATGATATCCTAAATCTTTGTTGTATTCCTCATTACATGTTCTGTATGGGAATCGACATGGTTCTACGCTTTTTCTGTCTTTAGTTGTGCTTGAATTACTCTTAAAATCCTTTATAGGCCAATGCATGATGGCCATGGTAGAGAAGAATAACAGTGATATTATATAAAGATAGATCATTTTATTTTGGAGTTGTAAGTATTGTTTGTAATTTAAAATTTCACCACAATTTGTACTTAAAAGATATGAAAAACTGCATTACCCACAATGAACAATTTATCTGTGGCCCAACTTGCATTGGCACATATTTCCATTCAATTGCTTTATAAGTGGCAGTAATTCCCTCCACATGGATAAATTCTGTCAAATTTATTAGCAGATCATTATCTAACAATACAAAAACTTATCTTCACAATGTTCTATCCATTCACCTATCCTATGAATCTTTTTTACTGTGAATCAGTGATTACAGATGGTAAGATTTTGCAACCTTAAAACCATTTTGGCACAACTGCACCATTTTATATTATCAACAGAATTTGGGTACCTAAATCACTTTCAGGTATTTTTCAAGGTTTTGGTTATCCAATTTTCTAAGAGATTATTCTTTATTAGTGAACAGAGTGAAATTGGGCTGCAATTCACAAAAATGGTTTTGATGAAAGAGCAGTGATGGAGCAATGTACCTCAGTTCTAAGAGACAATGGAATACTAGAGGAAGAAGCCCTTCCCGTGATCTTGCCCTCAATATCCGCATTACTTCAGATTTGACATGAGGGCTGAGAAGGCACCTTTGAGCCTATTTGGCAGTGTATGCTAGAGAATCTTCATGAAGATTTTGGAGTAATTTGGATTTAGCTTGTACTGGAGAGAGCTAATTTATGAGTGCAATTCTACCCTGAATACTCTATCTTGGTGAATGGTAGTCCAGAAGGCTTATTTGCCCCTACAAGCAAAGACAAGGCAATCCTTTGTTGCCATATATTTTTATCATTATGGCCAAAGCCTTTGGCAAGTGCATAACTACTACAAAGGCAGAAGGAAATTGGAAGGGCATTCATGCCACAAAAGACTTTCAAGCCTTTTCTCATCTGCAATTTATAGATGACACAATTCTATTCAGCGAAGCTAGTTTGTGTAAAGCAAATTCCATCAGAGACATACCGAACTCCTTCTCTACAGCCCCCGAGGTAACAAATAAGTGAGTCCAAATAAAAAATCTTGACTTTTTAACTATTTCCCCAAAATTCCCACAACGAATTGCAGGTGTGTTGGACTTCATACATGGATCACTTCCTTCCCACTGTTGTTCTGTGGAGCTTGATCAAACTTCGGAGTTAAGATTTTTGCCTCTTTTCCTGGCACAGTTTCCCCCCAAATTGATTAATGGGGGAGTGCAGGGGGGCCAAGTTCCTGTTATAATTCTGTTGAAAAACCAATTCATAACTGCCCAAAACAGTTAATATTTTCTTGCTGCAGATGAAAGTTAAAAACTGGAAGAAAAAACAGCACGTGGAATTGGAACAGTCGCGGCATAAAGTTTGGATTGCACACAGAAAGGCGTGCGCGGTGTCGGTGTGTGTTTTGAATACCCACCGAACACAGAATAAAATGCCCAAGGACACTTTATCCTCTCTTGAAAAGTTAAGGCAAATACTAAGAAGATAATGCAATAACTCCAATGTTTCTTTGGTCAGGTCATGACATATGGATAAGGCCAGTGGGCGTTGTGATTTGCTGGTAATCACAAGGGGACTTACGTTAAATTTGCTTGCAAGTTGAGGACTTAGATAGTTTTATCATTGAAGGCTCTTTTCATCGGTATTTTAGATTTTCCAAAAAAAAAAGGGCAAAAAGATAAGGGTTTAGAAGTCTAAGCTATGCCTAAGAACTCAAGAGACGGCAGTGACTAGATAAAATTGGAATAACCGCACTTTGTTTCACCTCCCTTAGGACAACTTACGCAAAGCGGGTGCAATCTTCAACGGAGGTGATAATGATTTTCATGTTTGAATTGATAATTAAAACAAACAGAAGTTAAGCATCCACAACTTAATGGCTCAGGCTAACTTTACACATTGAATGCAAATCATCCATTCAACAAAAGTATGAGCTTAATTTCATCCACCACTGCTATCAAATCTATCATTCACTAACAAACATATAAATGAAATACTAATTTAACTCTACTCTAAGTGTTGAAGGAGAAATATGAAAACCTTGCACACTACTTGAAAACAAAAGTGGTTCTTAGCAAATCATGCACAAAACGGAAATAGTTTTGTCGCAACAATCTCATACAACTCGCTTCACACTTTACAAATGAGGGGAGAGCTCAATTTATAGGCTCCCCGATTACAATTCAATGGCCAAGATTGATTTCGAATCAACGGTCGAGATTACAAAATAAAACCCTAATTAGGGCTTGTCACAATTAACTACCTCTCGACCAATAAGAAAATTACATTTTGGGACACTTGTCCTTCTTGCTAAATATAAACCAACTCCATAGATAAGTCAGGTTCATTGAACTTAGACATGTTGACTTGGAACAATTTGATTGGTTGGAAGATGACGAGGCACCACCTCAGCGTGCTAGATGTCCTCCTTGGTCTCCTTGTTCTTTTTCCATGCACTTGCCTTAGAATATCTTTCTTTGCCAATGACTCTGTCTTTTGTGTTTGTTCCTTCCTAGCTTTGATCTTGGATTTCCTTCGGGATTTTGATTTCTTCTTCTCACTTGCATTTGAAGTCTGGAAGTCTCCCCTTGGAGCAATTATTGAACTTTTCCTTCTTGATTGCTTCGAAATTCCTTCAAGTGCCTTGAATTTGGAGAAGAACTCTCCTGTGCCTTCACCATAATGGAAGAAATTGGAACTTTCTTTGCGAAGTATTTCCCATACTTTGGCTATTCAATTTCATTCTGCAACGCCTTCATGTGGACCAACCAACACTTAGCCAAGATTTTGGCCATCTTTATGTTCGAATGAACTTTTCCTGTGGATTTGTCTTCAATTCTGAGTTTGGCTTGTGCTAAGTAGGGCAGACTCCATCCTTGAGCAAGAACTTTATTCATTTTTTCTTGTTTTCTTTCCAACACTTAGTCAAAATTTGATCCTTTTATTGTAGGAAAATTCCACACTTAGCCATTTTTTTGCTTCCTCTTGGCAAATTTTACCATGTTTGTTTCTAACCTTGGCGAACTTTGGCACATGTCATGCCAATTTTCTATTATGCTTGAGCAGACTTCCTCATTGGTAAGCCAATTCTTTTTCTTTCTCCCTGGCGGACTTGGCTGTGTCTTGGACAAGGCGGACTTTGAAGCTAGCTGGATAAGATGCATTTTCCTCTGGGCGTACTTGACCTTGTGGCTAGACATCTTCATGGCGGACTTCATCTTTGGCTAGACCATGTGTACTTCTCTTTGGGTGGACTTTGTCTTCGGCCTGCCATCTTCATACTAGGCGAACTTGGTGAGTGCTTAGACATTCTCATGCTTGGCGCACTTTGCCAATGCCTTAGAAATTTTCCTTGCCTCCAAAGTTGGGCGGACTTCTCAGTAGATTTGCCAATTTTCCTCTTGGGTGGGCGGACTTGGAAGCTTCTTTGCCATCTCACATCTCTCCTCTAGGCACTTCATGCCTTAGATATCTTCCATCTTGCTTGAGGGCGGACTTTGTAGTCTTCTTGCCAGTCACGCCTTTTCCATGCCTTAGAAACTTTTACCATGTTGGGAAGGTGGGCGAACTTCAAGATTTTCATGCCAACAGCGGACTTTGAAGCTGGCCGAACGAGATGCATTTTCCTCTAGGCGCACTTGACCCTGTGGCTGGACACCTTCATGGCAGACTTCACCAATGCTTGGACATACTTCCCTATTGGAAGGCGGACTTTGCCTTGTGCTTGCCATCTGACTTAGTCAAAATTTTCAAATTCTCTCTCCTTCTGGGTTGTACAAACTTGAAGATCTCTCTGCCATTTTGTATTTTATTCATGCCTTAGGAATTTATATCATGCTGAGTTGGGTGGACTTGGTGCTTGCCTTACCAGACATTCTTTCTTCCGTGCCTTAGAATTTTATTCCGTCATGCCGAGGAGTGAATTTTATGCTAGCTTGATCCCCTCTCTCTCTAGGCATATATTTTTTATCCATGCCTTAGAAAAAATTCCTCTTCCAAAGTTGGGCGGACTTCAACCTCTCCTTGACATTGGCGCACTTTACCTCTCCTTCTACCTTGGGCGGACTTCACCCCTTGTCTTGCCACTTACTTGGCTTTGGCGGACTTTGGAGACTTGCTTCCATTGACTTTTTGGGGCAGACTTTGACCTTGCCTTGCCATGGGCGGACTTCATGCTCCATCAAGCCATCCACTTCCTTCCAAGGGCGGACTTCAACCCCTCTCAAGACATGGCAGACTTGGCCTCTTCTCTCGTCGTCCACTTCTTCCTTCCTTGGGCGGACTTGACCCTTGGTCTTGCCATTTTCTTCTAGGGCGGACTTTGACCTTCCTCAAGCCATGGGCGGACTTGGAGGTCTCTCATGCCATGGCGGACTTCAACCTTGGCTCGCCATTGCTTGTCTTTGGCATGCCAAAGGCAAGGGCAGACTTCATGCTTGGCTTGCCATTTCTTCTCATGGGCGCACTTTGCCAGACTTAGCCATTTTTGCAAACCTTTTTTTACCTTTTACCTTGATTTTCATGTTGATTTCTCTCAATCTGGAGGAGTGTTGACTTCATGATCAGTGGGACCTCGAAATATAAACTTTTCCCAAAATAGAAACTTTCCAAAAATAGAAACTTTCTATAAATAGAAAAAAGCAAAAAGCAAAAAGCAAAAAAGCAGAATCCCAAAAAAATAGGAAGTGTCAGAATTGACTCAAAGCAATGGCGTTCCTCGTCTACCGGTCCTTCTGAGCACGTCCATGACATCTAGGCACTGATAAGGTCTTGAATTCTCTACTTGGCTCAGATGATTTCTACAAAACTCTAACTCCTCACTGTAAATAAAATGGTGATAAGCAGTTGCGCTACCAAGGCAAAAACCCAAAAAGCAAAAAAGAAGGGGTCCCCATTTGCAATGGGGCGATGTGTGAAATAGGTCACAACACGCGGAAGAAGACAGAAGGTCGCGGTTTTGAGAAAACGAACACGCAGCAGAGCGCATGGAAATGATCACTAGTTTGAGGTAAAGCGAACACGCAACAACGCGTGAGGAAATTCTGAGCACAGTTTGAAGTTGTACGTTGCAGCATATTGCTGCAAGTTATTTGAAATTTGTTTATTGCTAGAAGTTTAATAAAATTGGACTGCTGTTGTTTGTGGACATAGCCCAAAGGGTGAACCACGTAAAATTTGTTGTCTTGCACCTCTGTGAATTCGTTCCTCTATTCTGTGAATTTCATTTCTCTATTCTGTCATTTAATTATGCATAATAATTGGTAATTTAACTCTTCTATTGTGCAAGAAAATCCTAACACCCACTACCTTGGTTTCCCAAAGTTCGTAGATGCTTGCAAGGTAGCTCTCAAAATCTCCCTAATTGAGTCATTTCAAAGCAAGATTAGCTTCATGGAGAGGCACATAGCTAAGTTTCACCAAAAGGATCACAATGATCAAATCAACCTTCTCTGCATTCCTAAACTATCTCTTCTCTGTTCTCAAAGCATTGAGAAGAATCTTAAAGGTAATCAACCAAACAATGAAGGACTTCCTTTGGCAAGGCACTACAGTTAAGAAAAAGTTCCCCTTGATTGCTTTGAATAAGATTGGTGGGGTTGGGCTCAAAAATATGCATCTTCACAACATGGCACTAGGAGAAAAATTGGCATGGAATATTTAGGCAAATAAGAACTCATTATGGGGTAGATTCATGAGAAAAAAGTATTTGGGCTCCATTGAGGTCATTTAAATATTCACCACCCAAAATCCAACCTCGAGATCACATGTATGGAATTTCATCTTGAATTGTACACATTATCATAGACCATCTCTACTCGGAAGTCAACAATGGTAAGAAAGTTGATCTGTAGGAGGATTCTTGGAACTGGCACCAACCTCTTAAAGACAGGGCACACTTATCCAAACTCAAGGAGTCCCTTATCAGACAATTGGGAACTAAAGTGGCAGATTGTGTGAGCACAACCAATGTTGATGGTATCAAGATGCATAAGAGGAAGGCCATACCTCATGATGCAATTCCCCCAGGCCAATTAGTCACACTTTATTCCATTCTTAGTCAGTCCCAATTACACCTAAGTGAGAAAGATTATGAAATCAAAAGGATTTGCTCCAACGATGAATCATACACTATCAAAATAGGATATGCATATACAATAGCTGGTCCCAAAGATCCAAACTGGCCAACAATCAAATGTGGCATAAAGACTATCTGTCCAATGTTGCTTTGCTTGGGTGGCCTTTAAGATTTAAGTGCTAACAAGGGATAGACTCCAAAAAAGTTGGTTCCTTGGGCCCTGGGCCCATTCTAGCACCCTTTGTGCTTGAAGGGCAATGAGACCAATGAACATGTTCCCTTACTCAAAAATGTTGGGACTGGCTAATGAACAAACTAAAAGGCCATATCTCTTTCCCAAGAACTCTATTGCAACTTTTCGAAGGTTGGCCGAGTGGCAAACCCAAAGCAAATATTTCCATGCTTATGGAACACTAGTCCTTCCTTATTGATTTAGACTGTTTAGAAAGAACACAATCGAAGAATTTTCCAAGGGAAAGAATGTGATTGGGATACTATCATCTCTAAATTGGAAATTGCCATTATAGAAGTAATGATGAGTAGAGTCTTCTCCAAATCATTGAGAAAGTGTACACTTTCTTCATGGTACACAAATACATTGAAGAATTGGATTAAGCGATCCATTCCTCCTGTTCATGGGATCCCAAATCCTCTCCTCCCTCAGTTGATTGCTCAAAAGTTAAGCAAATTCCACCTCCAAAGGGCACATGGAAATTAAACTTTGATAGCATGTCTCAGAGCAATCCAAGCCCAACGAGTGCAAGGTGTGCCATTCATGATCCTTTGGGAAAATTGATCAAACCAATGGCCAAAATATTGAAAACAGGAACAAATAATGAAGCCAAGGCTGAAGCATTGCTTCTTGGATTACAATTGCTCAAATCTCGCAACCTCGATAACATTATTATCAAGAGTGATTTGATGGTTGTCACCCTTTGTATAAGTAATAGATATTTGGAAAATTGGAAGATAATGAATAAACTAAAGGAGGCTCTGGATGCATTGCACAACATCATTATGTTCTCCAAAAACTATTTCTACGAGGGAGGTAATAATTTGGCTGATTAACTTTCCAGCCAATGCATTGATCAATTGGAAGAATTAGTCATTGATGATAATATCACACAGTGGTCGAATCTCCAAAGGGTAGTATGATGAAACAATCATTGCTCAGGATGAGAAGCATTGCCAATTAATTCTGATCACTCGACTTTCAATATGAAATGATTTGAGATTTCATTCATTCACATTCTCAAAGTTCCTCTCTCTCCCATCTACATCACGCCCTAGAGCCATCGTTACAATCGGGGTCTTTTGTTAGGCAAATGGCATTTATAGGTGAAGTGACAGCAACCAAAATGAGAAAAAAATTCTTAGTTTAGGAGGATGAAGCAATAGAGGAAATTCTAGGTTTGGATTTTGTCCAAGGGGCTACCAAGCACCATGTTAATTGTGAAATTTCTTCAATGTTTGTGGGGAACATGCTTATGTTAGCATGTGACAAAAAATTACCAAAGCTTTGGGAATATTTTTTATATGGGAGAAATTTAGGGTTGACTTTGATGAAATTGTTGACAATGCAACAACGGAGAAACTTTCTTCTCTACTGGTCACTGGGTACAAGTTTCATGGTTTGGTGTTGATTAATATGGTGAGATGCATTGAGAAGCGGCTCGAGGCTTTTATCCAAGAGGTGGCAGCCAATCAAAATCCCTCTCTGTGAACATAGGTAAATCTGCATTCCACCTAGTGCAGGATGTCCTAAAATTACTCCAACCCGAAAAATCCTCTCCCTTGCAAGAGCATTTTAATATTGCCGAAGCTAAGAAGGAAATTAATTTTCTTGCGAGGCGTGCAGCCCTGGCCAAGAAAGAATATGGCACTTACAGCCCCAACTGAAGTGGCTTGTTCTAATTCTCATAGTCATTTCTAGTAAATGTCTTTTGTTGTTGATGCTACATTGTGATATAGGTCTGTGGTTGGGGAATTTTGTAGAGGCAAGCCCTATGGAGTATGGCATAGCAGCCAGTGTCTAGTCTGTACAAGGGAGATATAAATGTATGATCTATGTATACAGTTTGTTTCAGCTCTTCTGTTAAGACTTTGCATCCTTTCCACTCTGCACTGAAGGACTTTGATGAAATCCTTTTGAATTCTGATATATTAATATAAAGGGAGAGGACCCTAACCCCTCACTTGACTGATAAAAAAGTATATCAGAATTTGGGTGGCAGCTACCAGCCAAAATTTTCCCAGTTTTTTCTGCAAATTAGATTCATCAGGTAGATCAAAGTAATTACAAAACAAACCTGTTTAATGGTTGAGAGATAGTGGAAAGAAAGTCAGGGAAAAAATTTGGATATTTCTGAAGAAAGTGTGAAACCAAATGTCAATGGTGCCTCTGGCTACTTAATATGGGATGGTTAGGCAGTTATTTTAAATGGTGGCTCTTGACTTCTAGGGTCGAAAAATCCAATAATGAAGTAGAATGGGAGGCACTTATAGCTGGTATTATCTTCATATATAAGGAAGGTTTTCAGGAGTTGGAAGTGGACAGTGACTTGCAAGTTATCACTACTGCTCTTAAGAGAGATGGGAGTCCCAATTGGAGGATGAGTTTGTATCTGGAGGAAGCAAAAAGATGGTTAGATAAGTTCCAAGACATCAAGTTTTTTCTCTGTTTTAGAGAACAGAACTATGTGGCTGATCTCCTTGCCAACTCAATAATACTCTTACAACGGTCTTTGAGAGCAAGGGTGCTCATGAATGGGATGCTCTAAAGGATTTTCTATTGATTAAAAAGATGAGGTCAATTAATTTTCTATATCTGTGATTTGACAGCAGTTGGATTAGCAATCATTAATGTTGAAGGATCCTTCATGCTCTTGGGCATTTTTTCAAGTGTGCTGGCTTTTAATTCACATGTTGATGCGTATGCAAGTAATCATGAGAAGTTGTGTCTGAGGTCTGCATGGACTTTTATGGCTTTGTTGATCTGCAGTGTTATGGCAGCTGTTTGTTGAGCATTGAGTGGCATTTCTATGGTGCAGTATAGGTGTATTTCATGTCTAGACATGGTGTTCCGGCATTCCAGGACCTGCTTCAGCATGGGTGAGTGACAGACTTTAGGCTTAGTAATATATTCCATTGCCAATCTTCTCAATTCCCCAATCTAGAGAAAACCATCTTGGGGACAGATGGGGTTGGTGACACTTGTCTTTTGAGGTCATGTGCTGCTACTATCTTGGCAAATTTTTGTAACAAAATAGACGAGGTGGTGAAGACTGTGGAGGTTCACAGGTCAATTGAGGATCTTGTTGCACCCATGACTGAGTAGGATTTCTCTGGCTTGGAAAGGGAAATGTTGCCTTCTGTGCTTTTTTGTCTGGTGGAGGTGAATGCAGAAATTTTGGAGGATGATTCCAATTCTCTTTGCAAAAATGTTGGTATTGAAATGGATATGCTTCAGGATCACCATAAAGTCATTAAACACCTGAGTATTTTACATTATGGAGGAGCGTTCGAAGTTACGAGCAGTTTCTGATGGTAACAGTTTGCAAATGATATTTTGTTCTGTTCTGTTAAGCATGTTGATATTATTGAAGGTGTTTGTATTCCTGTTTAGTGCTTGACTCTGGTTTCTCATCTGTGGCAGAAGTGGTATTGACTTCAGGTGACAGTACTGCAATAGGGCTGGTGAGCCCTGGCCGTCGGTGATGCTTCTATATCCAATGAGAGGGCTTCAATCTTTTGAGCATTGGCTGTTGTTTTATGTGGTGCTTAGTTATGGCAGTTTCTCTTTTCTGTGTTACATGTATTGCTGTATGCTGGTGTTTGGCTTTGCAGTTATTCTGTTTTAGTTTGTTGGTTTATGTTTATGTTGGATGTTTCTATCCATGGTGGACCTCTCACCCATCAAGGTTCACACGGGACTTTGATCTGTTTATTGTGTAATCGGTATTTCCTTGCATATGGGGAGAGGTCCCATAATAGACCCTCAAACTTTAAATCAAAAAAAAGTTATAACAAAACAAGATTCACACCTTCAATAGGACATAAAAGCTATTTCCCTCCCTTTCCGATATGGTCGAAATGAAGTTGCTTCCCAAAAATGCTTGCAAATAACCAAACCATCACAGTTACCCTCATCAAAGTGTGTGCATGGCATTCAGATAAAATATTTGAGAACTCTGAAGAAAGAAACAATACAAACGCAACTAAAAGGGAATAGTATTTAGAATCTTAGATAGCTTCCTCCTTGAACCAAGTTGTAGAGAACTCATAAATGCCTACCAGATCTGTGCATTCAACAAAATGCAATATGACAGTTTAAACTTAAATTTTTAAGTGAAGTTATCTGTAACGAAAGAGGTTTAGACGTAAGACCAAACAAGCAAAGGCACTGTGCAAAGCAACCTAACAGATTTCAAAATTATATTTGGACATACACAAACAATCTCACATCGGCAATCACAATCCCAAGAGACTATATGGTGTTCCAAATGTTCAAAAAAGAACAGAAAACCATTAGCAACTATCTAATGACTAAGACAAAGCAACCTCATCAGTATGTCATCCAAATCTTTCATCTTGACATGTAACTGAAAAATGAATAAGAATAAGATATCTTAATCTAGTCCAACAAATCTGAAGTTTGGCATTTAGTGACTTTTAGGAAATTCAGGTATTGAGATTAAGGAGAGCCAGGTTTTTATTTTGAGCTGACAAGGCTCACTACTCAAATGCTAATCCATGCTTATTAGGTCCACCACTTATTAGGAAATTGGAACAATCCTCCGCAGGATATAATCCTCCCGCAGGGGGGCTCACACCAATTGCTAAAAGCAGGAATAATCCAATAGCATGAGGAATCACCCCAGCCCTGCAAACCATTAAGTCTCAATAATCACATCATTTCATCTCTATATAATGATCAAGAGGGTTTAACCTACCTACATGATTGACCTAAGCTCAATGTTGCTGGGTAAAAACTGCCAGAATCATAAATAGATTGTGTAAAATCATGATCTGATGAATTCTCTTAACTTGAACGAATAATTGTGTGAAATTTAAATCAAGCTCTCAAGAAAACCACTAGAAATTAAAATCAACACTTCGCTCACAGTCTTGTGAAAATACAACTAGTTCAGTCTAGTGAAAATAAAAATCAACATTTAGCTCATTATCGCCATATTCAGAACCTGTGTTTAGAAATTTGCGCCACTTAAATACTTGTTATGTAACATAACCTAGCAAATTTGAAGCAACCCTTTTTACAGGCGTTCCACCCATCCATCCGTAACTCACAGCAACCTTGAATTCATTTTAAAGAGCACGGCATAAAGCCTGAATTTGGTAAAACAATACTATTCGGGCAAAACCATCATAATTCAATTATAAAACAGCAACAGATTCAACCGAGGCATTTAAGAATTTCACGTTAGAGGCCAAAAGGCTTCCATAAACATGCTAGAAACGCCATAATAACAAAAACAATAACTTACAAGTTCAATAAAACACCCTCACAAATAATACAATTAAAAACTCCCAAAAAACCCTAATCAACGCCCTTTCCGAAACCCTTATTTACATTAAATAGATGTGTAATTTAGCAAGTGGGTATTACTGATCAGCACGCTGGCTATCATAATCAACAACCTCAGACTCCGTAACCGACCTGGAATGCTGTACGATCGATCGGCCAATGGAATTGATCCACTCCTCTTTCTCTTTATCGCTATCTGCAATGAAATACATCGTCTCCTTGCTTGTGGAGAGCTCGAAGGCAAAAGGCTTGTTGAGAACATCTTCGGCGCCCTTGACGGTTAGGCAGGTGTTAACGGGGACGATGCCGCGGGACTTCGACTCTCTGGTGATGTAATTTTCTTTGAACCAAAAGAGCTTCCCCTTCTTCAGCACGAACCACCTGCGCCTCCACGTTTTTATGTACTCGCCCTGCTTCATCAGCCATCCTGATCTTTCTGGGCTGTTCCAGAAATCTATGCTCTGCGTTTGCTCTTCTTCACTGCTTCTCGTGCTTCTCCACAGGCTGGCTAAGCTTGCCATTCCAAGGCAATTAATAACACTCCGGGGATTACGAGGGTAGAAGGTTTGCTGATCGAAGTGCTGGGGAATTTTTATGCATACTGCTTCACAACCTCACGGGTACGGGCAGCTATCCAGGGTCCACGTTTTATGGTATTTATAGACAGAATCGCAGCTACCATAGTTGTATATTTGAATTTGACTGGTAGATTATGGAGCTTTATCTTAGTAATAAAGAAAAGTTTTCTTTTTCTTTTTAAAGAATAACTATTGTGTAATGATGTTTCTTGATTTGGCTATGTTGTGAAATAATTATTACTAGTAATTATATTTGAAGATGCAGCAGCCACATAGATAGGTGTGATGTGAGGATATGTATACAACAAGGAGGAAATGGGGTGTGCGAAGTTTGGGTTTTAGTTGTAATGGTATTTATAGAAATTCACATTAATTTTGATTTTATTTTGATGAAATGATTTAAGATTATTTCATATTGACAAATGGTACATATTTGTATTGAGTTTGGTTCATCTTCTAATTTGTATTAGTTTCATTTTTTTATTCATTTATATTTTTCTTCGTTCATTTGATTTTATTTTATCTCTAGTTACACACATTCCCACATATTTCTCATTATGACTTAATTATAACACCTATCATCACATGCTTGTCCATACATTTGATCTCCACTGTGAGGTCTACAATTTCTTGTTCTAGGTCAATCCCTTGGTGGCTAGAGCGATCTTGAGGGCTTGGGATAGATTCCTAAATTTCACATTTTCAAATTCAAAATTATCTACTATTGCCCTTTCCTGCTAGCTATTAGAAGTTGATTTGGCATTCAATGTGCAATTAATTCATATAGACAATTAAAAATATTTTAATTTGGAGCACTAAAAGAAACCCATTGCCTTAAAATCTACATATAGGTCATCTACATGCTTGAGAATGTTGTTTATGAACATTCACCATAGTCATCAGTTTGACAAGAAGGTTGACTAAGGAGAATTTTGTTGAATGCACAAGACAATTGAGAGGGGGGGTGAATCGGTTGTTCATTAAAACATCAAACCCTCACTAATATTCAGATCCACATTTAACCTTAATCTGTTATAATGATTTACCATGAAAGTAAATAATAGAAACTGAAAACACAACAACACCATACACAACAAAGCACCAGATTTATGTGGAAAACCCAAGAAGGGAAAAACCACGATGAGGATTAGCTCAAAATATAAAGTAATTGCAACACTAAATACAATAGGCTCACTGCCCAAAAGAAAAGAAGGGCTCACTATCAATGGCTCACTGCCAGATTACAAAAAAGAAAAAAGAAGATTGTTACAATGAGAAATCCATCTCAAAGCAACAAAAAAATTCCACCACTACACCACCAATATATTCACACTCTCTTTGTAAAATGTAGACACCTTCTGCTCACTGCTTCCAGTAGTCTTAGTCGTTAAATCTCACATTGCACTTCGCACTTTCGTACTTCACATCATAGTTCGCATCACACACACTGCATACATACATCCTCCATCAACTCAACATATATATATATACCATCTTCAACCTTGAAAACAATTTACAAGGTCAATTATGCACATCAACCATGCAAATTCAAATTAGGTCAGCAATAAGCATTCCTACATTGGAGAGGAATGAAAATGGACCACATCACACCTTAACTCGGACCTAAATCCACTCATATACACCATGCCACACTTCCACATACACCGAAGCATATCCGCAATTAGTGTAAACACCCAAGGTTGATTGAATATGTGTTAACACCATCAAACATTTAAGTACACACTTCCTTTGATCCAACGATGACATGCAGACCACATACAACACTTAAACATAATCTGAAATATTCCATAAACACCCTGAAATCCAATAAATTCCTTCACAACAACTTTCACATGAAGAACACATTCATCTTGTACACCCAATTAACCTTCAACATATTGTAACACATGAATCCCACCTTGCAAAGCACCAAACTTTGAACAACTCAAATTGAAGATAGATATGAGCAATGTAAGCACACCCTTAGATCTATGAGACCAAAAACCATATTGCGAAGAAATGCAGAGCAAAACCATTTCTCCCAGACAACACTGCATTCACAATTCACACACTGGTGAACACAACTTTTAATAGAGACAAGAAGCTACAAGAGGATTAGAAACCAAATAATGGCATATAAATATAGAAACATCACCCTCCACTTACACAATAGGGCTATAGAGAAGTTTGGGTACATCACAACCCTTCTTATTCTTCTATATAAATGCAATAGATAGGATAGTTACGAATTCACCAAAAAGGCATGATATAGAAACCATCACAAGGAATCCATATAAACTAATGTAAATCTCAACATATATGGGTTGAGTGATATTTTAACCAAAAATCTTAGACTCTAAAGATAAATGAAGACAATTTTAGGGGTGGGAATACTAGAGGGTGTGGAATAATGGGTGGTTAAACTTTTTAATTCATGCAAGATTTGATAGACGTCTTCATCTCACAAATTTTCCCAATAATTAGATCTATAATAATTAATAGGTTAGACTAGGGGAGCATAGAGGCTCAATCAAAGAGGAATCCAGCTACAATAATTATGATCAATAAGGAATGTATTTCTATCTATCCCATCAAGCTTCTTTTCCTTTTTTTGACTTCTTAATTCTAATTTTAGTTTTGAATCTTTTTCTTGAATCCTTTATAGCATTATCCCCTAAGCCTAGCTCCATGCAACTATGAAGATTAAGGGCTTGTCACCAAAGGCTAAATTAAATAATTAATGACACTTCATCCCCCTTCCTTGCCCCCATGAAACTAGTAAGGTGTGTGAGATAATAAATGAATGATAGAGTAGGTAACAAGAGTGGACACATCAATTTATTGTCTCAAATAGATTTATGTGATGTTTATTTTGTTAGCATGTCTTAAGATAACTCTTACAAACACTACTCTTGATGAATTATAAATGAGGAGGGTTTGTCTTTAAGTCTTTGGGGTAGACAAGTGAGATTAGATATCTTGGGGCAATGGGAAATATAGAAGCATGGACTTGTTGATGGTTAAAATGACACAAACAGCATAAAACAGAATATTTCTACTCTATTTCTCTTGGAAAAGAAAGACAACATATAGTAGCCTAACTTCCAAGATCCTGGTAGTTGGTTCTCAACTGTCTGATGTCACTCAATTGGCCAATACAACTATAATATTCAAGGGGCCTTTGTTGGTGATAAGGAATACAAACTGTGTTGGATTCATCAATCTATGTTTAATGGGGGAGGTTTAAATAAATAGAAAAAGATAGATCAAGGCACAAATTGGTAAAACATGAACAAAATTCTTTAACATCCAGACATATATTCTTAACAACGGGTATTTCTTAACAGATCAAAACCATAACATGATGCAATTCACAGAACAATCCATACCATTGCATACATTCACAGTGCTTAGTTTAATCCTCACAACCATTCATCGAAAATTCCACAAGATTCAAAAACAAACTTCCTCATTCATTGCCAATAATATAGATCAATAGACATATAACAATTCCATTCATAGACAATTTAATGAAATAATCTTTATAATTTGGGTTCCCCTATTGATTCACATCAAATAAGAAACATTTATGCACAACAAACTCACTGGCATACAGACCGATTATGGTTCATTAACCTCATCCAAGAAGTTCAATTCCAACATAAAACTATATAAAAAGTGTATATAAATTCAACATGAACTTTAAAAAAAGTATCTTTTGCTCAAAGCTATAAAAAATCCTATCTGCTATCATCAGGTGGCTAATTCTACTTTCATCAGCCGACCTTTACAATATGGAGCTCAAAAGTACATATAGACATGCTACGCATAAATCCCTCTCAATCAAAAATTGAGATCCACAAATCAAGGAACCGGAACTGCATCAAGAAACCAGAATGGTTGATCTTCAGTTCAAAAGTTGATTGCCTTGTTGTACAAAATCTGACGCCCAAAAAGAGACAAGACTAGTTGATGAAAATCTTCATTTCAAAGGTTGATTGCCCTGTGAAGTAGGAGAGAAAAGGAGAAGTCATGTGCCCAAAATAGAGCATTTTGTTGCCAACTCACTCCTGCGTAGTTTTCTCAAGAAGATATTCATCATAACTAGAGAACACTTGTTGAAGGATATCCACATCAGGCCCATCGACCCAATTGTCTTCAAATTTAATTATTTTCAACTATGTTGAGGCAAATCCCTAAATATCTTTTAATTTGGTCAATTCCCTCCTGGCAACTTTTACCTCTTCTTTAATATCCATTAGTCTATCCAACAATAAGTCCTCTCCATCATCCTCTTTCTGCATGACCTCCTGGAATCTGTTGTTCCATTTCTCCTTCAATTGATCCAAAGGCATGCCTTCTTTAACCAGTATGTCTACATTGACCAAAATAGCCACTACAACTTCTAGTTCATCAAGCTGCTCATTCAAGTCCTTACTAGCATCTTGAATTTCATTCCTATGTTTATATATGAAATCAGACCTAAACCGGATTATGCTTGAGGCTGTTTCCAAGAAATCTGCATTATCTTCTTCGAGGATTGATTGCTCTAGAAGATTTGACTTTGGCAACTTACTAATATCTTTTATTTTCTAAACATACCCCCTATATTCCTCCTCATGTTCTCCTAAGGTTTCAATGTGATGACCCATTTCTTCTATCAACTCAAGTGTTGTTTTATGAATTTCAAAACTGTTTACCAACACTTCACCTACTTCCTGGTTAAGCTTATCAATCCATCTATCTAGCATCCCAGACTTACTCCTCATTTGTACTAAACCATCAGCGTCCCTTTTTTCGAGTAAGACTGGTGTTTCCAAGGCAGCAGCTTGTTGTGACTTGGGAGTGGAAACATCTCTTAAGAAATTATGTAGTTGATCCAATTGAGCCTTAAGCTCATCCTTTCTTTGCTTATCTTTGATCATTCTAGACTTTATGGATGAAGGTACAACATCAATCAGATTCATTTGTTGATTTCTTGTAGGCCTCCCCAAATTGACTTTACCCAGTTGATAATCAATCACTTGCATATTTCCTTTATCCTTGTCCACCACTGGAATTGCACATTCTGCAACAATCTCTCCTGCCTCAGTGAGCCTTGTGGAATGAAGAACTCTGACCTTTTTATTTGGTCTCTCCTTTTCTATCTCCTTCATCATTTCTTCCCAATTAAGAGGTTGTGGTGGAGCTATTTGCTTCTTCTCAAGATCCGACTTTAACCATGTAGGAGCACTAGGAGTGGTAACCATCATTGTAGAGGAAGACGCAACAGTTGTAGAAGATAGTGGCTGCAATAAAGTAACTTTAGGTTGAGAATCAACCTCCTGCACATTTTGCTGCTCCTTTTCTACATTCTCTTGTGCAACCCTCTTGGCCTCTTCCTTATCCTTCTGCTCCTATAGCCTTTTATCTTCTCACTCCTTTTTCAAACGCTCTTCCTCTAACCTCTTCTCTTCAAGCAATTTAGCTCTCTCTCCCTCCAATTCTTTGAGCTTGTCCCATGCTTCCTTTTCCTTTTGTTGTTGCTTAGCAAGCTCTTCAACATCCTTTTCCTTTTGCAAGTGTTTTGCTTCCTCCCTTTTCTTGTATGATTCCTTAATGATCTTAAATTTAGCCTCAAGGGCTTCCTTTTCTCTTCTTTGTCTTGCCTTTTCTTCTTCAAGATCATGAATCTTTTGCAACATCTCCAACTTGTCATTCTCTTCCTTTACTCTGAGCTCCTACTCCCTTTGTTGCTGCTTGGCCAACTCATCAGCTTTTTGTTTGGCCTCTAATTGTTGTTGTTGGATTAATGCATCAGCTTGTGCCTTTGCATCTATTTCCTTCTGCTTTGCCAACGCTTCAGCTTGTGCCTTGGTATCTATTTCCTATTATTTCTACAATGCTTCAGCTTGTGCCTTTGCATTTGATGCTCTCTTAGCCTCTTCAAACAATGCCCATTGGTCCTCTTCTTTCAAAACATGCTCAACTTCATCAAGAGGCGTCTCCTCTAGTGTCTCCTTATCTAACAGAGTACCCTCAGAGTTTGTCCCTATATCATGGATTTCTACCTCAACTCCCTTTCCCTTTAAAGTTTCAGCTTCGTTATGAAGGGTTCCCCTAGGCATTTCTCCACCTGGCTGCTCTATAGGAGGGAGTTGAGTAGGCAACTCATCCACAACTGATGTTGAGGCTACAGGTCCTATTGGGACTTCTTCTTCATGTGCTTCAGGTAAATCTTGAGCTAGAACTTCAAGTTCAAACTCCTCTATGTCAGGAGGGAAGAATTCCAAGGGTTCCTTAGGAGGCATTCTCCTCTTCGTTCTCTTGTACCCTTGAGTGGTACTTGCACCTTTTCTTTTCTTGGAAGTTTGACCCCCAAGCTCCTTGGTTCTTAGCATGACCCATTGGATGCTTCTATCCAACACTGGTCTTGCTATCTGCTTAATATCTATTGTCTCCTTCGCACCCCGATCTAAAGGATCTAAGCTCTTGGTACCTATATTTTGTCCCTCATATAGGGGATCCAAGACCACCCCATCATCTGATAGTGTTTCAAGAATGTCCACCTTGACCCATACTCCACCATGAGTGGGATAGGCAACCTTTCATAATTCCTTTTCCTCAAGTCATATTCATCCTGAAGATCACTCCAGAAGTCCTCCAATAGATTGAAATGTTTATCAAAAATAGAAGCAAGCAAAGCGTTCATCTTCTTCTTTGGGTCAAAGTGCTTCCTAGCAGTGTACAAGCCTAATTTCAAATGCATCAATTCATTGCAAACAACCTTTGCTCCCACAAGGTGTGGACAACTATATTCACCCAACTTCATTGGGAACTTATGACAACCAGGCTTATGCTTTATACCAAATTTAGCATTAACCCCCAAGGCTTGATAAACAAACTCCATTAAAAAAATCATGTTGCTGTAGCATCTAGGGAGTAGGTGAGGGTGGCCATCAAATCTAGCCAACCTAAAATAAGTAAACTTGGGGTATTGGATAAACCAATATCCCCACTCTGTGATGAATGCCATGGCCTCCTGGCTCAATCTATATCCTGCATCTCCCGTAAGATGGTTAATAACGACATATAAAAATGCGTCATTAACCCTTCTGTAGTGCAGTTCGAAAGTCTACAAGGTGAGATGATCATAATGACTCCATACCTTGTTCTGTCCATTAGCTTCTCCCAAAATCCCCTATGTTTAAACCTGGAAAAATGTCTCTCCTTGTTGCTGCATAAATGATATAAGAGGTCATAAAAAAACTCTTGGTTTCTCTCACTCCAATCATTTGGTTGTGTATGCTTTCAGACATAATCATGGGCCGATAAAATTGTTGCCTGCCATCTAGGATTGTCTGAATGAATGGGAACATCCATTCTTTAAAGTGAAGAGCATCCCCTTTTCCAAACACTCTGGATAACATCATTATTATGTCCCCAATCTCCTTGTAGAATTCTGCCCTCTTAGGCTGATCTGGAAGCTTAACTAGGGACTTTTTCTCAATTCTCATCCATTTCTTATTCAAATGAGTTTTGTTGGCTTCCTTATGATTACTATACATTTTCAAAGCCTCTGCCTCATTGAGTTGCCTAGGATTCCTTGGATCAGGCACATTGAACATAAACTGAAACATTTGAGGAGTTAAATCAATGATGACATTGCCCTGCAAATCCACACACTGTCTAGTACCAGGATTATAGGCTCCACCTGCTGTCATTATTAATTCAGGGCATTGGATTGATAGAGGAAATATAGTGATATGAGCCAAGCTAGATTCAACTATTATTTGGGTCCTCCCTGTTACCTCTTCAACAAACGTTTCAATGTACAATTCTTCGCAATGGAATGAACCCAAGTTGGTATCAGTTATGTCTGCCCAATCAAAATCCACTTTACTGACAGTGATGGCAAGACCCCGATGATTATACCTCAAGGTATAAGGGAGTTGTTCCGGATTAAACTTTTTAGGCTTTGCTCCTGGTTTTGAAGTTTTTGTAGGTTGACTCCTTTGAGAAGCCTCACCCAATGCTCTTGACATCCTTTAATTTATGCAACAGTTTTGAAGTTTCTATAGGTTGACTCCTTTGAGAAGCCTCACCCGATGCTCCTAACATCCTTTAATTTATGCAACAAAAACCCAAGATTAGATCCACAAGAAGTATGAAAAACCAAGTCAGAGATCTTACCTTTCATATACACCAGAGGCGGGACTAGGCATAAGACATCCCTAAAAAGCTTTTAAAAACACTGTCAAGGGTGGGACCAGAATGGACATTGAACTCACAACAAACCATATAACGGGATCGAAGAAGGAGTCAGAATGGTAGTTGGGATCGGGATCGGAATGGAAGTCAGACTTGGTATAATAAAGAAGTTTCAATCTTATATTTTGTTCCGTTTCTGCTTCCGACAGAGTGATAGATATTTTAATAATTTATAATCCATCGGAAGCAAGCTCGAAGACGGATCTGACATCCATTGCAAACCAAGGTTTGAGGACGAAATCAATCCCAGATCCAACCCCGGTTAAAAACAACCATGACATCATTAGAAATCTCAACAGGAGAACGAATGACATCATAGCCTAAAAATGAGGTCACCTGACAAGCCGAGTAGGCTTAAAGTAACAGTATGAAATCATCCCCATACGACTGAGAGGAAACCCAACAACTAGGGCACAATTTTGTTTTAAACTAATTAGAAACTTGCAAAAACCCTAGTTTATAAAAAACCCTCGACTTAAACAATTAGGGCACGACTTAACCCTACTCAAAATCAACAAGCCAATACACAAAAGGACCGTCAGGTAAAGTAATAGATCGAAGAACACCATATAACCATGTAGCATATGATCGACACCCTGAAAACCCAGGGCACAACGGTATAGGTGCGAAGAAAAATGCAAAAATGACTGTTGCAAAGTAAAAACAAACAAGAAAAAATGACAAACAGTAAATAAAACAAAGATAAAAGATGAACCGAAGACCAGGAAAACAAAGCAAAACAAAAAGAGAAGAAAAACAAAGCAAACAAAAAGGATTCAAAAGGAAAGAGCTACGAACCCCGCAAAGAACAACAGACCAACCAAAACACTATGAATGGTAGCAAAGAAAATGAAGAACAGAAACCCTACCTAGAAACGCAATCCAACAAGCTAGCCCTTGATGCGAATCCTGCACACAAAATGCTTTGCCCTCGATTGAATCATGCTCCCAAATGGGCTACCACAGCTCTGGTTCGATTTCACTTGTTAAAAAGTGATAATAACCAACAAGTTAACCTTAATTAAGGTTAAAATCCAATTTCATACGTGGGAGGTGCTTGTAATTAATGTCATTAATGCGGCAGGTTGGACACGAAATCGCAGAGGGAATAGGCACAAGACTATTGTGCGACTGAAGTAAAGTCAAACAGCAACAAGAAAGGCGAGAGTGGAGACGGAATGAGAACCAGGTTTGGAAACTTTGTCCAAGTTTCGAGTTTGGTTTCAGTTCCTGTTCCAGTTCAACCAACAACGAAGAAAAAGAAACAAAGAACCAAAAAGAAGACATCGAGATCAAAACAAGGTAAACAACATTGATCCCAAGTCCAAACAAACAAAACCAAAAGGGCGTAGGCGGAGGCGAGATGGAAACAAGTTTGGAACTTTGTGTAAATCCCAAACTTAATATCCATTCCGGCTCCGGCTCCGTGAAAGAAAAACAAGACAGACCAAAGAGACCAAACCAAGAGACAAGCGGGAATGGAGTCAGGGAACGAAACTCAAAATAAGTTTCAAATTTCATTTCCGATCCAGCTTCGGTTCCGGTTCCGCCAACAACGAAGAAAAAGAAAACAAAGTGTTGGAAGAAAGAACAACTCCAAACTTTGTTGAAAAACAACCAAGAACCAAAAACAGAAGAGGGGGACCCATTTTGACCAAGGCAAAAGATGGGGTGGTTATGCAAGGCATAACAAGACTAATTGAGGGTTTCTTACTCAACATAAGATAATATATATGGATAAAACTAAAAGGAGGTAGTTGATAACAATAATTAGTTTAGATTAATAATTGACAAGTTTAAAGGAAAATAAAATTTCTCCAAAGTGTTATATAAAATAATTAAGTAACATAAGCAATAAGTTTACCAACAAACCTAGATAATATAGTTATAGGCATATATTAAGAATAGTAAAATATTGAATGTTAATTATGAAAATTAAATTTGACAAAATAAATACACTTAGCTCTAGGTACAATAGTGATGCATGAATTTGTTGTAGACATTAAAAACCACCTACCTTGGGGTTGAAAATTGGTCTTCTTTGTTTGTAGTTTGCATTTGATATGGAATAATTTGCATGCTCTATGGTGGATTGAATCTACAAAGTTAAGTCATGTCCATAAGTGTGGCTATGTCCTACTATGGAACTGATCTAACTAAGTGTACACTCTTGCTTCCTAATCCACTTGATGCTTTCTTATTTTCTCTAATACGAGGACTAATAGTATTTAAGAATACCTTTAGAGGTTTGTTGAATTGCAAGGAGACAAATTATCTAAGGTCAACCCTAAAAAAGATTAATTCTACAATCCTAGAAATAATCAAGGATTACAATCTTAAGACATGTAAATGATGATGTAGACATATTGATTTTAGTTGTTCTAATTTAAGTGTTCCTAACATGCTCCTTTCATAAATGCAAATGATTTTTCTCCATATTTGATGATGATGAATGAATGTAACTTAATGCTTTTTGTTGTACCCAAACCAATTTTTTTGCTTCATTAAGGCATTTTGCTTAAAATGGTCTAAACCTTGTAAAAGTGAGGTCAAAACTCAATTTTTGGGCAAATCAAGTATGGGCTTTTAGTCAGTGTGATGCCAAGAAAATACTGGCAAAATTTGGAAATTTTGAAAATTAGGGTTTTCGGACCCCGTTTTTGGGTCAAAACCCTAAAAAATAGGAACTTGTCAGAATTGGCTGAAATTAATTTTGATTGGCTTATTTCACATCACGATCACAGTGATGAAGTCAGTTATAGTTAAAAGTTAGTTTAAGCCTGGTGGGTAGTTTTTACTTTTTTAGGAGAAAAGTTAGGACCTCTGAGGTCATCAATGGCAATTGGCTAGTACCAGGTATCAAAATCTAAGCCTGAAACTCAAAGAAGAATGTTCCACGATGAAAGATGTTGAAAAATATGCTTTTTGACGGAGGGGATTTTCAGATTGGCAAAAAGTGCTAAAATATTCAAAGTCTGGGAACATTTTCACTATGTAACGTAGTAGACACTTGCGCAATCAATGTGCAAATCAACTTTACAGTGTCTGTACATGTGAGAATGATGAAGTATAGTCATGCACACACCACGACAGTCATAGTACTTTGACGTGGTCAACCTCAGTAGTTAATACAGTGTTCACAAAGCACAAAATGATGAAAAATATGAAGTTCAGACCAAATCTATGCCCCTGTAGCTCAAGGGCGCCCTTCCATTTGAAGGTCAAGATTCGGCTGCTTTGGATTGCGAATACACTCATTCTCTTATGTTTTCAGTCATCTTTTTGACTAGCTATGGAACAAGTTCATCTGAAATGCATAATTCTAGCAGATGAAGGCGAAAGTAGAGGTTACGAAGAGTGTATACATCATGAAGACAATCAAAGAATGCAGATCTGTGCCCCTGCCGCTCAGGGGCACCCTTCTTTTTGAAGGCCAAGATCTGAATGCATGTGCTCATTATTGGATTCAGTCTCTTCAGAATCGGTCTATCTTTTCAACGAGCTATCAAGCGGAGGCATACATAGTGCAGAACTCCAGTTATTAGTGTTGGACGCAGAGACTGCAAGCATGATACATGTCACAAGGAATTGCTAGTTGATGGTTTAAGCGCCCCTGTAGCCCAAGGGCACCCTTGAATATGACTATCCAAATGAATGAAATTGCAGTTGAGGTCTTCCCGAGATCTTTTCTAGCTTAGTTCAGCTTTGCAGTGCACCCATTCGCAAGATGATCCGACATTTCGAGTGACCGTGATAGAGGTTCCACCGAGCACATAAAACAGAGGATGGTGAAACATAGCTACACGTAGTTGCACATCTGTAGGCTAGGGGCTCCCAACCTTTAGGCCTGCCAGATGGGGTTATTTGCTTTCACAGTCTTCACAAGACTTGTGTGCAATTACTCTAGCTATTCAACGAGTTCAACCGTCAACCTCCGAGATTTGGCGAACGCTCGTACGTATGAGGTCAAGATGGTGATGCTGAAAAGTGAGAGTGATTGGAGACGATCAAAAAATGATCAAGTATGGTGAGTACCAATCTCCTTGAAAAAGGCGCCCCTCTCTTTGAGGCCTTAGAAGCAATTTTTTGGCTTCGTCGTCTCTAGAGACATCTCTTGTAAGTTGACTCAACTGTGCAGAGAGACAGCTAGTGCGCAAATCAAAGCATTCCAGCTCCCGGTATTAGGGGTCAAAGTATGGTGTTCAGATGAAAGTCTCACTTTTGTCAAAATGGTATTTGTGCATTCACAGGCCAAGGGCGCCCATCCTTTTGGGGTTCCTGATATAGTTTTCAGATACCTTACATACAGTCATAGGATGCAGAGTATTTCCAGTCACATAATGAATCTACTATCCAGTCAACAGGGTTCATCATTCACCATCAACGACAGTTTGAAGCATCAGATGGCAATACAGAGAAATGGCTAAGTCTGGAATCAATGCATCAATTTAATCAAGGGCACCTAATTTTCCAAGGTGTCAGATGTTGATTTTAGCAGTTGTAGCTTCCAACAAACATTTCATCCTTGTCATACAAGCTTCGCAGTGGGTATCTCAAATCAGTCGCAGGATCATTTGGTCACCCAGAAATCAGAGCTAAACATGGTCAGATGTAACTTTGCAGTCAGCTATAAAGTAGGAGATACTCAAAAATCTCATAACTCTTGCAAATGGACGCCTAGAAGGTCAAATTTTGGCTTTCTGGAATTAGTGAAGTTTACTAAGCATATCTAGATGCTATTTTTAGCGAAATGATTAAAATAATATTTTTGCATGCAGAGCATTTAAAAAGTGACGAATTTCTTCAAAGAGCTAAATATGGTGCCTCTTTTTAACTTGCATGTTTTAAATTACATGTTATTTTTAGTCTGAGACTCAGAGTCAGTCGCAGTTCATCTGGTGAGAGGCCAATCGAATTCTTTCACAGTTAAGGTTTTAGCATGCATGCATGATGGTACGACTTTGTTTATTTAACCAAGTATGGCGCCTTTTCTCATTCACACAACTTACAGGATTTGAACTTCTTCAAGAGATTGGCGAATTTTCATTAGATAATCAAGTTTGAAGGCGATAGAAACATTCTTTTGCAACTACAGATTCAGATTCAACATCAAATTCAAGGCAGAATGACAATTTTGAAAGAAGAAGACAAAATAATTAAAAATAATAAAAAATGTCTTTTTCTCTTCTAGATTTCTTCCATTTTCTTGTCTAGATTCTCTCACATGTTCGAAGAACAGGCGAATTTTGGTAAAACAAAATATCTGGGTTGATTCAAAACGATCTCCTCGACGAAACCCATGTGCTAGAATTTTTCAGGAAAATTTGTTCCAGAACATCAGTTCTCGAAGCTTTAATTTTCTCAACCGAAATTCCTTTGCATGGCTAAGTAGAGGTCAAATTTTTACATTTCTAACATTCTGGGTTGTCTTAGAATCACTTTTTGGACAAAACCCATATCTTGGAATTTTTCGTAAAAAATCACTTTCGACGAGCTATTTTTAGCTTTCCAAAAAAGTTGTTAGAATATAGCCGTGTTCACAATCAACAGGCGATTTTTTCAGAATGCAGTTCACAGAGCTCAATTTCAAGACCAAGTCAGTTTTGACTCATGACTTCATCGGAATAGTTGATTCGAATCTACATAAGGTGCTTCCAAAGGCAGTTTTGGATCCACTCAAGATCAGAGATTCGATAATCAAGAACATTCAACAGTCTGGGTTACTTGAGGTCGCTTTCATACCTATATGAGTTCATTGCATAGAGTTTGTAGTGTCTTGCATTAAGCATTACAATTCTACTACACGGGAGATACAGTCAGTAGATGGGCGTGTCATATGCAGTCTCAAACCCCTTGACATCGAGCAAAGTCTGGGTATTCCTCAACATCCAAATGGGTTGGTCATTTCCATGAATCAGAGTGAGCAAGTATTCAATGCTGAATTTGATAAGTGTCAGAGTAAGATGACAAAGAGGTGGCTAAAACAGAAAAGACCAAGTTGCCAAACAATGTAGGTCGTGGCGAGTTCAAGGATGAGTATGGTATTCTGATTACACTGCTTAATCATGTCTTAGGTCATGCAGATGCAAACAAATTTCACCCATAGATGTACTATATCATTGGTCGAATCATCTCTGGACAAAAGCATTATGACTGGGCATCCTTCATCAGCGATGCTATTCACGAGCAAATCACTGATTTCCTAATTGCACACCAGTTTCATATGTGTTCCTACCTTGTATACTTGATCGCTTATTAGGGTTAGTTTAACGGGTTGAACACGGTGAGCATCCTCAGTGCATAGAAGGTCTATCGTTATTATGATCAGCTTGAGTTCACGAAGGCTGAAAGTCATTTCAAACATGTGTAGGAGGCTTTCTTGACTTATACAGTGAGAAACTTGGACTGGGAGTTGCACATTCGTATCTCAACAGTTGCTAGAGCAGCAATGGAAGGTTGGGCAGACTGGTATATTCAATTCCCTACATACACCTATATCTATGTCTATGGATATACAGGAAGTCCAGTTATGTTACCACATTATCTTTCGAATAAGACAGTGTTCATGGAGTTCCTGAGGCAGCTGTATAAGGTTCACAAATGTTTGCGCCACAAGCGTAAACAAGCTGCCAACTTTCCTTTGTAATTTGGGATATATTGGTGCAAGACAACAGTTGATGCTAAAGCTGCAAGACAGGAGTTGGAGAATTGCAAACTCAAGTACCTGGTTGACACACGCACATATGATCCTTGGGGTCATTACACAACGCGCCTTGGTAGTCGCTCTTATCACAAACCTACATTAGAGGACTACTGGGTGAATTACGAGGATGACTTCGAAGTGCGTAGATGCAACTATATCAAGTTCTCTCTTCCGCAAATTTCTATCTTCTTGGAAGAAGATGTGGAAGGATTGTTAAAGGATGAGGGAGATGCACTTCCTCAGTTTTACAAAGAACAGATTGATGGACAACCACTGCCGTTAGTGAATTGGTATGCCAAAGAATTCTCATCGGTGAAGGAGAGATCAAGCAAGATCATCCAGAATAGTATGCTTTATTTAGAAAAGCAGAAGGATCATAAAGGTATCCATGCCTAGAGCAGAGCTGCCACCAATAGAAGTTGTACTACCCTCCTCGTCAAAACCTAAGCAAAAGAAAAGGAGTAACCCTCCTAGAAAGAATCCAATGCCTAGTAACTCAAAGGGAAAAACACCTGTTGCTATTCCACATATAGAGCCTGTCATAAAAGTTGTTCAGAGTTCACCACAGCTAGAGGTTCAACCACATTTGTCGTCCCCGACACTAGAGCAGCCTCCAGTTCCAATCCACATTGATTTGGACGTGGATTCACCTCCTCACAGTAACCCCTCTACACATTCACTTTCATCAAATCCTCCTATGACTAGTACAAATCATTCCAGTGGGATTAGTTGGGATTCGTCTTGGCTTGAGAGTCAACTAGGAAGAAAAAGGAGACAACCATCTTATGTATTTGATCATTCAGATTTCAATCATGACCATCAAGATGTGCCTGACAAGAGGATAAAGAAACAAGTCCACATTGAGAGGAATGCAGGTAAGGAGATCATTATTGAGACCGCTGCACCTTAGAGGATAAGAGTCTAGATGAGATGGAAGCTGAAGACTTCGAAGTGATCACAGTCAACTTCGATAAAAGTACTCGTCAGACGGACATTGACCTCCTACAAGTTGCTATAGAGAGCGCAAGGGATAAGATGGAGAAGATAAATCAACCCTCAAGGCTGAAATACAACAGCTTCGCCAGTATATTTCTAGCCTGGTACATAGGATAGGGGATGTTGTTACCGCACTTCCACATATGTTGGAACCACCAGTAGAACAGGGTCAGCTTGATCACTTGGTTGCATATGGCAAGCGGTTAGAAGAGTGGGAGGAGGAGTTTGTTGCTAGAGGTCGCTTTGTACTTTCAAAGCTATATCAGTTACGGTATAATGCACGTGAACATCGTCTTGAACTTTAAGATGAGGAGCATGACTTGGCTATTAGTAGGCCCAAGGATGAGATCCTGATTGCTAACTTGGGGTTGTCATTTGACTCAGACACAGATGCAGAGGATAAGGAATATGTCTACATTTGGAGAACATAGTTAATCTTCAAGGCTAAGATAGAAGAAACAATAGCATCTGAGTTGGCTAAGAGCAGAGAGCATGTTACCAGTGCACTCCGCTATGTGAGAAACTTTGTGTCTCAATTACCATGCCTGTATCAACGTGTGGGTGGTGACTATGTTGAGCTTGTTGATGTTCAATCAGAGCACCAAGCACTTATTCATAGTATTTTCAGTGGTGAGACCATTGGCTGTAAGATGAATCAACTTACAGTCATGTTAGCATTGTTTGACGAGGCAATCAGGAGTAAAGGCGAGTTTCAGTGTCAGATAACTAGTGGAGAAGACATGCTGCATAGACATGGGATTCTTCGCCAGAGCTTCAGTTTCCCAAAAGGTGATGCAGTCAATAACCTCGTGGATGGGTTAATTGCTCGAGATCAGGGCTAGTTTACTTCAATTCAGGGCGTCCCACCTTTTCCAAGATAGATATTAGAAACAAGAGTTAAGCTCGATGCCTCTTTCTGAGTTAACTCGTTGTTACACATTGCATGCCATGTCTATCTTGGAAACATCTACGTACACTTGGAGTTTCTTATAGGTTTTTGCATTAACTGGTGATAGTATTCCAGTTAACTTGCTTTTAATAAGGATGTGCATGCTTGCACATTGTCCATTTAGATTAGATATTTCAGTTAAACGATGGTAGCTTGTCAGTTAACTGTATAGTTTCCATTATTAGGGTTTAGAAATAAGATCTTGCATGTACTGTAGAACTATAGTTAACTCAAGGTGATTTTAGGGTTGCCTACACCTTGATGTCTATGAATAAGAGCATTCAGCTCATTTGTAATTAACTTTTGCTTGATAGCATACATGTTGCGCCTACCTTGCTTGTAGTATTGCTATTATTGTATCTGTTCAAGGAACTTTTGCATGAGAAATTAATATATGTTGTGCCCACCTTGCCTGTAATATTGTCTTTTTGTATTTGTTCATGAGCATTTGTTTTGATAATGAATTGTTATGCCACTCGGGTTCCATGCAATTATTATGGTGAATGCTTGCCTTAGTTAGATATAGTGGCTAGTTTGATCGTAGATTGTACGCGTGCCTCGCCTATGCAATTTGCTGTCCTAGTTGGCCATCTTTTGTGTTTTGTTATCAATAAGCCTATTCAAATTGAACAAATAGTTGTGCCCACCTTGCCTTCATGTTGAGAATTTGTACTGAAAGCTTATCGTATGATGTGTGTGATAATAAGCTTATTCAGCCAAGCAAATAGTTGTGCCTACCTTGTCTTCGTGTTGCGAATCTGTACCCAGCTTATCGTATAAAACCATTCTCGCTCCATTTTCTCACGCTCTGTTTTCTTGAGGAAATTGGATAGACTTAAAGAAGTTAGCTTAGTTGTAGTTAAATGATTTGCGAAACCGAAAAAATCCTTAGTTGCAACGTTCTAGGTTTTTTTAACCTTGTGCCTCTACCAGCTGAGAACAAAAAAATAGAATTTCGTTTACTTTTCTTTTCCATACATTCCAACACAACGAGGGAGCTTCCCCTCCTAATTTGAAGAGCACTCATTACGCAGTGTGCATAGCTGTCTGTACAAACTTACACTCCAGGTGTGTTAGTTCTTACGCCAACACTTTTAAATACAAGGACATGCAATAAATCATGCAATCCATGTGTTTAGTCAACTCTAAATGAGAAGGAATGAGCACGAGATAACAATAAACTAAATTTAAATTTTCAAAATTTAGAGTCAAATAATGAATGAGAGATTGATTCATGCTCATAAAAATGACTTAAAACATAATAAGATCAATAGCAAACATATGAGAATAGATATGTAAATGTAGTAACTCTATAATCTAATTAAATATAATATATCAAAATGCATACATAGATAAAAATAAATATATAGAAATACACATAATTTATACATTAATAAATCATTTATCTTAAGATGAAGATAAAATTTGGATATGAAAATCTGACCAACACATTGTACAGAACTTGGGGTTTTAGGATAAGGAGAGCTTCAAGAGCGAGGCTCTTATTTGTCAAAAAAAAAATTAAGAATAGTTTAACCAAGGGGCAAAAGAGTCCCCCTAGATCTTCTGCTCAAGTCATGAACCTCGGGCCATCTCACCAATTCTGCAGTAATCACACCTAGATTTACTGCAATTTGAGTTTCCGCCATTTTTAGATAATTTTTGTGTCCTATAAATAATTTGTTTTCCATCCCTATAAATTGCACTCATGAATGCGATTCAGTTGATACCCGAGCCATTCTATAATCTTCAGCCAAGGCTTGATCTTCCACATACATCTCAAAATCGCAGGTATTTGTGTACTTTCAACATTGCAAAATTTTCCATTTGCTGTAGTAAGAGTGCAACCTCACTCTCAACGCTCACATTAGAGAGAGCCGATGTTACCCAACTTCTCATTGAGAAATACGGCTTAACAGAGGAAAGCATAGCAAAGGCTTTCCAACTATGCAATAACATTGCCGATTCAATGGCAACCCGCAATGCGGAACACTCGTTGCGCTTACTGCAAGCAGAGGGTTTGACCTCTGCCCAGATTAGAAAAGTGGTGAATTACAATCCCAGATTAGAAAAGTGGTGAATTACAATCCTAGGGTTTTTCTTCTGGACCCCGATAAAAACATTAAGGTCAAGCTTAACTTCCTTAAGACTTTCATGAAGCAAAAGGATTTGATCAAACTCGTATCTGTGAATCCAAGGCTTTTTAACCTTAGTATTGAGAGTGGGCTCAAACCTGCAATTTCATTTCTGCAAACACTTGGTTATGAGGATGAGGTATTGTCTGAACTTCTGGGCTCGGTTCCCGGGATGCTTACGTTTTCAGAGGAAACTATTTTGAGATTAATTAAACAGGCGGAGGCTTTTGGACACACCAAGGGCTCTCCCATGTTTGCTGTTACTTTGAATTCCATTGGCCGAGTCAAGGAGGATCTTTTAGAACAAAAAATGCAGCATTTGTACAGTTTAGGGTTTTCAGAACAGCAGGTGTTGTTTTTGTGCAAGCGAATGCCTAACATATTGAGAGTTTCCAAGGAAAAAGTTAAGCGCAATCTGGACTTTTTAGTCAATTCTGCAGGGCTTTCACTGAGTGATGTTGCCAAGCAGCCGATTTTGTTGACTTATAGTTTGAAGGCAAGGTTAATACCTCGGTATAGAGTATTTGAGGCATTGAAGTCCATGGACGTTCTGAAAAATCTACCTAGTTTTCCTACTGTAGTTACGATGACGGAGGATTGCTTCTTGGACAGATATATTTTACCATATTTCAAATCTTCATCTCTGCAAAATATTTACACTTCGTAATAATGACGTAGTAAATATTGAGATGGAGAGAAAAAGATTTAATGGCACTGTATGAGTTGAAGAAAAGGATTCTCAGCTTCATTATGATTCTCGGCGGGTAGTATGTTTTGTTTGTTCAGAGAAGCCTGGGTTAGGAAGCAACAAACAAAAGAAATGCAGATCCAGGCTTGAAATTTTCTTATCTTTCTTATTTCACTCACAAACGGACCTCGCTAAGGGTGTTTGTAGCATCAAAGGCATGCAGCTACATGTCAACATTTTCTAGAATGAGATGTAAAGATGGGGAGCCTAAGCAATTTAGTGACACTTTTCGCTTCATCGTTCTGAAGCCAAGGTACAACTCATCTCTTCTGCATTGCATTTGAATAGGTGATTTAAAATATCATACACAAACAAAATTATGTATTACTGGATTGGGGCCATCTTTGGAATTCACCTTGTCAGTGGCATTTGTATAGG
Source organism: Sequoiadendron giganteum (assembly GCA_007115665.2). Lineage (NCBI taxonomy): Eukaryota > Viridiplantae > Streptophyta > Pinopsida > Cupressales > Cupressaceae > Sequoiadendron > Sequoiadendron giganteum. Next base: position 482,200,627 of record CM021109.1, read on the forward strand.
TGACTTGATATAACTGAATTCAGCTTGCCTCTGAATGGCAACCTCATCTCATCGGGGATGTTTGTCATTGCAACACTATGAGTTAGCTTGATGAAATAAATCAGAAACATGAATTTTTTTGTAACTGCAGAATACAGTGTTTTTGGTTCATGAAATTAAAATGAGAAGCTTAATTGTGCTCTATGATGCTTGCTTAATTGTCTTCATGCAATGGTCATTTTATAGTTAAAACTCGTGTTTTCTAGTCAACAAGAGAATGCTCAACTTGAAGAACTTTAATATTGTATCAAATCCATCACATTTTTTGCACTGATTCTTTTCTCAACGCTCTCTTACCCTGTTCTGTCGAGTGGCCTGTTAATCCTTGTTTCAATATCTGATCAATTTGCAGGAGTTTTGTGATCATTTGTGACTAGGGTAGTACAGTCTATGTTGGGTTCCAAAGTGTTCCTAACTCTTCATTGGTGCTTATCCGAGGATTTCCTTTTTCTGGTTTAGTAATATTCTTTTCTAAGAAATCTCTTCTTTTCATGGCTGTAAATCGTCTGCTGCTTTATGAAAATTCACACAGTTTGTTACAGTGTCCTGCCATTTCCTGTTATGGTTCTGATGAAACATTTTGCTCTTCTTTCAGTTAAATTTCTGCATCAACTGCAAATAATTGGTTTCAATATCATGAGAGATGGGTTCTTGTGAACCACTACTCATGAAACATGGGTCAATGAGTTTGACTCGTAAAACTACACGGTTGAGTCCTGATAGCAATATCATAATTTGACTCACTGTAGAAAATACCTCCTACTTATCAATTGATGAGCTAAAGGGGCTCTATAATGAATGGTTTGTAAGGAACAACACTTGTTGAAGGTTTTGCAAATGGGGTTGCAAGCTAAGTGGGCTTAACCTTGGGGAAAACTCTGTGGTTAAGCGCGCTTGAGCTGGAGTAGTACTGGGATGGGTGATCTCCCGGGAAGGCCCAGTGCTTCACCTCTGTGAGCATCACCTAGATGCAATGAGTTCTAAGTGGACCATTCATTATCATGAGAGATGGGTTCTTGTGAACCACTACTCATGAAACATGGGTCAATGAGTTTGACTCGTAAAACTACACGGTTGAATCTTGATAGCAATATCATAATTCAATAATCATCTTTTTCTGTCAATTCATTGATGGATTTCTTTGAACTTTTAAATTCAACTCTTATGTTTCAAGTTCCCAGTTAAGGTATGCAGAAGCTACCTATTCCATTAACTACATACATTATGAATGTTAAGTTTTGCATAATGATTGTTTTCCAAATAAAAATCTTTTCTATATTCAAAATAAAATGGTGGTGCTTTTAACTTGGGACCGCTCTTTTAGAGACGTATGCAAGATCCAAAATGTATTCAAGAGGCATATAGATTATTTAAAAATATTTGTACTGCAACTATTGGCAGGATATATATATATATATATGAAAGTACAGCTCCAGATCTGTCAAGACCAGTGCAGCAGCAAAGGATGAAGAACTATAACTACTGTCATAACTGCAGCTTAATCAGGATTAATGCAGTACTGCTCTCATATTTTTATGAATAAATACATCTGTGGAATATGTCCTTAACATATGAGAACATATATGTATGGCTTAGAATAGCTTAGGCTAGCATAACGAGGATAAGGAGATGATAAGAAGTATATGTATGAGAGATGGACAACTGATATATTATTATATATGATATATGTTATCAGTGTTATACTGTATGTACATATGTGTGTGTTAATTCATTATAACTTAATCTACATTTCCCTTTTTCATCACCACTGATACTTTTGACAATAACAAAAACACAATCAACCTCTTGGTCTGATATTTCTTGCTAACATCAAGCTTTCTTGGTTAGGTTCAAAATGGGGCTTTGAAAATGTTTTGAATGTTTTTGAACAATTGGAATTGACAAATATAAAACTAAAACTCAACAACCTTACCAACTTGCTCCCAGATAATGCAAGTCTTGAAGTTTTGGTAAACCATCAAAATAGTTGAAAGAATATTTTTTTTATTTTCAGATTCTGTTGCAGTAAATGCCCTGATTGACATGTATGATGAAGGTTGAGGGATTGGGTAATAATTCAAATGTTCACTGTTAAGCTTCAATCGGTATCTTCCTTGGAGACAAAAAGATCTAAGATAATATCTATGTACAAAACATCAAGTCAGAAATGGCCAAACAAGGCAACCTGGAATCTGGATAACATTAGTAAGCAATTGGCTATTCTCACAAAATTTGTCAGTAAGTAGTTAGTTTCACAACCAAATTTGCAACACTAGGGTGGATCTACAGGACAATTTAATCTTGATCCAAATGTTGCACAACCACAACCCATGGCTAGCACTAATTTTGAGTGTTGGAATCTGCTACAGAAGGTGGATATGCGTAAGTTTGATGTCAAGGATCCACTTAGATAAGTCGAATGGAGATTTTTTTTTATGTACTTCAGATCCCATGTGGGCGGCAGGTTATAATAGTTTCCTTATATTTGAACCTGAGTAATTCATTTGGTATCAATGGTTGTATGCTCAAAAGAAGAAAAAACTATTAGTGTTATGACAAACAAGTTTGGTCAAGGTTTATGTTCATCAATTCTAGAAACTATTCTTTTGACTGGATATGATTACAAATGATAACTTGAATCTTGATGGGCTCAAGGACCACATTTAACATGAGGTACACATGTCTAATCCACTTGATCTATCTAATTCAATTATTATGGCACACAACATAGAAGAGAGATTTATGTCCAATAAAAGACAAACATTCACTAGTAGCCCTTGCACCATCATTTCCTCCATCTACTAGGTTGATGCCTCAACAAATTGCAAATTGAAGAAAAAAAGGTTAAAGGGTTATGTTTTAATTGTGATAGCAAAAATAGTAAAGGACAAAAATGTGTTGGCAACAAGTTGTTCTAGATTAAGGGCACTAATGAAGAAGAGGCATTGGAGGGGTTTTGATAGCTAGAGGAGTCAAAAGATCCCCAACCATCTCTTTCTATGCGCCTTCAAGTATTAGCATCCCACAAACCCTCAAGGTGGTGTCATCTTAAAAAACAAAGGGTTACAATATTGATTGACTTCAGAGGTAATCACATTTTGATCAATACTAAGTTTTTGTAATGATTGAATTGTTTCATTTATCTAGCTCCAAAATTTTAGGTTATGATTGTGGATGGGGGTGCAATCAATTGTTCAAGGAAACGTTAGAGTACTAAACTCACATTGGGAGATTACATGCATGTTGCATTGTGTTTGATATTCTCATGAGTGGGGCAAACATTATTTTGGGAATCCAGTGGTTCACTACCTTGGGCATGATTGAGATGAACTTCTAGGAGTTGTTTATGCATTCTCATTCAGAGGATAGGACATTTGAATTGAGATGGTTGCATGCAAGACTCCATAGATAGTAAGCTCTCATCAAATGCACAAGGTGCTAATAAAGATTACAAATTGGTTTGTGGCACAAGTATTTTCATTAGAACCGCAACAATCAAAGGTCCTACATTGCCTAATGTATAGACAATTATAGATGGGCACTCAGTAGTTTTTAGGGATAGGCCAAAATGTTATCCTCCCAAAAGAGATCATGATCATGCCATTTAGCTACCATTGGGGCGCTGAACACCCAATACTAGACCTTACAAATACATACATGTGCAAAAAATGAGATTGAGAAGATGGTACATAAGATGTTGGAAGCATGTATTATTTGTCATAATTAAAGATGTTTATTCTTCTCTAGTAGTGATGGCATGCAATAAGGATGACACTTGGCATATGTGTCTAGACTATGGAGAACTCAACAAGTACACATAAAAGATAAGTTTCCAATTCTAGTAATTGGTGATTTGTTTATATGAGGTACATGGTGCTATTTATTTTACCAAATTTGATCTTCGCTTTGAATATCATCAAATTTGAATTAGACATGATATCTAGAAAACAACTTTCAAAATCTAAGAGGGTTACCTAAATAAAATTTCAAAGTGTTTATTGAACTTGTATAATAGGGGGTGCCATATTCCATGCATGACATGTCCTCAGGGGCCTTAGCCCTATCCCATTCCCCTCCTTAGGGGATAGGAGCCCAACTATCTATAGTTATTAGTTTTAGATATTATATTCTATATTTAACATGAATGCATCATGAACAAATCAAAGAAATATGAATAGGAAAGTGGATATAGGGATAGTTATAGAAGAAAAGTATGAAGCAATGGAGTAGGAAAAAGTACGTTGGATTACAACACAATTGCGTTATTGTCTATGACAACAATGTAGGTGTGTTTAAACAAAATATGTATAAACATGGACATCCCACTTTGTCTTATCTATTTTGCCATTTTTTTAAGAGAAGAGGAACATTGTATTACGCCATTTCCATCAAGGGGAGGCTAAAAGTCACACCAAGGAGGAGAAATGAAGCACTCCCATTTCCAAGAGGGAGATGAAAGGTCACACATGTCTCTTCATTTCTCAAGGCCTTGGACATCTATATAGGTGGAATGTGAGCATGGATTTAAGCAAGCTAGGGGGGATAATCATGTGTTGTATCTTCTCCAAGAAAAAGGGAACAATTATATTGTATCATCCATTTTATGAGTAATATACTTGGGTAGAAAAGTAGTTACCTCTATCAACATGGTTTTTTGCCGCACATTGAGTTTTTCCCAACTCAAATGTGGTGTTATGTTGCAACACTTTATTTTCTGAGTAGTGTAACATAGTCATCTATGTATAAATAGTTATTTAATTATGAATTGAGTAACACAACATTAAATTCTTGGTTTTGTAATTCTTATAAGCATATGTATTGAGAATTTAGGAATCAAAGGGTCGCTTTGAATTTTTGGTGATGACTTTTAGCATCACAAATGCATGCACCTTCTACATTTTAAAGTTTGATTAGCTTGGCCTTTAGGCCATTGTTTGAAAGTGTCTTAGTTTTCTTTGATGATATCTTAATATATAACAAATAATGGGAGAAACACTTGCATCGAATTTTGGAAACTATTGAACAACATTAGTTTTATGCCAAGTCTTCCAAAGGGTGTTGGGTCACATTGTATCAGAGGAAGGCATCAAGTTGGAGCCTCACAAGATCAAGACCATGGCAAAATGGAAAGTGCCTTGTACCCCCTTAAGAATCTATTAGGATTCTTAGTGGCTTAGAAGTTATTATTGCCAATTTGTAAAAAAGTATGGCAACATAGTAACATCACTCAAAACTTTATTTAGGAATGACATTCCATTGGAATAAAAGACAACCATCATGGTATTTGAGAAGCTAAAAGGGGTCATGTGCACCATGCTTGTTCTTGCTACTCCAATTTTTCCAAAACCTTCATTATTGAATGTGATGATTTGGTGCATTGTATGGGTGTTGTACACATGCAAGAAGGAAAGCCCATTGTGCTTGACAATCAACAACTTAAAGGCAAGAATTTGTTGAAGCCCATTTATGAGAAGGAACCGATGACTATCCTTCATGTGGTCAAACAATGGAGGCCATATTTGATGGGAAGACACTCCAAGGTAAAGACAAATCATGATAGGGAGCCAAAATATTTCTTAGAACAATTGTTGCCATTAAAGAAATGACAAAAATGTATCACAAAGATGTTGAGAGGTGATTTTGAGATTATATACGAGAAAGGAAAGGAGAATGTCATGGTTGATGCACTATCAAAGAGGATGAGTCTGTAGAGACATTATTGTGTGCCACGCCCATCTTTTAGGTTGATTGGGTGGATGAGGTATGACTAGAAATACACACAATCTTATTTAGAATATCCAACAAGATTCAAGCATGTCACAAAATTCATGTTGAAAGGGGACTCTATGGTATAAGCATAGGTTGTATTTTTTGCAAGAACTCAACCCTCAAGCATTAGATTCTCTTGTAATTCCCCGCTTTTCAAGTAGGTGGGCATTTATGTTTTTTTAAGACTTATCAAATCAAGAAGGATTTTTTCTTAGAAGGGCTCAAAGGAGAAGTATATAAATTTGTACTTGAATTTATGATATGTTAACAAAACAAGGTTCAAACCATAGTTTGTGTTAAGTAGGAAAAAGATCTAATATCTAGCAAGTGAATTAACCTAAATCTTACTTTCCTCTTTGGATTAACATTGGAACACAAACCGACTAGGGTTTGTTGATTGGCTAACAACTTCAAGGGAGAGCCAATATGTTAGGGTTTGGTTCCTTTGTGTTGCAAATAGGGTAGGTTTAATGTGTGATTTTATTAACCTATTTGACATAAGCCCTAGATCTGAAAATATTTATTGCACAGACGAAAACAAAAAATGACGAAACAATTATAGATTTGAGAAGTGTATACAAAGGGGCACTTGTGTATCAAACTTGAGCTTAAATTAGAGGGACAAGAGTGCCCTTGTTTGGAATTGAGAGTTTTTGAACACTTGAATCATATTTGGAAGGTATAGGTCTACTCTATACTTTTTTGTAACTTGATGTTGACGAAAGTTTTGGATCTGACCTATACACATAAAAAGAGGGGAAAAGGTTGTGTTGTATAGGAATTTGCCTATGTCAAACCCTAATTTTGGTGTTTCCACCTCCACAAATAACAAATGATGATGGTATAAATCGTGTGCCCTAGGTCAGGCAGAGGCAAAGTAAACAATAAATGACTATAATAAACAAATAATAATTGATAATGTTACCTTAGGCATGAAGCTGTTGTTGAAGTGATGTCACACCATAAGTTGCCAAAAAGATTTGATGATGGATGATTGAATTGCCTTGAAGACCTACAAGAGGTTAGACCACATAACCCAATAGATTGTTGTAGCTAGCATGTAGAGGATAAGTCGCATGTATCTTCACAATTAGACCATAATAGTGCATATTTGTCATAATGTTGCCTAGTCATTCAAATGAGAGGGAAAACTTGTTTATATATGCATCCCAATCGCTTTTCTTTGACATAGGCCAACTCGGGGTCATTTTACAATACTCAAGACTGACACTCAAAATGATAAAAATTAAAATAGGACACCCTTAGGACTAGGGTGCCCTTGCCAAGTTGTCCAGGTGTTTTTAGCCCAAAATTCTTGGGATGTTGAGGATTTTAATGTATTTTCCCAATCTGGCCCCTAAATGAACAAGTTATCAATATTATTAATTCTATAGGCAAAGTAGGGTGTCAATTTAGCATGAAATTGTCAAGGGTGACAATTCACGATACTACAATTATCTTGATGAAAACTGTACAAAAGCTTGACAACTTAAAAAACACTTAAATTTTTGAAATAAACATAAATTTTATGCAAAATACAACTACAAAATGGATAGAATGAGTTTGCTCATAATTTGGGGGTAGCACCTCTTGCAATACATGGTGGAGTCAAGTGGTGAAGTCCTCGCCACCAATCCCAAATGAAGATTTTCAAAACCACATCGACCTTCATAGTGCACATTGTTTTCATAATTTTTTAAAAGACAAAATTCAATGCTTATAAAGCCAAAAAAATAAAAATTGGAGTGTTTAGCCCACATTTTTTTCTGTTTTTTATGCATTGTTGGCACAGTAAGTCAAGTTGGATTCATCGAGTTTTCAACAGGTACTTGCAAAAAAACATGGTGTCGAATTCTAGTGAGTTAAACATGCAATTATGCAAGGACTTGAAAAATCGTGAGTACTCAACAACTCTGAGTTTGCAATCTCTAGGTTAGACAATTAAAACATTTAATATTTTGCAACCTCTTGTTATTCCTAGCTAGTGGTGGTTGAGGTTTCCATGGATTTAATTATTAGATTGTCCAAGTTTGATGGGAAAATTATCATCATGGTTGTTGTGGATCAACACTCCAAATATACCCATTTGTTGTATTATCACATCAATTTGTGGCAAGTACCATTGCAACAACTATTATAGAGAATGTTCAAAAACTACATGGGATGCCAAAGATCAGAATAAGTGTTACAATCCTATATTTACCAATAATTATTGGATTGAGTTATTCTCATGTTTTGGTACTCAACTAGCACATATCTCTTCTTATCATCCCCAACCTAATGGGAAAACTAAGGTGGTCAACACATGTGTGGAATATTATCTTTGTTGCTTTGCTTCTAATAACAAGAGAGATGGGTTCAATGGTTGCCACTAGTAGAATGGGTATAACACTTCTTTACACACCACCTCATCTAAAATGTCTTCATTATTGAGATTGTTGGGTATGATCCACCATCCATCTCTTTGTCCACTAAGGCACACCTAAAGGTCCAAATAGGCGAAGAATGCATACAATGCTAGTAGGAGGTCCTCTCTTGCCATGAAGAGAACTTGACAATTGTGTAGAATTGCATGAAGCAACAAACTGACTAGCATTGAATTGAAAGATATTTTGATGTTTTGAGATTAGGCTTTTGTGCAATTGTATCCATATAAGCAAATGTCTTTTAAATAATAGAAGGATGCAAATATTTTCCCTAAGTATTATGGTCCTTATCAATCTTGTAGAAAATTGGAAGTGTGGCTTACAAACTAGATTTACCTTTGTCCATGAAAAAAACATTAGTCTTCTATGTTTTCTACCTGAAGAAAGTCATTGGACAACAAATTTCATCCCATATAGAGTTACCAAAAGTTGGTGAGTAGAGAGGAATCATTTTGGAGCCTAAAGTGGTCCTCCAAACACACAATAAGAGATTGTGAAGGAGTGATATTATAGAGTATCTAATCAAGTGGAAGAGTTTGCCTAGTGAGGATGTGACATGAGAAGTTGCAACATTTTTATAGATGCATCCTAAGATAAGGCAAGATTGAGGACAAGATAGGTTTGAAGGGGAGGGGCATTATAGGTAGCTCGGTGATTGCATTGGGATAGGTGATAACCAATTATTGCTCACATAATCCTTAATTGAGTCATTGATGAGTTCCTATGAACAATTACTATAATCTAGGCTAGCTTCATTGGTGCCAAGATATATAATATTGTCAAACGATACCTATGTATAGGAGGTAGTGAGTAGTTGTTAAGCATCATATAGCTAGCTCTATTATTTTTGAAGACATTTGAAGGTTGTTGCCTTGAAGTGGCTTATTATTATTGAACGTATTTGTATTTTATTTTCTATTATATTATTTTCTTTTGCAAGTAATTTCATCATAGCGAGGGGATTCTAAAGACATGCAATTGTTGAAGCAAATTAGGTGAAAAGGGGGTATAGAGATAATAACGTACAACTAGTAATAAGAAAAATAGAGAAGAAACAAACAAACAAAAATGAGGAATAACATAAGGGGAAAGGGAAGAAAAAGAGGAAAGGATAGACAAGCCAAAGCCCAAAAGGAAATAATAGTACAAAAAGAAGATAAAAAAGGGAAAAAGGGTTAGAGAAAAAGGAAGAAAGGTAGATATGTGATACAATAATATATAATTGTCTTATTGTCATTACATAAAATTATTAGACAAACATATCAAGTAGATATATGAAATGTGAAATGTATGTAAGTATATTAAATTCAAAGGGTATAATTTTCATGGATATTTAATGTATTAAAAACACAATAAACAAAATACACAATTATGTTCATTAACACAACCATATGAATGGTGGATTTAATACAATCGATGTTGTTTGGAAATATGTGCACCTACAATTTATGAAAAACCATACATATTAGTTAGATATTGAAAGAATCCCCCAAAATGGTATATGATACTTACATAAAATTAAAATAAAACTATAAAGATGCTAGCACTCAAACATAACACATTATCTACTAGCCAATGCATATTAATATTATAGAAAAAGCCTTTCCTAGTGCTTCTATTTAAAAGCAACTTTTATCAATTGCAATTTCTAAGAGGAATACATTGCAAAATTAATTAAGATGTAAGCAATGAAAATTTAAATTGCTTTTATAAGATTTTGGTTTACACCCTAGAGCCTAAGTGCCTTAGAACCTCTTGTTGATGGTATTGCACTTGCATCAACTTCAAATCAAGAGGGAAGCTCTACTATGGCTAAAAAGTTTCATTTATCCCCCATAAGACTCCACATCCTCTAATTCAATCTCAAAAAACTTATCAAACCATTTACGAATCTATTAAGGAATGTTCCATGAGCCCTCAACTTCACTTGTTAGAAGCACCCTAGACCCAAATGAAGATGAAAACCTCCCTAGAGGTCCTAAACACATTCTTCATTATGGCAATAAGTCAAAACCTTGCCTTCTTAAAGATGAATAATCAAAATTGTAGTGGATGCAATCTCCAATTATTTTTAATCTTTGCAATGCTAGGATAATAAGGCATCACCATGGATTCATCACTACCTACTTGACTAAGAAAATCTCATCTTGAAATTATATGGGGCTCACATAAAAAATACTAATAGATCAAACTATTTGTGGTGTTGTAATTATTTCTTCTTGAAACCCTTGCTACTCTCATGATGGTTTCAACTCACCACCACCACAACACCCAAAAAGGAAAATATAAATAAAGAAAAAAATATAATGCACTTTTAGTGTTAAGCAAAAACTATCATAAATATATCTACTTATGTTGTTGTTTCTTTGTGTGTGTTAGCACAATTCTTTTCTCTTTTGGGTTACATGAGACAAGGATTAAAGATCATGTGATAGTTAAGTATTCAAGGTTTATTCGTCATGTGGAGAATAGAAGGTTCAATTGACTATATATAATTTATAACGATGACTTCCAAATAATGATGATTTTCCTTCCTTGTCAAACATGTGATTCAAGAGTGGTGAATATAGGTCTGAAAGAGATTCCTCTGGTCTTATTTCACTAGCATGCAATAGAAGTTGTGAAAGTGTTTAACATGTCACCACACAAAACAAACAAATAGAAAAGCATACAAACTATCTCACAATAATAATAATAATAATAATATGGCATGTTGATAGTGGTGAGAGTGCATATGATTAACAACAATCTATATGCATCCTTCTATATTTTGTATAATATAAAATACACAATAATTTCTAGGTTTTAAATACAAAAAAATGAAATAAATATAAATAATTAACATTAGTTCACATAAAAGACACTATACTAACACCCAACCATGAAACACCAATCATTGACATTATTACGATATGGATTCATAACCATTTACACGTGAATAATATATTAACACTATGTCATTTCTCTTATATTTATTATATTTGCTAATGACATAAATTCTTGAAAGTATTTTACTCATTGTTAAAAATATAATAACATTACTTATAGTAGCCCATACTAAATATAATACACATCTAGTTTAACCATGAAAATTACAAGTTATAGAAATAATACAACTTAAATGTTATTATAGTGATCTAATCTAGGAAGGTATTAAATTTTTAAAATTCCTCTATTGTTGTGTATTAGTATTGAGATCTCATGTATAGCTTTAGATATGTATATGTGTATGCAAGAATTATTTAAATTGAAATAAATCTATAAGGATATAGAAATAATATTTTTTGATATTTATTTGAGGATACTAGTTATATTTATTCATAGAGAAAAGTATGTTCAATTATATGATTGAATAATTAATAATACTTTGCATCCTTATGCCCTAAAATGATATCATTATAAAATTAAGAGAAAAATCTTAAATGTTTTTATTTGTATATAGCCCAAAAATGGAGGGCAACTATGTAAGGGTTTGAGCAATAGGGGATGTAGTTGTGCATGAATGGGGTTGTGTCCAATGTGGGACACAACCACCACAAGAGGCCACACAACCTGTTGCGGTATTGTGGTTCCATAGTAGGGGATGCAGCCTCCCATGGCTACACTCTGAAGTTAAACACATTCTTGTAAACCTTGAGTGCATGTATACAAATTAATAGATATTTCAATTTAAAATTTATTTTGGAAACTATTTTGAAAGGGTATGCTCAAACTCTTTTTTTCTAACATGTATCGAAAATGTATGTTTATATTTACTACATACATGTGTATTTGAACATATAGGTGTGCTAATATGTATAGTTAACATTATTATTATTCTAAACTAAAGAATGTTTTAAGATTTATGTTATGTATAAATTTACATCTTGAATGGTTATCTTACAATAATTAAGTTCCTATTTTTCTTCCAACTTCAAACTATGAGGAATATGTTACAATATAAATTAATCCATTTTAAATCACAGACTTCATTCAGAGATATTTTCATATTTCTAGATAGGTGTGTTTTCATAGTCAATGGCTTTATACACCCACCCCTCATACTAGTAACAAAACCTACAAGTTTATATATTCACAAGTTTACAAGCACATCAACTTCCACAAATAAATAATTCAAATCCGTCAAATGTTCATATTTTGTATTAATGACCAAAACCAAGGCTTATCTTCATGAGTTCCATGGAGGACCAAATATTGTCAGGGGGAGTGCTCACCTCCCAACCACAAGATTAGGACCAAACATAAGAAAATAACCTATCCCTTAGGTACTTGCTCAAGGGGCCTTTTACACATAAAAATGATATATATATATATATATATATATATATAAAGTGTAACCTAGACCCATAAAGAAATTACCATCTAACTTTATATTTTTTATCACAAGAAAAAACACATGAACACTATCACATTCAAATAATCCCTTAAAAATAAAATATAGATCCTTAAGAACAACTAGGTTTACATTAGGAGTTTTAGTCCATACTAGGCTACAACACTTTGCTCACTAGAATACACAATCAAATCCCATTGCTTCACATTTGAAGCAAGATCAAAAGTGGGGTTCTTAATGGCTCTTCCTTTCTCCCATTAGCAAGTGCACCGACACACTCATTGCAAACATCAACATGTTCATGTTATATGAAGCCAAAACAATATATATTTGAAATTACTTTATTCAATTGCAATAAATACACATAATAATCACCTTTCGATCATCTTTAATTTATGCTAATTTTACTCAATGAATCTCACTTTAAACAAGGTTAGCACTACCATCGGTTAAATTTGTTTGAGTTACATAATTTTCAATTTCTAGAAGTTAGCTTAGAGATCTTGGTGGCCATAATCCTATATATGGGAATGTAACCACATTGATATAATTTGAATAGTTGATTAGTATAAATCTTTATCCAAATTAACCCTTGTATTAGAGATTACATCTCTTTTATCTCAAAATTAATTCAATAATTCATAACTCACTAATTAAACTTCATCTATCAAGTTACATAATTGCATTTAAAATAATAATAATTCATGATAATCAATGTGAAATTTACAAAGCTAATGAGATCATTAAGCATAAGAAGTGTGACTATATTCTAGTGAATAATTGGATCCTTAAACAAAATTAGAAGAATAAGATTAATTGTAGGGGGTCTAAGATTCAAATCACAATATAACGCTAATAGTACTAATAGTGATAATATGATACCTCTTTCGACCCACTAATATGTACCTAATGGTAGTGATAATATGACAATATACACATTTCCTTTCTTTGGCTTGCATACTCATTAAAACAAGAAGCAACAAACTATTTAATGCATTATGATGCAAAATTTATATTAGAGTACAATCAACTAAAATAATAATTGTAACTTGCAGGGTTGGTGATTTTAATAACTTTGAGGATAAGGTGTTGGAGGAGGACTTGGCACCGGGACATGAGACTCCTGATAGATTATCTTCTATGGGCCCTTTAGCATTTCCACCTTTGAACTCTTTGATGCCAAGGATCAAATCTAGGGATCATATGTCTTTGGATGCTTCAGTAAAGCTGACATGTTTCATCACCTTTGGGGGCAATGAAGGATAGCCCTCCCCTCTCCCCTTGACTCGAGTCTTTGGAGGATGATATTACGTGGAAGATTGTCTAAAGAAAGAAATGTGGTCATCCTGAACATGCTTATGCCTCCCACATCCAGGGTTTGGGTGCTCGAAGCATTAGGAAAGGTCTAGGGGTGGTGTAGTTGGCCATCCTTGTTTGTTTTGTTAGTAGCTTGGGTTCACATGTATATGTGTTGTTGACTATGTTTGGTGTGTGACAACTTAGTTGTTACTTCACATTCGTCTGTCTTTTTTGGCTACTTTTTTGTTGTTCTTCGATTTGTACTGGATGTCTCTTGTTATTAAGAGTTCCAGAGTCCCTTCAAAACTTCTTTCCCCCTAATTAAAAACAATTGAAAGTTGCACTTATCCTACCATACAAAACTAATGCCCTCTATACAAAATTAATGATGCCTTTTTGGAATGTTCACTACCCTCCGTACAAGATTAATGGCTACCACTTGGTAATGCCCTCCATATAAGATTAATGACTACCATTTGAGAATGTTAACTACCCACCATACAATTAATAATTGCCACTTGGGAATGTACTTTGAACAACTATTCAACATCCATAACTCGAATGAATTGTCATGGATATAAAATCAAATGTCAAATAAGTAAGATCAAAATGATTAAATATTAGAGTTCCAAGCACTAACTTTTCGTTTAATATATTCCTTACAATTCAAAAAACAAACTTTTTAGATTTACAACATCACTACCCATGTAGGAATTTTTGTCCACATGGCATCTATGCAACTATGTGCACCCTTATAGGGGAGAGGACCTGGTAGTTGAGCACCCTAACTTCGCGCTTCTCAAAATCTTACATGGAAGTTTAAAGAAAAATCTCATTTTTTTACAGCAGCTTGCTTGGCAACACCCCTACTTATAACTAAGATTTTAGGGCCACATCAACATGCTTTTTGTCGAGGTGTCCAAAAAGGTCCAAAGTGAGATCGATACTTGTGCACTAAATCATGTTTTATTGGTGTGCTGATGTGGCATCACATGATTTGTTGCTTTTTAGATCTAAGGAATACATATTATTCAATTATTGGTAGTTATCATCAACACTAACAACTTTAAAGTCACAACTATTGGTTCAATATTGTTAAAAATACTGAACATTAAATCAACAAATACTATAACAACTGATAAGTAGGAGATTTCTTCCACAGCATGTCAAATTATGATATTGCTAAGTGGACCATTCATTATCATGAGAGATGGGTTCTTGTGAACCACTACTCATGAATCATGGGTCAATGAGTTTGACTCGAAAACTACACGGTTGAGTCCTGATAGCAATATCATAATTTGACTCACTGTAGAAAATACCTCCTACTTATCAATTGATGAGCTAAAGGGGCTCTATAATGAATGGTTCATAAGGCATAATACTTGCTGAAGGTTTTGCAAATGGGGTAGCAAGCTAAGTGGGCTTAACCTTGGGGGAAACTCTGTGGTTAAGCGTGCTTGAGCTGGAGCAGTACTGGGATGGGTGACCTCTCGGGACGGACCAATGCTTCACTTCTGTGAGCATCACCTAGATGCAATGAGTGCTAAGTGGACCATTCATTATCATGAGAAATGGGTTCTTGTGAACCACTACTCATGAATCATGGGTCAATGAGTTTGACTCGAAAACTACACGGTTGAATCCTAATAGCAATATCATAATTTGACACGCTGTGGAAGAAATCTCCTACTTATCAATTGATGAACTAAAGGGGTTCTATAATGAATGGTTCATAAGGCATAACACTTGCTGAAGGTTTTGCAAATGGGGTAGCAAGCTAAGTGGGCTTAACCTTGGGGGAAACTTTGTGGTTAAGCACGCTTGAGCTGGAGCAGTACTGGGATGGGTGACCTCCCGGGACGGACCAATGCTTCACCTCTATGAGCATCACCTAGATGCAATGAGTGCTAAGTGGACCATTCATTATCATGAGAGATGGGTTCTTGTGAACCACTACTCATGAATCATGGGTCAATGAGTTTGACTCGAAAACTACACGGTTGAATCTTGATAGCAATATCATAACTATAACAACTATTGAAACATACCTCACTTCTAGATCCTTTCCCCTCCACATCAAGCTTTCGTCCATATGACATCTCTCTCGATGTGTGCACCCTTGGTACACAACTATGGCTACCCTCCCCTAATCATATCTCTTAACCATCACTCAATTTGCAGTTTAAATTAAATTTATCTCTAAGTGTCGATCCAAACATCCTCCTCCGCGCGCTATTTTGTACACTTGCTTTTCGATGATGTAACTTCGACTCACGGAAGCAGCAATGGCATCTTTGAGCATTTTCTAGGCGATATTTCTGCCATATAAATCATATCCAGATTAGATTTTCTTGTTTCCCTGAGAAGATGACAATTCAATTGATATCGAAGCCACCCAGATTGATTCAACTTCCATTAACATTCCATCAGCACTTGGAAACCCTTATTCCTTCTCGTCCTGCGATCCACACTAGAAAAATTGCCATTTTCTGTGCCGCCCCACTGGAAGACTCATACAAGGGTCTTGTGACGCAACTCCTGGTTAACAAATATGAGTTTACAGAGAGAAGCATAAGAAGGGCGCTGAGACATTGCCCCAAAATGCTTCATTCATCATCAACGCAGAATTTGGAACAAGTATTAGAGTTACTGGAGGGTTATGGTTTGACTCCTCTCCAGATCCGAAAAGTCATCGTTTGCAATCCTAGATTGTTTGAATTAAATCCCGAGAAAAACATTAAGCCCAAGCTTAGCTTCCTTAAGACCTTTGTCAAGGAAAAGGATATGCCCAAACTAATTTCGTTGAATCCAAGACTTTTCAACTTGAGTCTCGAGCCCAGGCTTAAAAAAGCAGTTTCATTTCTGCAAAAATGTGGTTTTGAGGGCGAGGAATTGTCTCTAGTGGTGGCTACAGTGCCCGAGTTGTTGACAGTTTCAGAGGAAAATGCTGTGAGATTATTTAATCAAGCAGAGGCTTTTGGTCACAGGAAAGGGTCGCCCACGTTTGCGATGTCTTTGCGATCCCTTGTGCGAATTAGTAATGCTTATTTAGAAAAAAAATTGTGTTTTTTATACCGTTTAGGGTTTTCAAAGGAACAGGTGCTGGTTTTGTGCAGGCGGAAACCTCAGATTCTGGAGTTTTCGAGGGGAAAGATGAAGAGAAATGTAGAGTTTTTGGTAAATTCTGCAAGGCTTCCATTGAGTGAGATTGTGAAATACCCCCATTTGTTGGCATACAGCTTGGAAGGAAGAATAATTCCCAGATATAGAGTATTTGAAGCGTTGAAGTTGATGGGAGCGATAGAGAGAACAAGGAGTTTTCCTCAGATTGTCATGTTGAATGAGGAACGTTTCTTGGAGAAGTATGTCATTTCAAATGCCAAATCCTCTGTTTTGCTAGATGTGTTCAAAGGGAAAAACGATATTGAGTTTGCTGATAGGGAGGAATATTTGATGAGCATGGCAGAAAATGATTACCAGATTCAATATGGTTTTTTCTAGGCGCTATGTTTCAAAGTAGCCTGGTTTTGGAAGAAATGGATTACAACAATGTAGATCAGGGGCCGAAAATTTTCACATTTTTATTCTTTCTTGCGCAAATTCCATTATAGCATCAAAGGCATGCAGCTGCAGATGACCATGTTATAAGGATGAGACATAAGAATGGGATCAATTTAATGATCGTTATACTGAAGCTGTGGTACATCTTATCTTCTTTGCATTTCCTTTAAATTGGTAGAATACTAAGATAGGTAATCTATTTCATCACGCACAAGCGAAAGTTATCTATTGCTTTGTGACATCTATTACATCTTATGAGAATGAAATGTATTACATCTTATGAGAATGAAATGTAAGAATGGGAACAATTTGATAACGTTGCGTACTTCCTTACACTGAAGCTGAGCTACAACTCGTTTTGCTTGCATTTATTTTTAATGGGTGAATACTTAATAGGAAATCTTATTTCATCACATACAAGTGATATTTATTTGTTATGCTTAGTGACATCTACTGCGTTTGCTTCATCAGATTGTCATCTTTGTAGGTGACTTGCTACAGTGCTTCACTAAATTCAGGTTGCCTTTATGGCAACCTTTTCTCCCCATGGAAGATCTTGTCTTTGCAAGACAAAAAATGAATTCACGTGATAAACCAGACGCATCAGTTGCTTGTTACTTCCACTCACAAAACATTTGGTTCCTATCATGGAAATGATGCCTAGTTTATTATTTTCATGGGATGGACATTACATATTTCTATGATCTTTTGGTTGTGTTGGCTTTACAAGTTCATGAAGTTTTCTTCTTGTGAGTTTTCTCTTATTGCCCCTTCTTTTCTCTGTAATGGCCTCGAAATCCATATCCCAATATATAGTTGTAAGAGTTTGTATGATCATTTGTGAGTAAGGGAGTCTAATCTTAAGCTGGCTTCCAGAGCATGCTTATCGTTTGATTAGATTTGGTTCCTTTGCTCTGGTGATAATATTTTTGATTAAAACTTTGATCTGTATGGCTGTAAATCTTGAGAGCTTTTGAAAATTTCCACTATATTCCATTAGTGTTTTGCATTTAAGGTTACAATACTTCTTTTTTGGCTCTGCTTTTGGTTTAATGTTTGTTTCAACTGCCAAAATTTTGGCTAATAATTTTTTTCTATGTCAATTTACTATTGAAAATATGCTTACAGCTTCTGAAGTCTTCGAAGGTTGCAAATTTAACTTCACAGACATGGTAAGCAGATGCCATCCAATCTCTTCACCAAGAAGAATGATAAATGTTTTAACATAATTTCTGTTATTTTCCCAATAAAAAGGAATCTTTGTTTAGATACAAAAGGTTTGACGAGGGCTGTGGTGCAGCTGTAGTCCCTGCCAAAGACTGCAAGAACATTTTGCAGTGGGAGTTTGCTCCATGTACATTTCACTGTGCATTTTCGTCCATGAGACTTGTAATTTCCCGTAGCATTTCTGAGTTCGGCATCTTCTTAGTTTTCAATCAATGGTTACATATCTTTGCTTTAATGATTGAGAAGTTGGAAGTAAATGGCCAATCTGAATCTCTTGAATTTTCATATTCTTAATAACTATTATCTAGATTCTAATCCACTTGGAGAGAGGAGGATAGGATACTCTATAGAGCCTCAGAGGTACAGGAAAAAAAGTTAAAAAAAATGACGCAGTCTTCCCATTTATGGATATATAAATCTCACATTTCTTCCTTGGTGCATGGGACATTATATGACTCCCAAAACGGTGACATATACGCATAGTAACAGAACAAATGGGAAATGGGATGGATGCAAATCGTTAAAGCCACGAACTTAAATGGTTTTAGAAAAAAGCATTCTTGTCTACTATAGCAGTATGGGATATCCTTCAAAATATGTGAGCTACAAAATATGTTTAAAACTTGTCTAACATTGAATATTCCTTAGAATATATCCGGTATAATACGTTCAAATCCTTATTTATTTCTCTCGCACGATAAAATGATAAACCATGTGAATGCCACAAAGGCCATGGCAATGGGGCTCAAGTATAGCGATTGCTGCACTCATTGTGTGCCAAAAACGGCTCTAATTGCACTGAACGAATAAGAAAGAATGACAGGTTGGTATAAAAGGAGAGTAAGGGATGTGGCATGTTATCTGTATAATCTATGTGCATTTTCCCAAATGGAATAGAAAATCGTAATTGTGTAATGTGTTTTGTATGCAAAGTGTGAGTGCCCAACGCTTGACAAGTGAATGTTTCATAGAACCTTTTCCTGTCAATATCACAGCACTGCAGATATTCTAGTCCAGATGTTATGCAGCATGCATTGCAGCCTCTTAACATTACGTTGATTGATAAGAGAAAGGTTCAGCATGCTGTTGAAACAGCACCTAAAACGTTACATGGAATCCTGAGTCTGACCATCAGACAGTTTGGACTACTGTAACTTAGATATAATGTTTTCCAGGACTGAGCCAGGATGAAGTGAGAACTTAGGCCACAGTATAGAAATTCTGCAGGCGTGGACACTCTATTGTAGAATGACAGCTTGCAGTATGTAGAAGCACTGCTTTGATCTCTTCGGGTGCAATGTTTCCTTTAGATTGCTGTTTAGTGAAAGAGATGAGAGTTAGCCCCTTACTACAATACAAATATAATGAAAATGATTTTAATCTCCATTATCTTCAATCCAACCATTTTACTTACCTCTACTTGAAATACATTGAATTTAAACCCATTGAAGCAGCTAATGATAGCTTGCTTCACATCAAGGCTAAGTCCATCCAGTGCCCTCATTGTGGATAGTACTAATCCAGGTCACCTAGCACAAAACATATGGATATTTAGAGCATGTCCTCTTATCCTTACCTCAACCTTCATGAGAAAGAAATTGTAAATTAGCAAATGTGTAATTCTCCTCCTAGACATATAAACATCAGATACATCCCCCAATGAGCTTTGGCAATTATTGGCATAAAAAAATTCTAATTGTTTCCAACTTTGTAGCTTATGAAATGTTAAGATCTGAGTTCCTCAAGAAACTAATTTATCTTACCTTCTAAAGAGAATGCATTTCAAGCAAAATTTTGATAAGGAAATAACTTTACTGTGTAGAAAATATCAAGCTCATTTGAAAAAAGGGCAAGCTAAATCATTTCTATCATCAAAGTTTAGTATACTTCCATCGAAGAAAATAATATTGCCTTGCATCTAGAAACATAAGAAACACATTTCCACTTAAAGTTTCTGCACAACATCAACTATGCAGACAATGTGTCAGATCTGAAAAAGTTTACAAAACACTTCTAAAGCTTTTATTCGCAAGAGTGCTTTGAAGTGGTTCAGACCCTGTTTTCCTATAATCCTGTAAGTCTTTGAGAACAGATTATGTTGTCGTAAACAATCTACAGTGGTCCCTAGGATATTTCTTCAACAAAATTTGCTATGGAATGCACATCTCGTGATTGAAAAATCATAAACACCATGAAAATATGTAACATGCAAACTAAATAGAGAAATTTAAATAATTACTGGTGTCCAATTGATGGTTATTGGGTAAGCAGGTACTTAGCTGAAAATACAATATTTATATAAAATAACTAGGCAGGTTCCAATATATTTTGCTTACCTTTGGTAGCAACACTCGAAAGACAAGTACAAAAGGTGTATAAAGAACTGAAAACACATATTAGGAAAGCTTCTTGGCACAGATGTAATTTTTCATATTAATAAAGCTATAATGTTAATAATCAACGAAAATTTTAAAAGTATATTGGGCAAAAGATTGGAACACTTGATTTGCATGTTTGCTGCTTCATTTGAGTAATTGATGACTTACCCTTGCAGGCTGTCCGTTAGGACTGGGCAATGAAGCTGGGTATTCGTCTTTCACTTGACAAGTTGGAACAGGCATTTTAGGTGATGGAAGCTAGGAGCCCAGGTGAAGCAGGTCACTGAAATGTAGATTCAAGCTCAACATCTTGAAAAGTTATTTCATGCATAAATTCATCTTTCTAATTTACTATTAAAAAGCAATAATAATTTTCTATCATTTAACTTCCATAAGCTTGAAATTCAGTAGCAAGAAAAAAATTGCCATATATACCTGCTGAAAATTTTATGATAACGCTTCCCTAAAATTAATGAATGATTGAGGAAAGTTCTGGGAATTTTCAAGATGGTGCAAATCGCAGAAGAAGTTAAGCCTCAAAAGGTTGAAGAAGAAGTTTAAACTAAATCTAATTTTGCACTTGGGCACCTAAACTAGAAG
Source organism: Sequoiadendron giganteum (assembly GCA_007115665.2). Lineage (NCBI taxonomy): Eukaryota > Viridiplantae > Streptophyta > Pinopsida > Cupressales > Cupressaceae > Sequoiadendron > Sequoiadendron giganteum. Next base: position 482,222,262 of record CM021109.1, read on the forward strand.
AAACTAGAATGTGTCTATGGCCTTTGCAAATTAGTAGAAGGAGAGCTCTAAAACCCCTCTCCCTTAGTGGCAAAGAAGCAAATGGAGGTGCAATTTCTTCACTACCATCCCATAATTTACATATTTCATCTCTATATTTCAAGTTTTGTACCAAATTTTCACATCCTTCTACACCTTTTGCCTCGAATACGAAGGATGTGGGCATTAAATCTGGTAATGTTGCCTTGAAATTCAAGTTTACAAAATTTGCACTTCCACAATCTAGTGTCCCTAGATGCCCTAAGGTTTACTTGTAACTAAGTTGCAAATTGTTTTAAAGGTGACTTTGGATTGAAAGGACCCTTAACATATTTTTGTAGCATTTTGAAAAGGGATCTAATAACTAGTGGATTCAACCCTCTCTACTTCTATATTTCATCAAGTGCAAAATTAGATTTAGTTTAAACTTCTTCAACCTTTTGAGGCTTAACCTCATCCTCAATCATGCTATGAGAAATCATACCCATAGAGTCCCTTTGACATCTCAATGATATTCCAAAGTCTTCCAAAAGTTTAAAAAGAAGTGATGTCCCAAAAATGTCCCTAAGTCTTGGGTGGTAATGATGGGGTATCCCCTCCAAGTCCACATGTCCCAAATATGTGGGGATTTTGGAGGGGGCAACACATCCTCGTGGAACACTATTTTTTAAATATGTGTAACACTATTTTATAAAGGGTAATACACACACACACACACACAACCACACTATATATGTGTATGTATGTATGTGGTTGATAGTTGTGCAAGGGGGGTATGGGGGAAGGTTTGCGAACCCCCCTTACCCCGCCCCCCAATATATATATATATATATATATATATATAAAAGGTTTTAATAAATTTTCAATTGCAGGAAATTTATATACATTTTAATTTATTTTTCCTTTTGCAAAAATAGATGGTCATACGAACATATGACAAGGGCAGAGACAATCTCTTTTTTTTTTGCATTTTTTCATAGTGGCCAAAATAGGTCGAATTTTATGTCAATCTTCATCTCTTGATCCTATTGAGTCCAATGGTGAGGTTTGTTTTATCTCAAGGGGTCATCTGCAACATTTCCCCTACAAAATCATCATAATGAACATTCATAAAAACCCTTTTTCAAACAAAGATTCATAACCCCATATTTGCCACAAATTTGCAACCCCAAAAACCCCAAATTTGCACAAAACCCTCATATCTTGCAAAGTCTTCATTCTTTCCTTGCAAGCCCTAGATTCAACTATGTACCAAATCTACTCCAACAAGGGTTATACAAACCACAACCATGGCTATGATCCCGATTGAAAGGAAATATGCATCCACCCAAGATAATTTCCACATAACCCAAATAGAGAAATCTATGCAAACATTCATAATCTATATGCAAAAAAATAGACAACATATCATCAAAGATGAAACAAGATATACCCTGTGAAAGCACTCAAGAGAGAAAAACCCAACCTCCAAAAGTGTCCATCACTCATGTATTATTCAGCAATAAACATTGCAATACATCTTCAGAGTTCTCCATAAACACTTTTGAAACATCAAGCCCTCTACAAGCACTCCATGTGAACAAGAATGTAACCATACATCCCATGCCATGCTTCAACTCTCACAAATGCTAACAAGAGTTAACATGTCAACTATCCGACCTTATACAACTACCCATGTGTTTTCTTTTATAGAAACAAGCTCCCACAAAACCACCAAGTGGTATTACATAAAACCATATGACTAATACCACGAGCTTACAGAACCATTAACCCCTCATTTAATATTGGTACTAAGTTTTTTCAATATTAAATATTATTCCCATGTACAACCTCACATTAAATATTTAATCTAATGTTACAACACATAAAGTGGCCCCAAGAATGTTAAACCCATGTGATGCACACACCCCTAGATTCCCTAGGTGCACCACATAATAAATAAATATTACATTATAACATTATACAAGGTGGACAACACACCTTTTCCTAATAGAGATAATGATGGTGATGATTATGGTGTCATAGATATTCATGTACATTTAAGCATTGCACAACATGATCATGTATATGGTTGTTATGATTCAGTTGTGGTATTGATTAATTCATGATTATAAGTGGTGGTATGGTTTAGTATTAGGTTTTTCTTATCCCCTAGATTCTTATTTTGTTCCTTGGATATGATTACTCATTTGTGTATTTATTTGGCAAAATGAATCTAGAGTTGATCTAGCATTTATTCATTAGGTCTACATGTTATCTTCTTTTTTATCTCAATTTGTAAGTTATTGGTGTGATGGTGAGTTTGCATGTTGCATTGGTTTGGGATATACATTATACAAATGTGTGGGTCGGTACGACCCATTATTTGTAGTGGGATGACTTGGATGTGGATTGTCCATATACACACGCCATTTAGTTTTGATGTAGATTCAATCAATTGGCCTTGAATGTGGTCATTTGTGTATTGATATGTTGCATTGGGATCAAAGAATAGATGATTAGATATTTGTTTTACTTTATGATCTTGGAATTGTGGCTTGTGATTTATCTTCTTAGCTTGGAGATATTCATTCTACTTTATTATCTAGATCTATTGGTATTGCAGTTGAGTGTGTGTGGACCATGTGTCATCTTTATTTAATAAATGGTTATCACGATGTCATGGATAGTCTAATGTCATAATTTAGTGGGATATTTTGCAATGATACAGATTCATCACTTGATGATGGATGGTCTTCTACTATGGTTTGGGTGTCATGTAAAAACTCTTGGATCATGATTATTTTATATGGTTAGAGTACTTTAGCATATTGAGTTCCATTGATAAGAGATGGTTATCTTCATGTGATTGGAGATGTTAACATCTAGGTTTATCATGGAGGAATCTTGGATTCTTTGGTTGAGGTGGTGTATGAATTATAAATTTTGATAGGGGATACTTGGTTGAGATGATGTTTAGTATCGTGTCTTGGTTTACTCTAGATATTGGTTGGAGTGTTGACATGATATAGGTACTCTTGGGAGAAAGATATGTTCCTTGGAGCATGTGATTTATTAGGAGATGTTAGATCATGATTTCATGATGTGTTCCTAGATTATGTAGATATGCTATGAGAGCTTTGACAATGATCTAATTCTCATGGATAATTAGAGACCAAGGTGAGGCTGCATTTCTCTTGGATATTAGACTTTTGTTGAGATGATTACTGTTTTATGAGGTTTCAATAGGAAGACCAAGGAGCCTTCACCTAGATATGGATGTGATTTCATGATATACCTATTGAAGATATTGTTCTTGGAGAGATTCATTTTGGCTTATTACCTTTGAGTCCAATAATCTCATTCCCCACTATTGGTCTACTCGACATAAAATCACCTAAAATAAATTACCCACTTTATTTTTAGATGTATTGTAATTTGTTTTTTCCTTCTCATAGATATGGATCTTGAGCTATTCTTATTAGTTATAAATGGTTCATTTGAGGAGTGTTTGACATGTTTATCTCCTTGTGCATATTGTTGAACACTCGTAATACTGAGAGGGGGGGTGAATCAGTATTCCTTGAAATTTATTAACTCAAAATGCATTTGACAACATCTCATTCAATTTGCAGTAATGGAAAGAAACATTAAAATCATACATCACATCAATAGACACAAGAACACCAGATTTTACGTGGAAAACCTAAAAAGGGAAAAACCATAGTGAGGATTAGCTCACAATATATTATAATCGATTACAAGATATTACAGAATGGTGGACTCACTATCCAAAAGATAATGGCTCACTACTAAAGTGTTCACTATCCAGAATAGAAAGAGATAAAAGAAGGGGTGGCTCATTGCCAAATATGAACTAATAATAATGCATCTAACATATGTTGAAGATACAGTTTCACTCAAGCTCAAAAAACAAACTTAACACACTTAATACTTCGCCACAATTACAACTCACACTTCTTTGCACTAGATCTTCACATATACACTCAATTATGTCACATACATCTCTCATCTACATACCTACACAAGGAATTAACCTTGTATATATATATATATATATATATATATATATTGCGACCAACAAAAACATCAATTAGGGTAGCCTAATAGATGTATCGTGCATCCTCATAACCTGTCGTCCCAAAACACCATCACACACGCCTTGCAGAAAGAACCAAAATATGTACACCACCAAAATAGGTCGACATGACCCATAATCACTCCTATGATTCCACTCCATACATAATTTAACTCCACACAACTGCAAAACCTTTAAGTCGACACCACTAGTGAAGAAACAACAGAATGAACCAACTATTCACTCACAACTTGACATACGGACCACCAAAACACTTTCCACTTGGAGCATACATACTACTAACATCCACAAACACTTCTCCAAGTTTGCATAACAAAATATTCATTCGCAGTGGAATGTGGAGCATTCCAACATACACTCTACCAATGCAACTTTGCCATTTCCAAAGTCAATACTTTGTCAACATTATCTTCGACTATGGAATACATACAAGCTTGAGTCTTTGGATTCAAGAACCTTCAACACGCACCAACATTACCTCAAAACCGCATGATCAGATTCTTCATAGAAGAGCGATGCAGACCTCAAGACTGGTTCATTGAACATTGAAAATTGTAACACTGAGACTTAAGCAATTCTGCAAAACATTTGGTCTTCTCTGGACCGACACTTTTGCATCTCTACCATGGGTTACCATCAATGACAACACCATAAACTGTCATGCTCATCAATCTTCAACAATCTCCCCACTCGACAATCTATTTCCCCACACTATACATCATCATGCGCATGTTGCCAACAATCTAAAAAACAACTTAAATCTCCAACAATCTCCCCCTTTGTCATTGATAGCAACACGCTCTCAAAAACTATTCAAAACTGCTCTAACTTCTCCCCCTTTGACATCATGGGCAAAGGGATCACAATAGTAGACTTCTCAAACTACTCCAACAATTCTCCCCCTTTGCAAACATATTTATATGTATACATGTGAGCATCTCCCCCTTATTGTTTCACTCCTATACTCAACACTTCTCCAACAATTTATATTAGAGAGGCTCCCCCTAACAATGTTATCCAACAAAGTTGACCAAAATTGTATTGCAACACTATTTAATATTTCCACACATGTACATAGAAATCAGAAACTACATAAACAAAATAGAAATGTACACAATCAATTAGAAGAGGGTAAAATACCCTTGTAGGACACCTTCAATTTTGAAAGGTGTGCCTCCCAGTCCTTCGCCATCTCCCAATCCTTCTTGGCGAAGGCAAGTATATTGCATTGGCTTTCAAACTAAATAAGGAGATCTTCTCCTTCATCTGGGATACTAGGCCCGATTCTTTTGTGTCATCTTCTTTGCACTTACTAACACTCCGGTCAAGGATGTAAGCTTTGCATTGACCAAGTCTTTGAGTTGACTATATTGCATAATGATTTTCTCTTTCTACTCTTGTAGTAGGAAGAACTGGCCATGCAAATTCTCTATGGTTGTCCTTGTTGCACCATCTACATCATTGGCTAGATCATATGCACCAAAGACTTGAAAAATTTGCGACTCTATTGAGTCCATTTGGTCCATTATGCTCCTTGTAGAGTTGGGCCATTTTAAGAAAAATTGAAACAAAACTTTTGCTTCTTCCAAGCACTTTTGAACATCTCTTAAGTTTCCTTGCAACTTGCCATGTGCAACATCACATTTATCATATATTTTGGTCAATCTCTTATCATTGACCTTCTTTGTGATTTATTTTACTAATCTCTCTTTCAGATTAGCAAAATAATCCTTAAAGGAATCTAGCAACACTTTCAACTTTTACACACCAGTCAAGGAATCATCAATGGTTGTACCGGGAATACCTTCTTGCAACATCTTAATTGCTTCCTCAATCAGCTTTTCACTCTTTTGGTGTGTTTGCAATATCTCCTTCCTTGAGGAGGCATGAAAAGCATCACCAAGCTGTAGTTTGTGCAGGGGAGAGATCTTGCTCATGTCCACCTGCCCTTGCTGCATGGGTATTTGTAGGAGCTATGCAGACACCACTAGTTCAAACTGTAATTACATATCTAATAAATCCTTTAAAGAGCCTCCTGAAGCTCCAGAGGATTCACCAACAACTTTTTTGTTTTCTTCTTCCTTCTTATCTTTCTCCTTCTCTTTGTTGTCGGATTACTCTTATACATTCTTCACTTCCTCAATAACCTTTTCACCATCTGGAGGAGGCAACTTTTCATCCTTTTATGCCTCAGACTTATTCCGGTTTCCTTGTTTATCTTCTTCCTTCTGCTTTGCATTTTTCTCCATGTCTGAAGGGGGAAAATATTGCTCAACTTGTGCTTCTTTCTTCTCCGAAGCATACTGCATTTCATTATTCTTTTCTTCACCAACAACATTCTCCACCACCAAAGGGGCATTATCTATAACCATGTCTTCTTGCACATTCTCTTCTACAGGCACATGCTCATGTTGTGTATTCTCAGGCTCATTTATTTTTGGGATGGATGTTTCATGTTGTATTTGAGCTTCTCTCTGCAGACATCCACAATTCTTTTCCCAAGTTTACAACCTTTTGCAGTGTCTCATTTTTCAGCCTTTCAATGTCCTCTTCATCTCTGCATAATTCTGAAGGACTTCAAAATAGAGGGAGAGGGGCCAAAGGTCTTGACAGACCTTCTTGTGTTGGGAGTACCCTGCGGAGCCACAAATGGGGCTTTGATTTTCTTCGTAGAACCCTTGGATAGGTTCACCATCTCTTCCAACCGAGTTTACAACTTTTCAACATTCTTCTCCATATCTTTCTTCTTCATCTCCAAATTCACCTGACTAGATTTATCTGCATATGTACCAAATCTGTCCATAGTTGGATCCCTTGGTTTACTCAACACCACTTCTACAAGATCGGTAATTTATTCTTCAGTAACCTCATAACCTAGCTCCGAAACCCAAACTGTTCTAGATTCAACTGCTTCCATAATGTAGTTTTCTTTGGTAACCATAAAGGTTATGTCATTCTCATATTTCTTGATAATATTTTTGGTATCCTCTCTCTTTCTTTCATTTTACATTGAAATGTTTTAAAGAAACCCCACATCATGGTTTTTTGGGTTTCTAGGTTACCCAACCTTCTCAGATGATCTCTAATTTGCATTGTAACAAGAATGTTGTCCAACCACACAATATTCTTCATATCAGGAACTTCTCTAAGAAATTAAAACAATAAACACACAATTAGGCTACCATACCAGAAGAGGTATCAAAATTCTTTGGTCTTCTAAATATTCTCCATCAATTGTTATCTTAGGAGTTTGCACAAATCAATATCTAGACATTCTTTCACTATTTGGTGAGCAATGTGTATTGCGGTAGCCAACACATAGTTCTCTTTGTTTGTATAAAATATCTTATAGTTGCCGTTGATGCATATTTATTGTTGGATCATCAATATCCTTCATCGTTAGGGCACACTTATCAAATTCCACACCAGTGAGTTTCATTACCATCTCATTCTTTACAGCCTTCAGTGCCAGAAAAGGTCCTTTAGAACATAGACCGGTAATCGCCTTGATAACTTATTTGTTGATTATATGCGGGATATCTAACCACTTGAATTTATCATGAATTCAGCTAAGAACATACTTTACCCACTCATCCTCAGAAAAAAATAGGGAAATCATTTCATATGTCCAATTTCTTCTTTGTCAAACTCTCAAATTCAGGCTTCAAACTCTCAAATTTAAGCTTAAGCTGAAAATCATCTCCTGATAGCTTATTTACCTAGTACTCCACCATCTTTGTATGATCATATTCTTCCATTTTTGTGTGGATGTAGATTTGCACATCCTTTGTGTGCATTACACCATATGGAACCCTTGAAAAAGCACCCTCAGGGTTCGTCTCTATAGATTTGTATGGATGTTTCTTGAAATTAGGTCTTGGCCACTCCAAGGCATCGATTACTTGTGGATTAAACATCTTGAATCACTTTTGAAACTAGGGTTTAACAGGAAATGATAAATACCTTTGAATTCTTTACCAATAGGGTTTCACACAACAACTCAAAATCACTTTAAATCGCCTCTACTCTGCTCTTCACTTCAATTGCTTGATTACAAATGAATTAATCATATGCGAAATCACATATAAACACTTTTCCATTGACCTAAAATGCATTGATTGTAGTGAATAAAGTTAGTCGAAAAGTTGGCAAATCCTCACTGTGTCATCACAAGCACCTTCAATCACTCCGTAAATCTCCATAACAAGAAATTTCATTTCGAAAATACTATCAATAGATCAACTATTTTGATCTACACATGTACCAATGTGTTGAAGGCATCAACACCACATCTTCAGTAGGGGCTTGAAGTTTTTTTGCTAAAACTCTCCCTAAGCCAAAGTTCTTCATCTAGTTTCTGAAGGAAACATCTACACCATGAGCTGGCACATACTCAATTTTTACTTCACTCTTCCTTTTTCTTTGATATCTTATTCATTTCCTTCTTCTTCTCAACTGGATTCACTTTCTTTACCGAATTGACCTTCTTCTGTGAAATAGAGGGTTCCACATTCTTGCTTCTGCAAAACTTGGTTGTGTCATGGTTTAATGCACTTGTGACATGTGACACCTTTTTGAACAAACTTACTTCTTGTTGTTTTAGATTTGCATTCAAAAGCCTTATGCTCAAATCCATTGCATACATAAAATTAACTATTGAAAGATTGAAACATCATACCATTATTGTAACCATTCATCATTTGACTTTTGCACTCACTAGCTTTATGACCAAATTTATTGTATATATAGCATTGACTGAAAAATGATTGAGTATTTTGATTCATTTTACTTCTACACCCTACAACTCTATGTCTAGACTTATTGTAGGTATAATAGTAACCTTTAAAAGATGAATACCTTTGTGTAGCAGGTTATCTGATAGGAGGCCTTTTGAATTCTTTCTTCTCGTTTCAGACCTATTTGACATTGTTCTTCTTATCATTCTTCTTTTATTTATTATTTTGATTTTATTTAGAACTTTCTCCTTTTTCAAACCTTAATCCTTCTTTATCCTTAGAATCCTTTTGATTTGTAATCATTTCATCAAGCATGGTGGAGCTCTTCTTGAATCTTTGATTTCTCCATATCTGATCTCAAATTTACAACCTCTTGTTCAATCTTTGAACATTCTTCAAATTTATCTTTCAGTTTGGAATTTAGGCAGTCTTCCACTCTTTTTCCTTCTTCAACTTGCACTTCCATATTGGTGATAGTCTCATTTGATTGCTTGAGTTGCTCATTTATTTTCTTGATTCTTTTTGTAGCTTTCTTGAGTTTCTCTCTCAACTTCTTGATACACTCATCTGTGTCATCAAGATCCTTTATCAGGTCTCTATTCTCATCTTCTACTTTATCCAAATCATCAAGGGCTGATTTGAGTTCTCCTTCCATGTTAATTACACAATCTTCTTTAGTAAACCCTTAAAGAATAATTTCTTTCAAAGGAATAGGATACTTCCATGTAACCATGTGTTCAACCTCCAAGATCTACCTCAACAATCAAGCCAATTGAAGGAACCAAGCTTTGATACCAATTGTTGAACACCTGGAATACTAAGAGGGGGGGTGAATCAGTATTCCCTAAAATTCATTAACTCAAAATACATTTCACAACATCTCATTCAATTTACAGTAATGGAAAAAAAACATTAAAAGCATGCATCACATCAATAGACACAAGTACACCAGATTTTATGTGGAAAACCCCAAAAGGGAAAAACCATTGAGGATTAGTTCACAATATATTATAACTGGTTACAAGATATTATAGAATGGTGGACTCACTATCCAAAAGAGAATGGATTACTGCTAGTGGCTCACTGCTCAAAATAGAAAGAGATAGAAGAAGGGGTGGCTCACTGCCAAATATGAACTATTGACAATGCATCTGACATATGTTGAAGATAAAATTCTACCGAAGCTCAGAAAATAGACTCAACAAAATTGATACTTCACCACCATTATAACTTACACTTCTTTGCACTAGATCTTCGTGTGCACACTCAATTACATCACATACATCTCTCATCTACATACCTGCATGATGAATTAACCTTGTATATATATTGAAACAAACAAAAACATTAGTTAGGTCAGCCTAATAGATGTACCGTGCATCCTCATAACTTGTTAGTCCAAAAAACCATCACACATGCCTTGCATAAAGAACCAAAATGTGTACACCACCAAGATAGGACGACACAACCCATAATCACTCCCACAATTTTGTTCCATACATAATTTAACTCTGCACAATCCCAAAACCTTTAGGTCGACACCACTAGTGAAGCAACAACAGAATGAACCAATTGTTCACTCACAACTAGACACGTGGACCACCAAAACACTTGCCACTTTGATCATACACACTACTGGCATCCACAAACACTTTTTCAAGTCCACATAACAAAATATTCATTTGTGATGGAATGTGGAGCATTCCAACATACACTGCCATTTCCAGAGTCAATACTCTGTCAACATTATCTTCAACTATGAAAGACATGCAAGCTTGAGTCTTTGGATTTAGACACCTTCAACACGCACCAATATTACCTCAAAATTGGTTCACTGAACACTGAGAATTGTACATTGGGACTTAGACAATTCTGCAAAATATTTGGTCTTCTTTGAACCAACACTTTTGCATCTCTACCATGGTTTGTCATCAATGAAAACACCATATATTGTCGTGCTCATCAATCTTCAACAATCTCTTTCCCCACACTATATATAATCATGCTCATGTTGCCAGCAGTCTCAACAAAAACTCAAATATCCAACACATATAAGCTTGATTTATGATTTAACTTATGAAGATTTTAGGATATGTTATTGTGATGATTCCTAGTTATAGAATGGACTTGAGTTTGATCTTACTTTGTTTTATAAAGGCTTACATTTGTGTTGGTTATATGAGATACGCATGTTTTGTTTGATCTATGAGATTGAATAGTTGGGTGTTAAGGATTTTTTAGTTGGAGTATTGTGAAGGAGATCTTATTTGGTACAACTTATCACTTTGAGGTGTTGATTTGGGAAATTTATGTGATATGGTTTGTAGGTTTTCTCTCTTTGGTCTTGTGATCACTATGGTTGTGGTCATCCATTGTTATTCCACTTCATTATTTTTTAGTAACAACATGGGGGATCTTTTATCTTTTTTTATTGAGTGTTGGAGAACTTGGGAGAGGTATGGAGACTAGTTGTGAGAGATTGTGTAACAATTTTTGTTGTGTGTGGATCATGGTGATTGTTCTTTATACTATAGTTTTGATTATTATCCACACCTTAGTATGAGTGTTGATTCATGGACTTGGTATACGTTGATCTATTTTTAGATTCAACATCATATATACAATGGGAGTTCCAAGATATATATGTACTTCATTGACAAGTTTTATATATGGAGCTTGTGATCGTGGTTTAAATGTTATATATTTTGTTGGCATGAGTTCTATTAATATTTTTTGATACTTTTGGAAGTATGGATGATTATATGTATTAGCATTTTTTGTGGTTGTTATTTTCAATCATGTGGGTTTTTTCCTTGGCAACAACTTGGAGCCTTTGTTATCACTTGTATTTGATGCTTATGCTCTTTGGTTTGGTGCATATTCACATTGGTTTGTTCCTTTTCCTCTATAGGTGGAATGTTGGAGGATGAGAGGAATATTAGAGGGTGAGAAGAGTTATTTCTTGAGATGGTGGTCACCTTGGATGTTATTATAAGTATCTTTACATAGAGCGCGAGGGAATGTTGGGTATTCATGCAGTTTCATGGATGGCTATGATGGTGTATTTCATTAGTTGACCCTTGTGCAATATATACAATAAGTGAGGGAATGCTACGAAAAAGGGTGTTGTACACCTTACATAAGAAAATAAATATTTATAATTATGTAAAATAAATATTTATTGGTGCATTTTTGGATATTTATTTAGCTACATTAGATATTTATTTGGGTCCACTTTTAAAATTGTATGTTAAATTGGTTATATATTTTATGTGTGGGTTGCATATTGGGAAAAAATCGTACCATAGAGTAAAAATTGGGCTCAATGGCTTTGTTTTCTTATGGTTTTGAGACACATGGCGTAGCCAATACCACTTAGTAGGTTTGTGTAAGCTTGATTCTATGAAACAAAACATATGTTTAGTGGTTGAGGTTGGTTGTCATTTGTATTGAGCTCTCTTGTAGAGTGTATATGTGAATCATGACATGAGATGTGTGGCTGAATGGTTACCTATCATGCTTGGACACATGTAGGATGCATTGGAGAAGCTTACCATTTCAAAAATATTCATGGAAACTATGTAAGTGTATTGTTATGCATAATAAATTGAGTGTAGATGCTTTTAGAGGTTTGTTTTTCCCTTTGAGGATTTTCTAACATATATCTTGTGTCATCTTGATGGTATATTTGTCTATTATTTTGCATGGTGGATTTTGAATATTTTTTTTATACTTTTCTCTCTTGGGGTTATTTGGAAATATTTTATATTGCTACAATATTTTTTCTTTCACATGCATGTGAGGTCTAAAACTTCATAGGAATAGAAGAAGGGAAAGTGTGAGAAATTATGGATTTAGGGTAGCAATGCCAAGGTACAAGGATGCAACGTGAATATGAAAGCAAAATTATATGAGATTGAGGAAACATAATGATAGAGTAGAAAGGAAATAAAACAACATACTAGCAAGGACTCAATAGTATTAAAAATATTGAAGGTCTACAAAGAAATCATGAGAAAAGAATTGGGGTTAGGAAAATAGTATATCAAGTACAAGTTTGATAGACAAATGAAAGTTTGAAATCCTATTTAAGATCTTATATTAAGAGAGGTTAGAGCTTCAACACAATCATTACTTGTCTATCTTGGAAACAAAGGGAGTTACAAAGTTTAATGAAATGGCGGAATTTAGGCATTTGGGATATTTTGTACCATTGGGGCAAGGGATGAAATAGTGTAGAAGCCCATGAATAACTTCCCAAAGGTGAACTAGGATGGGGACTTTGACATACCTAAGACCACAAAATTGAGTAAAATTTAAACTTGAAAGGTCATTAGAGTTTGAGGATTGCAATTTCCACAATATGACATCCCTTAAAGTATATGGTAGTGAAATGTTTAGGATCCTGCTAAGGCAAAGATTGAGACTTTAGGGGATTAAGTTTGCTAGTATTGAAGTGCAAAGAGGGAAGAAAAAATCCAAAAATCCAATGCAAAATGAGGTGAAAAGGGCATTGGGGGTTAGACTATAAGATTGATGATTACATAGTACATAATTTATGGAATCCTTGAAGGTCTAGACCCAAAAACATAAAATTATAGTAGGACTAAGGGAATGAAGGCATGAGGAATCCAAGAAGAAATAGACATGTAATCCAAACCTTGAAATTATAAGACAAGGCAAGAGGGATCAAGGAAGTAGGGAACTCAAGGAAAAGGTATCAATATAGAGAATTTCTAAAAAACCCCATCAAAAGTTTGAAATTAACTCAAAGAGTTTGACATTTAGGAATTTTTTGACATTTTCGACATTTAATCACATGACAAGTATATGAGGGGAGGCAAAGCACAATATAAAACATAAATTTACCAAGAGGGTTAATTGAAGGAAATATTTGATTTAATATCAATAATGGGGAAAATAGGACCAAGATAACAAAAAGAGCACAAGATTTAGGCCAAGCCCTAAATTTTCTACTAAGATTGATTTTAAAAACTTGATAGTGGCTATGGTATTTATTCTGTTAGAACTTGGTGATAGGTGGTATTAATCCCTAATTGGTATAGAGCCATCTTCAACTCTAGGAAAGATGTATATTTCTGATTTAATGTGGGTTCACTTTAATTTTGGAATTCTCTATGAACCTTTTACCTCATGGAAATGAAGGTAGATATTTTATTGTATCTTGTAAAATTTCCATTATATTATCTTGTGTGAGGTAACAATTAGAAGGATTGTCATGTGCAAGTTGCTTGTTTACATTGATAAATTAGATTAGAGTGAACCTGTGAGACCTTTAAGGTTTATCTTCTAATTTTTTAATACCTTCTATAGTATGAAAATGATGGTAATGAACAAATTGATCTTGTTCATGTTGACTTGGTAAGTTAGGAGTCCCATCCCTTGATATCGAGATGTATTTCTTTATTTTTCTTAAATCTCTCTTATTTTAATGTGTTGACTATGACAAGTTGAAACACTATTTTGACTAGTCTTGTGTAAGTGGATGTGAGCAATGTCATTGCCCCTCTTAAGAAATTAGAGGAATGACCCTTGGATACCATAGGCATTACAATGAGAATATTTGTTTTTGTACTAGTATAGTGAGAAGGCTTGATGCTATTAGTGAGTAAAGTAATAGTTAATTGTTCAAGTTATGTTGTAGTTTTAGAATCACTTAGCGATTAGTGGATATTTAGTATCTAGTCATTGGTAACTATGAACTATTTAGGATGTGATACAATACTTATCATCTCTTAAGTGGTCACAATGATTGTTTATTACTAAATAACATGAGATGCCTAGGTTACTATTGGATAGCATTGTGTCTTTGTCTCCAAGGTCTAGAGTTCTTAGGAGAACTACATGGGCCTAATTACAAAAGTGGTAGGGATATGTAGGCCAAAAAAGAGATGAATAAGCTCAATAGGAATTGTGTGTATGATTTCTTATGTTGAAAATAAAAATATTAGGCGATCTTACATAAAACAAGTACTATGTGGGTCTATATAATTCTTGATACACATGAGTTGTTTTCAATAGATTTGAGGTATTTTTTGCAATAATGTAATTTGTACCTTCTTAATTGTAAAAATTTGTGGGAAATTGAGACATCTTGTAACGTAATTTTTTATATTAGAAATGATTATTATAGTTTCCCATTTGATACAGTAGGTTGAATTAATAAGATTGTATCTTACTGTCTATACAATAAGAAAAGGAAACGTTAATTATAAGTTCTTTTAATGAGCATATTGTTTATGTATGAGATTGTACTTTAAAATGTTATTATCTTGGAAATTTGATTATTGATCATGTTGAATGATTTTCATAAGAGCATTACAATATACTTATGAAAGATTTGGTTAGCATTACAACTAAAGGAAAAATATGTATACATGTCTTAACATCTCAAGGAATGAAACTATGGTATATTTATGATCATAGGACTTGAAATAAAGAATATCAGAGAAAAATAATCCATTATTCATTGTCATAGATTCCCTTGGTGAGCTGAGGAGATGCTTATTACTCAATGGATCATGTGATTGGATTAGAAGAGTCTATCCTCACATAATATCCATATTGATAATGGATGCCTAGTAATATGAGTGTACTATACTTGTTAACAAGGACAATAATGTTGAGAGTATCTCAAGTGGAAGAAGAATCCTTAGTAGATAGATAAGGTATGAATGTTAAATTATTTTGTAGTTGAATTTGTGAGATGTTTAATAGATTAAATAAATGTTATAAATTATATTATGAAACTTGCTTACATGTAATATATCTACATGCATCTATTTAGTTGTCATGCATTGAGAAAAAATTGGGACCAAATTTTTGGGGAGGTTATACATTCATACCCTAGACTATTTGCATGCTTGGGTCAAGGAACAAGCTCCCAAGTATTGAATTTTGCATAAAAGAGTCATTTTCCAATTACATAACATCTTTGTAATGAGGTTGGCCCTTCTCTTCCTTGTAGTTAGTGGGATGCTTATGTTGGTCTATGATAATTTAATACATCCATGATTATGTCTTAGTAAGATTCTCTCTAAGTTATTTTAGCATCAAGGAAATATCATTTCACAACATACCACAATGTTTTTTAGTGGGAACAAAAATAAGTGAATCATTAATCACTTGATCTTTTGATGCTTAAATAACCATGATCTCCTCTAATTGATTAATCACTACCTCATTAGATAAAGTATCTTCAAGAAGTGTGACAAAAAAAAGACATTTTTTGTCCATTCTAGAGTAGAGGGGGAGACAACCATAGTTAGATTGGTAAGAGACTCTTCTCCATGAGTAAGATTTGTAATAAAGAAAATAGAGCGAGAATCCTCAGGTGAAAGCAAATCTAGAAGTAGCTTATAGGATGGAGGAGAGATTTTTTCATGGGAAGTTGTCTCTCTTAGTCATTTGTTGAAGGATTATATAGGTGGTAGGCCTCAAAATCCTTGTTGAATATAACTATAACACTTATGGCTCTTATTTTATAGTTTATGATGAATATCATCTAGAATATGGGCCCATACATTAGATCCAAATTTAGAGATGAAAATCGTATGGATTTTTTAGTATCAAAATTTATAATGAAGTACACCAAGTTAAAGAACTCAAGTAGATGTTTAATTGCTAGTAAGGTTGATGATGTGGGTGGCATACCATAATACTAGGAGGGATAGAGTATCCAAACCCTTCCCTATCCTATCAAATGAAGGGAGGGAGATATAGCCAAGACTAAATAAAGGGAGGTAGAACAATATCAAAATGATATAATAAAGTTAATCTCCTCCTTATCTCCCTAGGAGATCTTGATTGATCAATATCAAAAGGAATTGATCTAAGTATCTTATACAATAGAATCACCCACCTAATATGACAAGACACCTATACCCTATTTGTGTCAAGCCCTCATCTAGAGTTGAGTTACTCAACCACCCCCTTTGATTAGTTCTCATTCCTATATTCCACAGTATGATTTGGGTGAGAACTACAAGATTAGAAAGAGAAAGGTATTTGTACCCAACCAAAGATGGATGTAAAATAAATTCATATTAAAATATTAGGGTCATCATCTCATATGGGTTAGATCATTGTCACACCTCCTCCTCCTCCTAAAACTTAAGATCCATATGCACTTAACATGAAGAATTTATGTATCCATTACCAAAATTGCTTAATTATTTAGCTCAATAATTCCATATTTCTCTAAAGTTTAACAAATTATATGTCGACATGTATTACTAACCAACCACCACAACTATCTATTTACATAATCACCCTAATATGTTCGATTTTGTCTTGAATTATCCATAAGAGCTTCATAGTCTTTGAATTTGGAGAATGGTTCGTGATTAAATTTTTATGGTTTATGTAAAGTCCAATAATTTTTTTTATTTTTCCGATTAGTTTGACAATGTAAACATGTCATCAAACATATGTCAAGCCTTGAGTTTGGAAGGTTTCTGAATGTTTTTCACAAGACAATATTTCCAATATGAAGGAGATACATTATATGTAAAAGACCATGATTTCATGCAAACTGGAACAACAATATATATTAACTTTTACAGTATGAAATTTAAAGTATTTTCATTACATTCTCTGACCTAATAACGGATTTATCACAGGCTGAAATAGTTCTAGAGCTCCCCATTTTCCCTTCGTAGGTGTTAACTATAGTCTTGCTTGCAGTGCCGATCTGAAGATGAATATCCCGACCATAGACGTCACATTCCTCCTGTATTCTTGGTGCAACCAACTATTACAGACCTGTTATTTCCCTTATGCTCCCCTATGCGGCTCCTTGAATGAGCAACAACCCCAAAGATGGTGCCACGATTCACTGGGACTGTTGGCATGTGAAATAGAGGGAGATATAGCTAGCAAGGAAGTGTGGTATTACTATTGTCTAAGTCCCACAACCTAAACTGTCGTGGTGTGACCTTTTGTAGCTGTGCAAATTGTTGTCATTTCATCCCAAACCGGCTTTGTGATATGGTGTGGGTAATATTGCTCTATTTTAAGAAGTATCACGACCCAAGAGAAATACCAAATAACAAACAAACAAACCTTGAATGTCTCCTCCAATATGTTGCAAACCATCAACCCAAGAGAATTCTGAATATGCTACTCAAAGTTGTCTCCAAATCACATAAGAGAGATATATATCGTGAACCTACAAATTTTTCTCAGAAGGAAACCCACAAATTTGACAATATCGATCAATATGAAAGACCTGTATGATCTCTCTAATTTGACCAGCTAGGATGGATAAGTCTCACCATTGAACCCAGTTACCCTAGGGTTTCTATCCCAGATCCAAGAGCTTTGAAAACTCCACAAATCACCAATTAGAGAAAATAATCAAGCATAATGCAAATGAGGTTCAACTCTTCTTTAATATATGCCTTGCACTTTTCTTGCTCATAAAATAATTTAAAGTGACTTTATAAAGTACCTTTTTTAATATTTCTCTGAAGTCACTTTATAACACCATTTAATATTACCTTATAAATGTACCTTTTTACTAGGCATCATTAAATAATTAAATTAATCAACCCTTAACTTGACTATAGCCTATGAGAATTAAATAGGTTATTAAGTCCTCCTGGAGTGATCACTAGGAAAGGGAAATTACAATCCTCCCTTCTTGAGATTGCTTGCCCTCAAGCAATTTCAAATTAGGGTGCTGCAAAATTTGATCTCCTTCCCACATAACATCTGCCACGGGAAAGTCTCTCCACTAATAAGATACTCTTTGATCACTCTTCTCCTCAATCTTCTCTCCCTCCCATCCAAAATCTCATCGGGAACGAATACCAATTGCCACTCCTCATTTGGCAGGGTAACTTTGTTGAAGAAGTGATCTATTGTCTAGTGCCTTCTTGAGACACGATTCATGTAAAACATTATGAATCTTGCTTCCCTCTAGCATCTCAAGCTCATAAGCTACTTCCCCAACTCATCGGATTATCTTGTAGGGACCATAAAAGAATGGTTTCAACTTTTCTACACTACTTTTCTTCAATGAAGACTGTCTATAGGGCTACAACCTCAAAAATACCAAGTCTCCTACCTCAAAACTATGCTCAACCTCGTGTCTATCGACATAAGTCTTCTTCTGATTCTAAGCAACCTGTAGGTTATTCTTAAAGGCCATAAGGATATCTTGGCTCTCTTGTATCCAATCCTTGGGTTTGGGATCCTTGCTATCCTTAAACACCAAATCCACAAATGAACCTGGGGATCATATCCATATAATTCTTAGAATGGTGGCATACCAATGGACATATGGTAAGTGGTATTGTAACATTGTTCTCCTAGATGTAACCACTTAATCCATGCCTTTTATTGACCTAACATAGTTACATAGATACCCCTCAACCCATTTGTGCACAATCTTCGTTTGACCATTTGTCTGAGGGTGGTAACTAGTACTAGGAGTCAACTCTATGCCAACTAGCCTGAACAACTCCTTCCAAAATGCACTAAGAAATAGGTTGTCCCTATCGTTGACAATATACTTTGGCAACCCATAGAGTCTAAACAACTCCCTGAAAAAATAGCTTTGTCACCTGTAGTGCCATATACTTTAATGAATTTGCGAGAAAGTGAGCAATCTTGGTTAATTGATATACAACTACATAAATGAAATATGTGCCATGAACCTTCGGTAGACCTGTAATGAAATCCATTAACACACTCTCCCACTTTTGTTTCAAAATGGAAAGAGTTGCAATAACCTTGTTGGATAACTATGCTCTTACTTGTTTTGCTGACAAGTGATGCATTTCCTCAAATGTCGTAACACATCATCCTTGAGGCCCTTCCATGAGAACCTCTCTCTAATTTTCCTATAGGCTTTGATGTATCCAAGATTCCCTACCAATGGTGTATCATGAATAGCCCTCATAATCTTCTCCTTGAGTTTTGACTCGGGGACTAAATATATTTCACCCTTGTAGTAGATAATGTCATCTACCACCCTATACCTATCATCCTGAATGTGCCCATCCATCATCTCATAAGCAAACTTATTCTTGGAATATTCCACCAGGAGGTAGGACTTTCAATCAGTTGAAATCTCAGTAAGGGAACATGCAGTTGGTTTCTTAGAAAGGGCATCCACAACATTTTTTTTCCCTTGACATACTCGATGTGTATCTTGTTAACCCACTTCTATTGTCTCTCATTCAGATCCCTTTGTTCAAGGAAATATTTCAAACTATTTTGGTCAGTCCTATCCACAAACCTTCCACCTACAAAATAATATGAATTTCACCAAGGCATGCATAATGGAGAGCATCTCCTTATTGTAGATGGAATAAACTCTTTGGTTCCCTGAGCTTTTGACTCTCATGCTATCAGATGTTTGTGCTACATCAAGACGACTCCTATACCCTCACCCAAAGCATCACATTCAAGCACAAAGGGTTGAGTGAAATCAGGAAGTGCTAATACTGGACAAGTGCTCATCACCTCCTTGAGTCTGTCAAATTTCCTTTGAGCTTCTCCTATCCATCTAAATGCCCCTTCCTTTGTGAGGTCCATTAGGGGTGCACCCAACTATGAAAACCCCTTAAGAAAGTGCCTATAATAGTTGCATAATCCAAAGAATCCATGCAAATTTGTAAGGGTCTTAGGCAACGACCAATCTAATATTGCTTCTTCTCCTGATGCACTGATCACATTGCTTAAATAAAAAATCTCTATCATGTTGAATTGAATTTAGACACCTTAGCATGTAATGACTACTCCCCCATAATTCCAACACCTTGTCCAACTACCTCAAGTGATCCTCCCATATCCTACTATAAATAAGGAGATCATGAAAGAACACTAAAAGAAAATTTCATAGCTAATTGTTGAAGATGTCGTTCATGCAAGATTGGAAAGTGGCAGGTACGTTGGTCAACCTAAATGACATGACCAAGAATAATAGTGCCCATAATGGCACTTGAAAGCAATCTTGTGTATATCCTACTCCTCGACCTTGATTTGGTGATATCCTAATTGACGATCAATCTTTGAAAATTAGGCTGACTCATGGAATTCATCCAACTCATTGAAGGATAGGATATCTATTTTTGATAGTTTTCTTATTTAGGGCCCAATAGTCAATGCACATTCTCATAGTTTTGCCCTTCTTCTTTACCGAGTCTACTGAAGAACCGAATGAACTAGAACTGGGTCTGATATGACCCATATCTAATAACTCCTTGATGGCTTTTTCTATTTCATCTTGAACTTCTTCAAATGCCTATAAGGAGTAGTTATAACTAGTTTGGCCCCTTCTTCTAACTCAATAGTGTGCTCAAAACCTTTTTCAGGAGGTCTCCCTGGAGGAATCTCTCCAAAAACCTTGTCATGTTTACCCAACAATGCCTGAATGTTTACATGATATGGTTAATTGCTACATCTCCATTCCTGAATATGCTTTCCATCCTCTTAGTTGAAACTATCTTAGGAGTACTATTAGCCATACCCCTCAAAACCACCTTCTTACCATCTACTACCCTGAATTTTAACTCCATTGTTTGGAAGTTATGAGAATATTTTCCCAAAGAATGAAGCCACTAAATACCCAAGATGATATTAGTATCTCCTAGGTCAACTACATAGAATTCATTTGTCACCATGTAGTTTTCCAACCTCACATCCAATTGAGGAACCTTCTATGTGCATGCCATACTGAACCAATCAACTACCATCACATATAATCCCTCAAACATTTTTGCAAGAATGCCTCTCTTAGCCACTAGAGTTGTCAATGAAGTTGTGGGTTGCCTCACTGTCAATCAAAATTGTGATGTGATGCCCTTGTAATACTTTGTGAACTCTAAAAGAGTTAAATTAGGAGTACCTGATAGAGTGGAAATAGTCCCACCTTTAACCTCCTCATGTGGCTACTCATCATCCGAACTATTGTGTTCGCTACCCTGGACCTGTTCTGCTTCCTCCTCCCCATCACTATTAGAAATTACCTTTATGTAATGCACCTTACCCTTACCCATGCACTTGTGACCAGGTTCCCAAGGCTCCTTAGAGATAAAACATAGCTTCTTTCTTCTCAATTCCTTATGAGACTCATCATCCAACTTGTCTTTCCTGGACCACTCCTTTTGGAAGGTTTTCTTGTCCTTGTTTTTTCGAGGAAGGAAAGGTTTAGAAGGAAATTTACTTTTTGAGACTGAATTCTCCATGTCTTGTGCTCTAATGATAACATCCTATAGAGACTCTGGATTGAAGGCCTTAATCCAACCACATAGTGGCTCAGATAATCCCTCAATGAAAAGGATAATCAATCTATGCTCTGAAACATCAGTCACAATGAGTGAAAGCCTCTGAAACTCGAAGATGTAAGCATCCACTATCCCAACTTGCTCAAGAGTTGTTCAACTCCCTAAAGTGTAACTCCGAATCCTTCTTGTCAAAAAGGTCAATAAGCTTATGTGTGAAGTCTAGATATGAAGTAATACTAGCATGCCCTAAAGTAACAATCCCATGGTACCACCACTCGTGGGCCTCTCCATCCAAATGCAATGTAACATATTTGATTGCCTCTATCTCCAACATAGGGTTGAGTTGGAAATATGTATCAAACTTCTGAACCCAAGCTATTTCAGTGCATTTGTTAGAACCATCAAAAAAAGGAATAGACAACTTTCCAACCTTTCATTGAAGATCCTCATTCTGTGGGACCCTATTGTGATCCATACTTAATGGTAAAAAAATCCTATAAGGACATAGTTGCATGAAATTCATCACCAAGGGTTTGATGCTCCCTTAAATAATCAGTAAACCCTTCACCTTTTCCTTGTTGTCCCTAGTTTTCGACTTGTCCCTCCAAGAATTGAGGCAAAAGAGGTCTAGGAGTCACTCTACTAGTTTCCCTAGTATGACTTTGTGTAGGAATATGAGTGTTGCTCCCTTCACCATGGTTTCCATTATTACCATTATTATCAATGTTACCATTAGTCCCTCCTAAACCATTATTTCCATTATTGTTATGATTTCCTTGATTGTTTGTTATGTATTGGGTAAGAGGTTGAACCAACTGCTATTGACCTCTTGCACGGTCCCTCAAAATCTACATAGTGCTACCCTCAGGCGATTCATTCGTGTCTCCCATGTTTTCCTCTTCTTCTGATTCTAAGCTAAATATATTATCAGACTCTCTCTGCCTTCTACTCTTGTATGTGATATATTCCCTATCCTCTAGATTCACTAAAGTCATGTAACCTCACAGGTTGGCAAGAATATTGATGTAGGGACTTCTGAAGGTCATAAATTTTGACTCCTTTGTCTGTTTGGGCTCAGATTTTATAGGGAGATGCATTATGAGGAGTTGTTTAGATTTTTTACTGAGCCTAGCTCGGTTGGTGGCCATTTTGACACTTTTTCTGTTAGAAACCAAGATCACCTATCACATGCAAAAGACATGCAGAACCAAAGAAGATGTTCTGTAAACCTCAAAGTAAAAATGTATTATTGAGAATCAATTATTACAAAGAGATCAATCCTTATGAAGGAGATCAAGAAACCCTAAAAGGGAAACCCTAGTGTGCACACTTAATAATTAATCAATTATTAATGTGCCTAAGTTTAGCTTAAGTAACTAAAGGAATAAGTGACTTAATTAATTAACCGGTATGATATAATTAAGTAAGCGTAATAACTTATTACTCTAACACCCCCCCTTAAGATGAACTTAGGAAGAAGCTAAAACACTAGAAAAAGATACATGAAAGCAAATATGGGTCTCGACAACTAGGCCTGATCAGGTACCCATTTACAAATGCAAGAATGAGGTAGAGAAGGAAAACCCAGTGGGACAAAACCCCCCTACAATGAGATGACATGCTGCAAAGAAGCACTGGAAGAACACTATAAAGTAACACTAGAACCGCAATTTGGCAAGCAAGGAAAGATACTTTTGTCTACAAGAAACCATATCGGAATCATAATGATGCAACAACATACCTGATGCCACGGAACACTCGAAAACTCCAAACGGGAACAACCCTGGAATCTATGAAGCAACAGTCGATTATTGAATGAATGTGATATTGAAATAAAGTGCAAAGATGCAAGTTGCACTCTCCCAACTGCCAAAACATCCAAGTAATCTCCAAAACACCCATTGGGATAAATCTGGAATAATGATAAACCTGGAATAGGTACAAAAAAAAGGTGCATGGATAGCAACATAGAGCTCCTCAATACCTTTCCAACGCCGCAAAGATAGCGAAAATTGGAGATCGTGGCAAAAAGTTATGAGCTTGGAAGCGAAAAATAAACATCTGACTTCAAACAGAAATAAATACAGATAAACAGAAAAATACTGTAAAATAAACTACACCACAGGAAAGTGCTCAGAACTAGCTTTCCGACGATATGTCGTTTGCCCAATTTCAATACCGTATGCCCAAGTTATGCCAAAAAGAAAAAAACTGCTCCTTTAGGGCAAATTAGGGTTAGGAGGGGCAAAGAGGTTGTCCGACCGCTGACGTCATGCTGACATCATAAATTACCGAGCATAAATTTGACGGCCATCTGGCCGTCACCGCAAAAATTTTCCCCCCTGCATAAAAAATTCTGGGACCTGGTCACCCATGTGACTGACGGTGGGCGCTGGGAGTCCGGTCGGGGGCTAGGCGCATAGCACTCGGTCCCCCATGTGACCGCAGACTGCACTGGAGGGCCCGCGAGGGCTGGCGGACCGGCGGCGGTGCATAGTGAAGCCACCAGTGGCCGGCTGATTTGTGCGGGCGGTGCAAATTTTTTTAATTTAAAAAAAAAAATGAGCCTCAAAATGCGTGCTGGGGAGGCCGTACAACCTTCCTGGCAAAATTTTTTTGCCTTAGAAATTGACCAAACGACAGGCGTTCCTAGGGTTCTGGGCCGCTGCGAATGCGATGGTGACCTCCATTTGAGCCCAAAGTGGCCCAAAAAATTGACTACTCCCAGATCTTGCAAAAAAGATGCCTGTGGAAACCCTTGCACTTGAAACTCACTGAAAGGCCATATCTTCATATCACGAACAGGCAGCTGCAGGTTTGGAGCTCTCATACCATGTTAGAAACCAAGATCACCTGCATGCAATCACCTGTCACATGCAAAAGACATGTAGAACCAAAGAAGATGTTTTGTAAACCTCAAAGTAAAAATGCATTATTGAGAATCAATTATTACAAATAGATCAATCCTTATGAAGGAGATCAAGAAACCCTAAAAGGGAAATCCTAGTGTGCACACTTAATAATTAATCAATTATTAATGTGCTTAAGTTTAGCTTAAGTAACTAAAGGAATAAGTGACTTAATTAATTAACCAGTATGATATAATTAAGTAAGTGTAATAACTTATTACTCTAACATTTTTGAGAGCTAAATCTTTCATTCGGGCCCTCAAAATCAACTCTTTGTTGTTTCTTTTCCAAATTTTAGAAAGTTATTTTCTTTAATAACTTTGAACTCATGTTTACAATTTGGAATGTAAGTTGGAAATTCACGTCAGCTTAGTGTTAGGAAGTTTTTAGGAAAAATCTAGGCTCAAAGGGATATGTATGCGAAATTACCAAAAATGGCAAAAAACTAACAATTGTCAAAAATTGCCAAAAATGGTAATTTTTGGGGTTTTTTTTAAATTTTTTTTTAGATATAAGGCGTTCTCTTTCAGTTGTAGAAGTAGAATGGATGAAGATTAATGAAGATTACAGTGATTTCAATTCTTGAGTTTCAATTTTTGTTTTCTCTACATTGATGTTTACGTTTGTTCATTAGTTTTGTTACATCAAATACCAGCTCTGATACCACTATAAAATTCCCACTAATTTTTTTTTTGACTTTTTTAATTAGTTTGAAAATTTAAACATGACATCAAAAAAATGCCATGCCTTTGATTTTGGAAGGTTTCAGAATGTTTTTCACAAGACAATATTTCCAATATGAAGTGAATACATTATATGCAACAGATCATGATTTCATACAAACTAGAACATATATTGAAATTTAAAGTAGTTTATGTACATTCTCTAACGTGATAATGGATTTCTCACAGGGCGAAATAGTTCCAAATCTCCTTATTTTCCCTTTGTAGGTGTTAAGTACAGTCTTACTTGTAGCGCTAATCCGAAGATGAATATTTTGACCATAGACATCATATTCCTCTTGTATTCTAGGCACAACCAACTATTATAGACCTATGATTTCCCTTATGATCCCCTACATGGCTCGTTGAATGAGCAACAACCCCAAAGATGGTGCCATGATTCACTAGGACTACAGGCATGTGAAATAGAGGGAGATACGATTGGAAAGGAAGTGTGGTATCACTCTTGTCTAAGTCTCACAACCCAAATTGTCATATCATAACCTCTTGTAGTTATGCAAGTCATTGTCATTTCATCCCAAATTGCCTTTGTGATATGGCATTGGCAATATTGCTCTATTTCAGGAAATAACATGACCCATAGAGAAATACCAAATAACAAGCAAACCCTAACTGCCTCCTCCAATATGTTGTGAACCTTCAACCCAGGATAATTTTGAATTTTCTATTGAAAGTTACCTCTGAATCACACAAGAGGGATATATATCGTTAACCTACAAATTTGTCTTCAAAGGAGACCCGCAAATTTGACAATATTGATCATCGTGAAAGACCTGTATGGTCTCTCCAACTTGACCAACTAGGGTGGATTAGTCTCACCATCGAACCCAGTCGCCCTAGGGTTTATGTCCCAAAGCCAAACGCTTCGAAAACTCCACAAAACACCAATTAGAGAAAATAATCAAGCATAATGCAAATGAGGTTCAACTCTTCTTTAAATATGCCATGCAATTTTTGTGCTCATAAAATAAAATAAAGTGACTTTATAAAGTACCTCTTTTAATATTTCCCTAAAGTCACTTTATAACACCATTTAATCTAATTATTTAATATTACCTTAAGTCACTTTTTTGCTAGACAACATTAAATAATTAAATTAATCAATTCCCTTAATCCAACTATAGCCTATAGGAATTAAATAGGCTATTAAGTCCTCTTGGAGTGATCACTAAGAAAGGGACATTACATTTTAGGTCCGCAATAATCGACAATAATCAATGAAGGCCAAAAAGTACCTAGCTTCTAAAGGTGAGGTATTTTGCACAAGTTTATATGTCATTATATATGAGATCTAGAGGTTAATTGATTTTATAAAAAATGCATCTTTGTAGAGTAAATTTTTGCATACCCTTGCAATTTCACCTACACTTTTGTATCCACTTTAGTGTCCATTCCCAAGTAGTATTTGTGTAGGCTCATTTTAGCCCTTGGATCAACCTTTTCCCTCTCAAGATGCTCAAGGTCCTTGATAGTAGCTACTTTTGTGCATCAGTTTTGCATCAACCATGTGATTTTCTCATATCCCGCCTTTTTTAGCATGATTTGTTTGGACACAGGAATTTTCTCAAACATCCACTTTCCGCACAAAGGTCCACAATCTGCATGGATGTTTGTGATCCACAATAGATTCCCACAACATTTTAACATTCAAAGGTCATTTTTGAGTGTTTTTCTACTTGTCACCTGCCCAAGTCAGTGGAAACAACTTAGGATGGTTTGTAATGACTCAACAACCCTTTCTTTCCCTCCTCTTTTCACTTTTAGAGGGATATTTTTTCACTCTACAACTCTCTCTGATTAGCTCTCTTTCTCTATAACTTACTACAATAGTCTCAAAGCTCTCATAATAGTCTTTACAACTCTCTTGGCTCTCACAACTCTCTCCATTTCTCCCTCTGTTTGGTTTCCTCGAGCCTTGTAGGTAATATCTATTTATCTTATGTCTTTGAGCATCTTGGAATTTATCACATCCCTTATCTATGCATTTATTATCTTATCTATTTATCTTTTCATCTATCTATCTATCTAGCTGATGTGAAGGTGGAAACACCAAAGCAAGAACTTGATTGAGGCAAGTCCCCAAACAAACCCAAACATTCTTCCTCTTTTGTGTGTGTGTAGGTTTATTGGAGATATCCAAACACACATAGGTTTGTTATGTTTATTTATTGTATCCTTATCATTTACTCATTCAAACCTTTTTTTGATTCATTTCTTTACTTCTATTGTCACATTTCTCACTTCTAGGTTTTGTAGGTTAGCTGGAGATTTAGTTTGAGTTTTCATGTTCTTTGCACTATTTGTTCATGGTTCATACGAGACTATAGTGTTTCGCACAACCGTCCGCACACCATGTAGTCATCCTTGGCCGAGACACTCAAATTTGAGCCAAAGACTCTCTATCCTTTATTTCCCCCATTTCCACAATTGGAAACTTTATTTTATTTATTTGTAATTAAATATTTTCACTAGTTGGACTAGTTGGAGTTATCTGAGTGTATGTAGTGAAATTGGCTCTCAAGGGAACACAGTTTTCCTTATGTAGATTCACATTTTCTACATTACATTTTGGTGAACCTAATGTGAACACTACTTCTATGTTGTTGTGGTTCACCATTTTGTGTTGAACCTATGTCATCAAAAGGGATATATGTTGGTCTTTGGTCAACTTTTTTATATCTCTATTTCAAAATAAACTTTCTATTTTCCTTCCTTCTATCCCTTTCTATTTTCGTTAACTAAACTTCAAGAAGTTCTCTTACAAGCGTGTGAAAGTGAGTTCTTTTCTCTTTTCTTATTATTCTTTGTTGACCCCTCTCTTGAAATTCCTTTTACTTGTAAGGATATTTTAGTGCAAGAGGATGGAATTATTGATAGTTTCCTTAACAAAAATTTACCCACTCTTTATTCCAATGCACTCTCATCTAAGATGATACTTAAAAGTGAGTGGGGGATCTCATCCCACATTTGATCCTCTATAGATCAATATTGGGCATATTTCTTCAAATAGTTCCTCTATACGCCATAATTAATCCATTTATGTAATTGTTGCCTTTGCTACTCTTGAGAAGCCTAAGAGACCAATAATGAATGTTATTGAAGAAAATCCACAACCAAAGCTGAAGAAACTAATGACTGTTAGTGGTGACCCTTCTACAATTCACCCTATGTGCCTTTTCTTTTACTTTTCTCTATCTCTAACTTCTAAGAAGCACATAGTTACTGATTATCAAATAGTAGCCCACACTTATCACACTAGTAGAAATAAACAAAGCATTAACATTCCAACATCTTCCACCTTCTCAACCTTTTTTCCCATATGCTCCTAAACCTCTTTCTCAATCCCTAGTAGAGTATGATCTTGTTGAGAAAATTCATGTTACTCTTGCCAATATCTCTCTCTACTTAATCTTCTTCAAACTTCTCCTCTTTATCATCCTATCCTTCAGGAAGCTCTACAGAAGATACTTGTGCTATCTTGTGCTAGACCAAGTGATGTGAATGCTTTATTGGATTGCATATGCTCTGATACTTCATACATTGCATTGCATCAACATGAACTTCTGTCTCTTGAAGTACACAATCAAGATGATTCATTAATGATAGTTTCATTCATAAATAATATTGGCATTAGACACACTCTCATTGATACTGATTCAATACTCAACATTTGTAGTGTTGATCTTCTACCTAAAATCAAAATTGATCCAAGCTCTCTTGCAACCTTTTCTCTATCTATTTGTGGATTTGATAATGTTGGTTGACAAGCTCTAGGTACAATAATACTACCTTTGCAGCTTGGACCTGTTACTTAACCCACCCTGTTGTATGTAATGCCAGGTGCTTTACAATATAATCTTCTTCTTGATAGATCATAGATTCACACTATGGGTGCAATCCCATCTACTTGCATAAATCTATCAAATTCATTTATAATAATCAAGTAGTTACAATAAAGACTGATCCTAAATAACTTCACTATATTATCAAGAGGTTGAAGCAGATCAGACTTCAAGTTGTACTAATTTTAAAAATTTAATTCCTTCTTTATCTTCAAATCTTGTTAAACCACCATTAGTTTCAAATCTTGATGATGGTACTAACTCGCTTTCTTCTCAGGAAAATGCATATCTCGATGATGATTGGGGTTGTTTAAACTTTACAAAAACCTTCAGTGGAGAATATAAAGTCGATTCTGCTCACTTAGACATCCCAAAAATATCATTTACACCTACTATTGAAGATGATTATTCTTTTTTATCACATGATAATGTGAACCCTATTTACTATATCGTTAATGTCGATCCTTCCCCTTTTCAAGAGTTGCAATCATGCTACAATGTAGGATTCAATATTATTTCTAAGCATGGATACAAAGGAAATGGTCTTGGGCACATGGACCAAGGAGTTAATGTCACTTTGGAACTGAAAACACACTCTTTTAGAATGGGTTTAGGTTATAAGCCTTCTCCTTTGTCTTTGTCCCCTCCTCCATCATGTATTGTCTTTATGTCTTCTTCTTGTGAGCAGTCAAACTTTTCTTCAAACAGAAAGGGCTGCTTCCTGCCCCTCATCCTTTATCTGAACAAGAGCATATTTTGTTGAGGATTCTCAAAGCCCACTTGATTACTCCCCCTCCTCCTACACATAAGAAGTTTCACACACAAGATAAAGCAAAACATTCTTTTTTTATGTACCATCAAGTGCCTAACCATTCCACTAGTGAATATAAGACCTTGAAGGATAAAATACAACTTCTTAACTTTGGTGTCATCAATCCTTCATTTATTGATACACCTATCTCTTCTTCGTATAACAAGTGTTATTGAGGTTTACCTCTATCCTATTCATTATGTCTGATAAGAATCTTCTCATGAGGTTCCTACAACTCCCTTCTATTGTGGAGCTACCCACTATGTGGCATTCGTAGCTTTGATTGCTTATTGTCATTCATGTTTATACAATATTGTGTGCAACCATACTTTCTCTATGGTAGAAACATAATAGTATCTAGCATGGTTATCCTCGCTTGTACGCTGGGGGCAAGGACAACTTGTTTTGGAGGCATGTGTCCCTCTTGAGGATTTCCTCTCTACTTCTTACTCTTAGCAAAACTCTGTCAAAATTATCTCACATCTCGGATGCTTGCAGCAGCAAAGACTCCTGCACACAATCTCATCACATCTATCATCTCAAGAGAGGGGCCACAACTGTTGGTAATGCTCTCTTGCTTGTTATTTTATCAATCTCATCTATTATCACATTTATTTGATCTCATCTAGCATAGTTTAATCATGATAGGGGTTTTCCTCTATGGCGAGGTTGGTTTATATCACATGTCGGTAGTGACTTTCCTCTATAGAGGGGTTGGTTCTACCACCTAATTGGGTAGTAGCTTTCCTCACAATGGGGTTGGTTCTACTAGTCTATGGTCACCTAGCATACCACATCTTGCTAGCTTGTGATCTATTTGTTTAATAATTATCATGACCCTTAGTGATGTAGTAAGCTAGTGCCTGAGTCATGTAGTCTCATCGACATTGGTCGCTTCCCTATCTTTTGGATGTGTTCCTTCCTTGAAGCAATCAATCCTGACATTCTTCTCTCTGTTTAAGAATTATTCTATGTGTTATTTCTTGTTATTTTGGAGACGACACATAGTATTGAGACAACCTCCTGCATCAAGGTCTCTTTCACTTTTCTAACTCAAACATCTATATGTTCATCATGTTCTAGCCCCATGATTTGGTATCTTTTTACTTTCTATCCTTGTCTCGTGCATAATATTTCTTGTCTAATATGTTTGTTTTGTAGGTCTTCACCTTGGGGGCATGCTTCCTTGGTTTGAAGAGTTATATTCTCCCTCTATAGCATCCTTTTGGAATCATGATGTTATCCATTTTTAGTAGCTTTACTTTAGCTTGCATATTCATGTAGATTCATAAGCCCGCTATAGTGGGGGGAAAATGTAGGGTTGAAAATTGCATACCCTTGCAATTTCACCTACACTTTTGTATCCACTTTAGTGTTCACTCCCTTAGTATTTGTGTAGGCTGATTTTAGCCCTTGCATCAACCTTTTTCCCTCACAAGATGCTCAGGGTTCTTGTCAGTAGCTACCTTTGTGCATAAGTTTTACATTAACCATGCAATTTTCTCATCTCCCACCTTTTTTTAGCATGATTTGTTTAGACACTAGCAATCCGGTCAAACATCCGCTTTTTGCATGGACGTTTGCAATCCGCGCGGATGTTCATGATCCGCGATAGCTTCTCGAGACATTTTAACTTTCAAAGGTCATTTCTAAGTGTTTTTCCACTTGTCAAATACCTAGGTCAATGGAAAAAACTCAGGATGGTTCTTAATGGCTCAACAACCCTTTCTTTCCCTCCTTTTTTCACTTTCAGAGGGATCTTTTTTCACTCTACAACTCTCTCTCAAAATCTCTCTCGAATTAGCTCTCTTTATCTACAACTTACTCCAACAATCTCAAAGCTCTCATAACAGTCTTTACAACTATCTTGGCTCTAACAAATATCCCTCTTTCTCCCTCTCTTTGGCTTCCTCAAGCTTTGCAGGTAATATCTATTTGTCTTGTGTCTTTGGGCATCTTGGGATTTATCACATCCCTTGTCTATGCATTTATCAACTTGTCTATTTATCTTTTGATCTATCTATCTATTTGGTTGTTGTGGAGGTGGAAACACCAAAGCATGGACTTGATTGAGGTAAGTCTCCAAACAACCCCAAACATTCTTCCTCTTTTATGTGCGTGCATATTTATTGAATATATCCAAACACTCAGAGTTTTGTTGTGTTTATTTATTTTATCCTTATCATTTACTCATACAAACCTTCTTATTTGATTCATTTCTTTACTTCTACTATCACATTTCTCACTTCTGGGTTTTGCAGGTTAGCTAGAGATTTAGGTTGAGTTTTCGTGTTCTTTGTACATCTCTTTGTTCGTGGTTTGTACAAGACTACAACACATTGCACAAATGTCCGTGCACCGTGTTGTCATGTCCTTAGATGAGACGCTTAGATTTGAGCCAGAGAATCTTTGTCCTTTATATCCCCCATTTTCGTGGTTGGAAACTTTATTTTATTTATCTTTAATTAGATATTTGCACTAGTTGGACTAGTTGGAGTTATCTGAGTGTATGTAGTAAAATTGGCTCTCAAGGGAACATAGTTTTCCTTGTGTAGAGACATTTTCTATATTACATTCTCAATGCTTATTTTCTAGTATATAGCCTTTGCAAACTCTTCTAGGGGGATGAATGAAGGAGATCCTCTAACCATGTTGTGATTCACGTCACACACATATCTAGGTAGTGTGGCCCAATTTGTGATGCTAAAGAGAGATTGAATCACCCATTTATATGATTTTAGTCACATGCTTTGATATGTCATACAAGGGATAAAGATTGGCAATATTATACATATGATCAATCTCATATCAATATCTTGATGCAACTATCTTGCAACTATTATCCATATCTTTCACAACTCGTTTTCTTGGCCAAAACTCAACTTTCTTATTGGTATGATTAATGCAAAAGCTAGATGAAAGATTGGGAACCATGTTGGTGCATGTAGCACTTGTTTAAAACTTATATTAGTAATGGACTCACTTCTCACAGATATAGTGAGGGAAAAATTCATCTCTAATTACAATCAATTCTCCTTTGGATTAGTGTGGAGTAATTGGAGAGCATGCTCCTATGACTAGTCATGTGATGACCAACTCTTGGGTCCAATATCCATTCAATAGATATTATAGAATGAGAAGATACATGTAAGGCAATGCATGTTTTTAGAAACAAGATTTCTCCACCTATCCGATTGCATTTTTATTTTAAGATATTGAATGCACTTCAAACTTATTCCTACCATGATTCGATTTCCGATAGTAGTTATAGGTGGGGTGCTTTTGAAATGGTCTCCTCTAGAGCCTTGACTTCTAGGATGTGATCTCTTTGATCAACCACATGAGCTCAATTACCGATGGAAAACTTCCCAGATTTTTATAATGAGACATAAATTAAATGAGAGTTTGTCATACTTCCTTAAATGATTGATCCTAATGCTTTTCAAGGAAGAGACACCATGTATTAAAGTTGCATACAAACATTTATTGACTAGAAGAAATGTTATTAAGAAGAATTCTCACATAATTTTTATCCTTCTCATCATGTCTTTCTACCATTTCAATCTCAGAGTGAATTTTATTGAAATTCAAAAGAAAATTTGTAATACTCCTCAAATTTTTAACTAGATTTTTTTAAAATTTCAATTCAATGTGTTTATTAAAATAACATGCATGGACTAAGGTACATGAAAATAAATTATGTGCCTCAAACCCATTATATGTATGTTCATCTAAATAATTCTTAATCTATCTTTGGACTCACACATTCATACTATTGCATAAGACTAACAATTGTCTTGAACATGGAATTTAAGATTTCATGAAGCTCTTACACCACAATCAATAATGTATGCAAGAGAACCCATAGTGCTTTTCTAAGATAAGATGAATAGGCTTATGTTGAAATACAACTCCATGATATACTCCTGTACTTTAGTTGATATGAATTAATATTAACTATTTAATGTATTAGATTTCTAATTACTTGTCTAAGATAGCATATACCTAATTCATCTTATTAAGTTACTTTAAATGTGGTTGCCCCAAACCACATTTGATTGGACAAAATTTTGAAGAGATTATTACATCACATGCAATGCGTAGTTTAATTAACACAATTACTTATGCTCTTGATATTGAGAATGACATGTAAGTTTATAGTTGCTTATATGAAACAATGTGATTGTCTTTGCCTTAGAAGATATGGTGATTGATGAGAAGCTAAAGAATGCAACACAATGCAAGTTAAATTATCAATATTTAGAACAATGAATATTTGAAAGGCAAGTAATGTGCATAATGCTATGAACAAAACATCATTTCATTGTTGGTAGGTAAGAGATGCTACCTTGTCGAATGGCTCCATGTGAACATATACTTAGAATAAGAATAAAAATGATTAAAAAATAGATGATCATGCAACGCCTTAAACAAAATAACATATTCATTGTTGATAAGAGATATTTCTTTGTCTAATTATTCCATATAAATATCTACTTGAATTAACAATTTTTCATTACTAAATACATATTACCATTAATATTAATTTATGTACAATTATCATTTTAAAATTATTAAATATATAATTATATCAATCCTACTTTTTAACTCTATCACCAATATGAAAGATGCCTATAAAGAAAGGCACTCAAAATACTCCAATAAATTTTATATAATACTTATATAAACTTTTTGAAAGAGAATTATAAATCTTATGCAATATCCTAAACCTTCCTAAGAATTCTGTATTATATAACTAATTTCTTTTCTGTATTACAATAATATTATACCCTTAAAAATTAAGTAGGGCCCTTTCTTAACCTGAACAACTACAACCGACCAGTATTTTAAGCTCTTCCTTCTTTCAACCCTAGCTCATATGACCTTGAAAGGAGTGCAAAGGGCTTTAATGAATTTACACCCAAAAATCAATACTCTAAAACAAAACCCAAAGATTTTTCCTTCTTCACTGCTTAGAATTCATGGCACCACAGCAATGGACATGCGCCATTCTTCCCAAGCTCCGAACGCAAGCCAGGGCTTTCATGACATCAACATCTTTACATAACCGGTGTTCTAGTAAGTATAAAATTATACCTGGCTTTTGCATATGATAAACCCTAAACCCTAATGTGATGCCTGCCCTTTAAACTGCAATAGCATTTTATTGAATGCCAAAAATATAATTTATCAATGGAGAAACCCCAGATATTTGTACACAATATCTCATAGGCATCTTTAATTTAAATGGGTATGGTTGTGACTGGATCGAAAATGAAGTTTGTGTAGATTCTGTGAAAATACACATTTTCTTGAATCGAGAAAACAGAGAGATCTAATTGTAAAAGCAGGAATGTTCTTATCTCTTCAGGTGATCGGTTGCTGTTTGTTTAGTTTCATAATGGGCTGATTTTGACAGAGCAGAGATGCTTTTAATCTATGGAGAAGAATTGTTTATTTAGTGTTGTATAGTCGCCTTTCAATTTTGTAAGGTCTAAAAATACCATAAGCTAATGTGTCTGAAATAGTACAGAATCATAGTAGCCAGTGTTGAGGTCGGCGTGGACTGTGCAAAAGACATCAAACTGAACAATGAATTTATTTTGTATGTTAAAAAGAAAATAAAATGTCTTCCTTTCTTGTCAACAATATTTGTTCATAAATTTGTCATTCATGGTGAAAAATCAGTTTTGTTTAGCTGAAGCTCTTGTCTGCTCTGTGTTGACATGTTAGGAGAAAAAGAAAAAGGAAAATTTGCGTAGTTCTCACGTTTTAACTTTTCTCCTCACTTCAATTGCGGGTTGAGTCTTAGGCTAGTCTCCTCGAGTTTACCTAGTCTTTTATACTCTCCACTTCTGACTCACTAGAACTCATTTTGTTTGACTTGGAGTTATACTCGCTAGTATTGCTGAGTTCAATCCTAGTCCTTCTGTTTAGCGTAGGATTATTTAATATACTTGTAAGTTTTAGCAAATGTAATCAGTTCAAGAAATTTTTTATATAAGAAAGGTCAATGTCTTTAAGCAAATTAATTAGTGGGAAAATGCACTTTCTGACGGATAGTAAAGGATTGTTAATTGGTGAGAAATAGTCCTTAAAGTTGTTCATGCATGACTGCATCTGCCTTTCTCTTCACACAATCAATCTTACTCAAAATGTTCTTGCCGCCATCTAATAACCTGCAACAATCAGTTTTCAGAGTTACAAGATTTCTCCTACATATAGCAATCATCTTCTCAATAAAATGGAAATTCAGATAGAATCTTTAAACAAAACATGCAGTACAATCATGACAACTGTGTTGAGTACATAGTTGCCAGGAGACTGAGACTGGTACTGTTATGGGAGATAGGTATGGGTACTGGTATGTCATTTTTTGAAAAAATAGGAGACAGGTATTTGGTGTCGTAATTTTTTTAATTTTTATATATATTTTTTATAAAATTTAAAATATTAAAAAGTAAAACAAACCATAAAATGTATAGTTTAAATAATTTAAAATCTAAAGTTAAAAATTATAAGTTTATAACTTAATTATAAAACTTTTAAGTTATATTGTATAACTTAAAAATTTTGATTTTAATTTTTGAAGTTCAAAACTTATAAGTTTATAACCTAAACTTATAAATTATAATTTTACTGGACTAAATTTTCTTTTAATCCTAAACCTTTAATATTCAAAGTTTCTTAAATTTAAACTAAACTTTCTAAATTTCCATGCAGTTGTTGCTAATAGATAACAAAGAAACAAAAACAAACCAGAACGAAACTCAAATATGCTATTTCAATTATTATTTTGTTGTCGCTTATGTGATCACTTTGCTGCTTTATTGTGTTTGACATTGCTTGTTCATTGTGCTCAAAAGCTTTCTTCCACTTTGCGTTCATAATGGGAAAAAAATAGACAGTGACAAAGTATATTGTTAACAATGTTTTTGTGTTGCAGGGTTCGTACCCACAGGCCTTGAATCCGGTTCGGGTTTGCCTGTGGGTACGTGTTGGGTGCACATAAACATTGATGCATTGCGCAACCCAACCGAGAACCCACAGTGAGCGCGCACACTGCACCTAGCGAACCCAACACTGTGGTACGCGGATCCGAGCGTATCACCCGCAAACCCGAGCGAACCCAGGAGAACCCACAACCCAACACTTAAAAAGTGGGCCCAAAAACACATAAAATACATTTTTTTTATTATTTTTTTTTTCTCCTAACCCTAAAACGGCCCAATATGAGGCATTTTAACACTCAAACATTTCATTTTTACCTCTCATTTTGCTCTCACCATATTTTCTCTCCATCTTGGCATTTTGAATGGAAGTGATTGTATTCGAAGGAGATTGATTGTGGAGTGCCAAATAGCTTCCACAAAGGAGATTTAAGTGTTTAAGGTATGCATTTAAACCCTATTCTTTAGTCTTTTGATGAATTTTTTCAAGTTTTTGATGGATTTTTTCAAGTTTGTGAAGAAGTTTTTCAAGTATGTTTTTTTTTAATTACAACAATGGCCAATAGTCAAAGTTCAGTGGGTGGTGAGGGAAGTCAAAATTTCAAAATTGATAAAGCATCTCCTTTATGGAGACATACCACAAGAATTTCACAAATTCTTGGAGGTGGGGGGTTTGTTTGGAAGTGTAATTTTTGCAATGCACAATATAATAGCTCCTATTACCGAGTGAAACTTCATTTTATGGGCCCTAGTGGTAAAGGGATTAATATGTGTGAGGGCCCAAATAAGAAGGGGTTGTCTGCTGTACAAATAGCAGGATTTATAAAAGAATAAGAAGATGCTGACAAATTGATTGCAAAAGGAAAACAAAGTGGTTATTCTTCTGGAAAGAAAAAAACACCAACATTACCCTCTCAGACAGTTAGGGCCTCCAGACATCCCTTCTTGTCTATGCCCTCTACGGAAGAGGAAGATGAAGATGAACAACAAATCACCACCAGCAAGAGAGGTCCATTGGAGAGGGCATTTAAAATGGAGGCAAGAGATGTTGCTGAAGAAAAAATTGCACGTTGCCTCAATGCCAATGGTCTTTCATTCAACTTGGTGAGATCACCATATTGGCGGGACATGGTGTCAGCAATAAATAGTGCACCTCCTAGTTTCACAAGTCCTGGGTATGAAAAGGTGTGTACCACCTTATTGCAAAAAGAGAAGAAATCTTTAGAGGCCCAACTAAAACCAATTAGAGATTCTTGGATTGAAACAGGTGTATCTATTGTTTCTGATGGATGGAAAGATTGCAAAAACAGTCCATTGATCAATGTTATTGCTGTGTCCCCCAAAGGGACAATGTTTTTGAGGGTGGTTGACTGTGAAGGGGAAGTGAAAGATGCAGAGTTCATTTCCAGGATTCTCATTGACTCCATAGAGATGGTGGGTAATGAAAATGTTGTCCAAGTAATTATGGACAATGCAAAAATTTGTAGGGCTGCAGGTGCTTTGGTAGAGGCTAGATATGAGCACATCTTTTGGACACCTTGCACTATACACTCCCTCAATCTGGTGATGCAAGCAATTGGCAACCAAATAGAGTGGGTGAAAGAAATATACCAGGAGGCCGAGGAGATCCAGATGTTTGTGACAAACCACCATATATCACAAGCAATTTTCAGAAATTTTTCAAGATTGGAATTGTTGAAGGTAAATTTAATTTATTTAGTTTCATTTATGTCATGTTTTACATAATTGAATAAAATATATTTTTTTACTTATTTAGTAATTTACATATTTTAAATGTGTTATTAACTTACTATTAACATGTTCTGAGGTTGCTGAGACCTGATTTGCATCTCACACAATTGTTCTGAGACGACTTGTGAAGGTGAAAGAGGCATTGAGTCAAATGGTTATTAGCAACCAATGGGGTATATGGAAGCAATCAAATTCAGAGAGGGCCCAAAAGGTCAAGGCATTGATCTTGGATGACGATTGGTGGGATCATGTGAATTATGTATTGGAGTTCACCGAACCTATCATGTCTATGCTTTGGTTTGCTGATACAGATGAACCATGCTTGGGGGATGTCTATGATAGCATGGACACGATGTTGGAGAAAATAAAAATTGAAATACAAAAGAGAGAGAATGATCCTGAAGACACCTTTTACAAAAGTGTGGAAGCAATTGTTCTTCATCGTTGGAACAAGATGACAACACCATTGCACCTCGTTGCATACGCCCTATCTCCAAGGTACTTTACCATAGAAGTACTTTCTATCCCAGGGAGAATACCGCCGTATAGAGATCTTGAAGTTGCTAGAGGGTATAAGAGGGCATTTAATAGATTCTTCACTGATCCAGAAGTGCAGACAAGTGTTATGAAAGAATTTGGAATGTTTATCTCAGGAAAAAATCTTAGCCCTTATGTTGTCAAAGACCAATACAAAATGGATGCTATTACATGGTGGTACCTCCATGATCAAGATTATATGTACCTCCAACCTCTTGCAATC
Organism: Sequoiadendron giganteum; assembly: GCA_007115665.2. Classification (NCBI taxonomy): domain Eukaryota; kingdom Viridiplantae; phylum Streptophyta; class Pinopsida; order Cupressales; family Cupressaceae; genus Sequoiadendron; species Sequoiadendron giganteum. The sequence continues at coordinate 482,262,138 of CM021109.1, forward strand.
AAGATCCTCTCACAAGTAAGTTTTTTTTTTTTTTTGCCACTTGTATTGTAGAATTTAACACTTAACATTCTTGAATTTATCTTGCATTTTTTATTTTTTATTTTGTTGGTTTTCTCTCCAGGTTGCAAGCTCTTCTGCCGCTGAATGGAATTGGAGTACATACTCCTTTATCCACTCAATGAAGCGTAACTGGTTGGCTGCAAAAAGAGTTGAAGACTTGGTGTATATTCATTCCAATTTGCGTCTTCTATCACGTAAGGAACCTCAATACAAGCAAGGGGCAGCAAAGCTTTGGGATGTAGCACCCGAGTCTGCTGACTTGGATGCAACCATTCAGGATCTTGCTAGAGCCACTATGGATGATGTGGATGATAATGATGATCATGACATACCACATGGTGCTAGAAGTGGAACCGCTTTGGGTTCAAATGATGATGATCTTGAAGTTGAAGCCGCTGAAAATCCAAGTCACGATGATTTTTTTGATAATCCTTTTGATGATTGATGAACATTGAATCATGTTTCAACTTTCATGAACTACATTTTGTAATTCCAATTTTGTGATGATTTCCATAATTCCATTAGAATCGTATATGATATCATTGATATGGCGCATTTGAATATTTTTCAACTATCAATTGGCATTTAATATTTATCTTTGGCATTTGGCATTGATCAATGATCAAGTATCATACTATGAAATGATTTAGTTTTACAATTCTGTATATTTCTCTTATTTTTTATATATATATACACACGTACCCAAACCCCTAAAAACATTTTTCACGTACCTACGTACCAAGTTCTCGTACCCGAACCCGAACTGGTAACTTAGCAATGCTTAGTTTTTTTTTTTCATTTTTAAGGACTTTTGTTTTGTTTTTAAGGTTTTTTTTCCACATTTGGAGTTTTTTTTTTGAGAAACATCTGGAGATGTGGATGGGATGTCTTCTATCATTGGAGGACATCTTTGTACTTGCCTTCAGTATTGGAGATGTGTACTAGACCTAGAAGAGTGTCCCAAGGGGTGGGAGATGCTTCTCCCTGCAACTATGTTAAGTAGAAATAAAAACATATATTTTGTTCATTTATATCATTCCATTCAAACATGCACTCTGCTAAACATCAAAGTTCTGTTTTTGGACAGAGTTTATCTCTTTTCCTATTTCCCATCTTATTTTTTTTTCTTTCTTTTTTTCCCCCTTAACTTTTGTCTAATCTCCTATCCCTCAAAAAATATTTTTAGCTGCTTCCTAATTTGGGACAAAATAGAGTTAGGAAATAGTCATGTTTCCAAAATGTTGCAATTGAGAAACAACAAATATTGATAAAGGTTGGTGTGACTTCTAGGTGCACTTAGAATCCTTTGTTGACAATTTTTTGTCATCAATAGAAGAAGTGGTCTTTAAGCAGAACTCACCCAATCCCTCTCTTGAAGAGTTAAAACCTATAATTTGAGCTACTCTATAAATTTCCAATCACCTTCTCAATCTCCTATTGGATACTACAGTGACAATCTTGTTTGCGAATGGAAACAATCATTTCTTCTTCACCTTAATTTTTTAACCCAAATAACATTAATACAAATACAAGAATGTTATTTATAGTGTTCCATGCGGACATGCCCCTGGAGTGCTGGTGGCGTTCCCAACATCCTAGGAGTTCGGGACTTGGAGGGGATGTTCCCTTTTTGAGGACTAGACAACATGCTCTATTTGGAGCATAAAAATAAAAAGTTAGGTTTTTAAGGATAAAATGTTGAAAACCTAAAGGGGGAGAATTGTCATTTGCAAATTTAGCACAATGCATTTACTTTTTAAAAATTTCTTAAGTTACTAGTTTGCTCTAGAAAATCTTTGAATCTTGGTCCAATTTGTTCCAGATTTGGGCCCTTGTGCATCCTTGTAGGGTCTAGTAGAATCCACAAAGAATCCAATGTTATTAACTTATTTTTATTTCTTTTCTCTTTTTTGATTGCCAAGGTTGACTATTCAAACTAAAAAAATGAAACCCAACCCTAAAATTGACCTTTAGACCTTGAAACACAAAAACAAACTCATTTTACCTCATTTTGGAAACAAAAGACACAAACCAAATACACTTGTTGAACTTTCATTTTTGCTTGTTGTTACACATATAGAGCTGAAGATTGATCATTGAAGGCTGCAAAGCAAGTGGGTTTCTATCCCTATGCATATGCAAGAGCCCATTCATTGTGAAGGAAAATTCTTTGATTGGAGGTATGTATGTTTTTTTTTGGTCTTTTTCCTTTAATTTTTCATTTACAAACAAACTCTCTTGGTTTCTTTTCATCTTTCTATGTTTAAAAAATTAAATGAGTTAGGATATATATATATATATAGTTTTGTTTGTTTGGAATGTGTTCTTTTCCAAATATGTTGCCATTAGGGATTATTCATTATAATGACAACCAATTCTAGCTTTGTGGGCCAACCTTGTTTCAAAACAAAACCAAAGTCACTGTTATTGAAGTATGTTTACATTATACAGTAGGTTTTGGGTGGTGGGGGATGTGTTTGAGTTTGCAATGGGTGTGATGTGAAATATAGAAGTTCATACAATTGGGTGGGTGAAAGCACATTTGTTTGGTATTCCTAGAATGGGCATCAAAGTTTGCTTGGGCAAGAGGATGTAGCTATGCTAATGTTTAAAGCTATGTTACTAGATCCATTGGGAGATTGGTTGGATTTGGGTCAGATTTGAATTGGATCTGCAATTTGGTTTGGTATGCCCGCTGATACACACAAGATGCAGGTTTGGGGAGGTGGGTTTGTCTGGGATGAATGTGGGCGAACTTGGGGAGGATCCAAGTGGACCCAGCTGAACCCAGGGCGAACTTGTCGATTTTCCTACTCTTTTTAATATAGTTTTTTTACCTTTGACTTTGCCTTCTAAAAAACATGAAAATGGTGAACATCATGAGGGTCTATGTGGTTTTGAAGTCTTCGTTTGGGTTTGGTGGTGATTTTTGACTTCCATGTGTGGTCTGTAAATCTATGTTACCAGTCACTTTAAATCTATGTGTTGGAATGCTATGTGGTATTTTGAACTTATTCCCATTTTAGGCTGCAAATATGTTTATATTTATGATTTTTATATGTTTTTGATTGGAGGTACTCAAAATGAACCAAACCCTAATGTTTTTTTGGCTGCACCGGCATACCCAAACCCCCATACCCCAATCTGAACCCAAACTGGTAACTTAGAAAATTTCAGCTGCTCTTAGTTTTTTAAAGTTATTTTTTCATAGTAGCCGGGAGACGCGTGTCCTGACCCCAGGAACGCGTCTCTAAGATGGAGATGCAAATTAGAGAGCGGTATCGTACCCAGAGACATTTCCAAGCGACAAGAGACTTCACAAAAGTTTCTCGACATCTCCCGCGGTCTCCTGTGGTAGAAATGGCATCTCCCATCAAAAAACCGAAAATTTAAAACATTAAAAGCTGAAATATTAAAATGTTTCACCCAAGTCAAAGTCGCGATTTCTATTTGTCCTCAAAACATTAAAAATAGGAGTCATAAAACTTTGATAAAAGTCATAAAACTTCGAATATCAAATATCAAATATGTAATGTCAAATGTGAGATTATGAAATTTGAAGTATGAACTCTTTGACTCTTTGACACAATGACATTTGGATTTGTGTATTTAAAGTTAATGTTCATTGTTAAACTTTACTACTGCTATTGTTTTAAAAGTTCAATGTCATCATATTTTCAGATTTTCTATAAATTATTATTTTTTTAATTTTTTTTTTTATATTTAAAAAAAATGGTGTCTCCAAGTACCCCTGTTTCCTATTTAAAAAAAAAAAAAGCTGTACCGGTGCCGGTACCAGTACCAGTACCAGTCTCCTGGCAACTATGGTTATTTTAAATTTTTAATAGCCATCTGCTTGCCATCCCTTAAATTTGGGAAACTATTTGACATCCCTAAAACCTCATAAAACTTATTTTGTTAACAGTTCATTGATCAATTATGAGATACAGTTCAAAAGAGGGATTTACTATTTAAATATTTTAATATACAAATAAATGGTAGATAAAAAATGTGTCATCAATGATCACTTTACATACAAAATGAGAGTTTCATTATTTCATTCAACTCATATCACATATCAATACACTGCATTATTAGATATTTCATATTAGCTTAAAAGTGAATTCTTTTATCTTTATAAATCCCTGAAAACCATCCATATATGAACTCAAAGATGAGTGCAAAGATGGGCGCTATGTGTGAAAGGGGAGATGTTTTCCCTCACAGTATAATGCTTATGAATTTTCTATGTTTTGTTTTGTTTTTGAGTCTTTCTTTTGTATCTTTCAACACAGAGAAGATGTTGTTCTGGCCATAGCCGATACAGTTCCCAACTTTAGGAAGCATTTGGATATGGATACAGCTAAGATGCATATTTAAAATGTATTGGGGAATTATCTGATCTGAATTTTAATCAGATACATGGAAATGCACATCTAGAGAAGGGGAAAGTATCTGATAACATATTATTTTGTTCTTGCAGGGTCTTGTGTTGTCACTTTGACTTGCTAAGAATAAAAAAATAGCTCTTAGTGCTTCTCGTGGCTATGTAGCTCACAAGAGACAGGATGACAAAGCTTTCTTTTGTTACCTTACAGAAATTTGGCATCCAGAGAAACACTTTTTTGTGCTTCTGTAGGGAGAAGGGTGGTTGATTGAATGCTCTTAATAAATTACAGAAGCTTTGAATCTAGATCTAATGTGCCCTAATAAGCATTACCCCAACTGAACTAATGCACTTATTTGTTTAGAGGTAATGTGTCCAGTTGTATTAAGTTATTAACTATTAACTATAAATATTTTGGTAGGAATTGAGGCTGGAAAGTCTTATTGTGTCAGAAGTGTTGAGTTTGAGGCCTTATTCGGCCAATGAAGCTTTGAAAACAGTTAAATGAAGTTATTTTTCTGTGCTTATGTGCATTGTTGAGTATTTAAGCTTTAGTTTAATTCATTTAGTTCAGGCTTATATGGACAGAATATGAAATCTCTTGTTGGTTTGGAGCTCCACTTTGCTAATTTTGAGCCTACAATTTTACAAACATGCAAGCTAACATATAAGATGACCTCTTATCAGGTGTAAAATTATACAAAACTAACATTGCACCAGCATATTGGATACAGCAGAAAGGAGTATACATATAAAATGACCTCTTATCAGGTGTTAAGCCATACAAAGCTAACATTTCAACAGCACATTAAATGCAACAGAAAGGAGTACATGATCTTCTGGTCTTTAAATAGGTGAGACTAGACACACAATTCACATGAGGATTGGAGAACATGACACAACCATCTTACACAACCATGGAGTGAATTTTGAACCGGGAGAATATTCTCATGCTATTGAACAAGATGTGTCATTTGAGGATTCCAAAGTCAGTGCTGAGGTAGTTTCATTCGCAAATTGATGCATATTGAAAGCTGTGGAGTTTGAGAAGCATCCTTGTAATTTAAACAGGGATGATGGATGGAGTTTAAACCAAACTTGGAAACCTGTTATCCAACATTTTAAAAAACCCGTGTCCCTGGAGGATGAGTCCTTCACTCTGAGGTGTGGTTTTGGATAACCCGGGCTTTTGGGGACAAGAATTAGATGTGCCTCTGCTATATTTGGCCATCAGAGAGGGATCCTTGAACTCAGTTGGAAGAGCAATAATACATTATAGCTGTCAGTCTAGCATTCTTGCAGAACCTCTACATGCCAATTCTCTTGAGTTATAAGCAGCTAATGTCTTCATCATGCAAGATTAATCTAGGAACAAGAACACATGTTTTTTATGTGTAATGTGGGTAGAAAGTATTCAAAAGTATTCAAACTCTTGATGTTATTGCATTAATTTGAAGAAAATTCCCTTTTTAAGCTATCAACCAAGTGCGGTACCAAGGTTGTTGAAATCACAATAGAGAGAGTAAAGCTATACATCTATAATAGATTTAAAAAAGAATCTCTATACAACCTGGGCACTGCTAAAGATTTCAGTTATCTGTGGCCCCTTTTACCAGTGTAAGAGTGAGTGGGGTTTCATATGCTGCCTTTCTACATTGGACTTTTTCCTTCTTATTTCTCAATCTATCATCGATATCAATACAATTACTATATGAATAATGTTTTCCCTCTCATTTAAGGCTTTCCAGATGCAATCCATTGCTTTGGGTGTCCAGCTGTCCCCAACACTGTAATGCTTCTGGTGTATTTCCTCATTGTTATGGATGCAGGTCCATTACAATTGGGTGCTAACCGCTGGCATGAAAATTCAACTATTTTGTGGCAATAAAGAGTCAATAGTTGTTTTTATTGATAACCCTAGAATGACTAGAAAAGAAGGGGTATATATTGATCTAAATTCTAAACAATGGCAATATATTGACTTTCATATAAAATATTATATAGAAAATACCTTGTTCAACCAACTGACAGGTAAGTGTTTCTGTATTGCCTCCCCTGATTTAGAACATAGCAATTGGGTATTTTCCTTAGGAATGCTTCATTTTTTGATTTTCTAGAAATCTAATGTATTCAGTTTATTTACCACAGTTTATATTTTTCTATCACATGTTTGCTAGGCAAAGGCCTGTTTACATTTTTAATGATAATTTAATTGTGTCAATCAGGGAACCTTACAAACCAATCATTACATTAAAAAAAGCTGGTTTGTAAATCTAACTTGCTTCAAAAATTTCTACTCAATGGTCTAGTTCTATGGTACCAGATTCGGCAGGACCCTGGGCCATACCCAGTCTGAATGGGTCCAGGCCCTGGTATGTCCCAGGCACGCTCAGCATGTGTCTTGGGTGGTCTGGGTATGTCAGATGTACCTGGGGAGTAACCACAGTGCTCCACAAGGACCTGGCTTAGGAAAAAACATATTTAAATTAAAAAAAAAACCCATGACCTCAATGGCTAATAAAAACTTCAAAGTAATGAAATGACTGTCTCCCTCGTTCCCTTTCATTGATGATCTGACAAAGGAACATGAAAAATCATTTTGAATGAATTCCTGTGGGGAATCATTGTGTAGGTGCCACTATCACCCAGCCTTTCAGACTCTGAGCTCTTTGTTTAAACTTGCTGTGGATCTTCATCTTTCTGGCCTGTGTTGAAGTCCAACAAATGCTTGCTGCTGCCAAGCTCTTACTTTATCTGGTTTTCTCTGTTAAGATAATTTTCTAAAGCATAGAGGTAATTTTTTTTGTCTGCTTTGATTGAAATGATTTTATTGCATTAATTAAAGATCTAAGTCTTCAGAGGAGTTTAAAAAAACATTGACAGGGTAGTGTATCCACGTGTGAGAGTGAGAAAACAGATGAAGGAAAAAGTAAAATTCTTCTTATTACTATTTAAAGCAATCTATTATACGTCAATTAGTTAAATAAATAAATATTTTTAGAAAATTATATATTAATTAATTTATTACATATATTTAATAATATTTTTTTGCTCATAAACCTGGATAAGGAACCTGGGAGCCAAGAAAAAATAGAGCTTTTCCGCTTGGATTCTTGTAGTTATAAGCTCATCAGATCAATTAAAGAAGAGAAAATTATCTTTCTAGCGTTCAAGAATCAAAACCATCCTGTCTTGGAGATCTACTGCAAAGCTGTATATTTCATGAGGTGGGAAACAGGGAATAATACCATATAGAACTGTCAATAAAATTATTGAACTACCATATGTTATCAGAACCATGCTACACCTTCAGAGTGTATGTGCCACTACAATCCACAGAGCCACTATTTACACACCAAAAGGAGACAAACCACCATAACCAAAAAAACAGCAGAACAAGGATGGGTGGGGAGGGGCAAATTACATCGGTCCCTCTATCCCCAAAGTAAGAGTGTAAATTGTAAAATAGTCGAAATTTTATGTATCAACCCACAAGACTGATAGCCTCATTATACACCATATTAGATGGTGGAACATAGCAAATTATGCAGGCCTCAAAGCTCCCTCCCCACAACCCTTACATTTTTTACATCTAGAGGATTTTGGTGGAGGAGGGATCTCCACTAGATCATCCTTCTCCCACCTCATCACATCACTGAAATTCCTTATTCGATGCCCCAAAAGACAAGTGAACCTTCATAACTTTAGCTATCTCTTTCAAATCCTTGTGAATCTTGTGTTGCTTTGCCAATATTGTGAAAATAACCCAAATTAACTATCAAAGAAAGTTTCAGCCTGATGTTGAATATCTTCAGTATCATCGTGAAGGAGGTAAGTACGTGTGGCCATTGAAAGCATGGTTGCACAGTTGAGTAATTGTGCTGCATCAAAGACATTTCTCTGTCCGAGGGATTGGCCTGGGTCTAGGTGGAGTTTGACCATGGCTTCTCTGATATCAACACAGGGGGCTCTGTCCATCTGCCTTGCTAGTTCCCAGATCTTGAGACCCAGGCCCTGAAGTCAGGGTTAGAGAACTCCTGCTCTAGATAGTCTGTGAAATACTCCAGCATTCTCTTACCACCTACCCTTGGCCTACAAGGTTTGCCACTCTCCTCCTCCTTCCCTGTAGTTTCTCCCAGCATCACTCGCTTGCCCTTGGTTTAGTTGGAGGAAGACTGTAACTGAAATCAATGCTCAACTCACCACAATGGAAACCAGTCATAGTGGCGAGGGATTAACATACTTATCTATCACCAGTTCAAACAGTGCCATACTAAGAAATCTCCTTCTAAGATGAATTATTATTCTTTGTGCCAATCATGCCTCATGACTGCAAATGGAGATCATGACTTAATGGTCATTACATTGGCGGTTGTGGGAAGCTAATGACATGTCCTTTCAAAATCTCTTCAAATTCACTGAAACCCCTGTTGCCACCTTACCATTATTTTGCTTGCCCCTTATCAGGCATATGTATTTAATAATATTAAATAATATATATAATTATAGTTATGTTAATTAATTTTATATTTATATAAATTTATTGTATATTATTTACTTTTCACATATATATATATATATATAGTACTGCCAAACCCAGTCATACTTGATTCAGGGCAAAATATTCACTGAACCTAAATCCAAACCCAAACGAGCAATGCAGTTCTAATTGTTTTTAATATAGCCAGAGACTTCTGTAAAGGTGGTTTTTCCTAATATTAATAAAACTGCCTTATTGACTGCCTGATTATGAAACGTCCTTGTTTCAACACACTGCAAAGCAAGTTACTTGTAAGTTTGCATAATATATGGAATGATAACTACAAAATTCTTTGTATATATGCTTCGATTTGCTGCAGAGTTCATGTAATTATGAAGAAATTCTTACTTGTAAGTTTGCATAATAATTAATATATGGAATGATAACTACAAAATTCTTTGTATATATGCTTCGATTTGCTGCAGAGTTCATGCAATTATGAAGAAATTGCTTCTTAATGTCTTGAATGTGGTTCCTAAAACCTTTACCTGCTAATTGCCTTTACTGAAACTATACTGAATCACAAATTTTGGAGCTCATGTTCATGCAAAACAACATAAAAATATAAAACCAGTGACAGATGAGAACTGCTATTCTGGAAGTGCTATACCTGCAAACTATTTATGGCACTTTTAGTACAATTGCAGAAAAAATTATGTGCAGGCTTCAGCAAATTCTTTAGTAGTGCCTTTTAACTCTTTGATCTGTTGAAAATTTGTTGCCAGTTCGTGATGTTCACATTGATGTTGGTGCCTAAAAGTTTATTGATATTTTTCCACAACAGAATATTTTCACCCCTAGTATTCAAAATATTTCTTTTTTGGCAATATGAATTTTACGAAGTTCATGAATGTTGCAGCAACTGTGGATGTTTTAGCAGCTTAACTGCAAAAAGTAAGCATGCTCAGAAACCTGTACTGCTGAAAAAATTGCTTCATATGTGGTGGTTATCAGAATATAAAACAGTCAATGGAAATGGTTAGCAATTTTACACATGTTAATGGCAGTAGTTATAGAACTTCCCAGAATTTGACAGTCATGGTTTCGACTTTCAACTTTACTTTTGAAAGAAGTAACCCCATCCCAAAATTTTGTTCTTCTTTTAATTTTTTAATTTTTAGTTTTTAATAGTGATGCTAAATTTTAAGAAAAAACTGAACTAACTAGGGGCACTAAAGAGCCAAATTGTCACAACTGTCCAAACTGCAACCGAAGTGAAAACCCACAAAAAGTCTAAAACCAAGCTTAAACTTTTTACGAATCTAAAACAGTAATTCATTCACCTCCTATAAAAAATTGCATTACCACTCAGAAAAGCAACTACTTATCGTCTGACATAGTAATGACTATATATGTTCATTAGGAGAACATGAACAAGCTGGACTTTTTTTGTTTGATTCTCTTCTTTTCATACCTGCAAAACAAGCATTGTAACTTAAAAGTTATTGTAAACTAATTTTGATTTTAATATTCGTTTTGAATGCTTCTTGATCAGGTTATGTCTCTCCTGTTTCTGACGTGCAAAATCCATGCTCAAGCTTCAGTTCTCACCTGTCACAGAAATTTCCCTTTCCAAATGGAAGCCTGATGTCTGTCTGGATTCCTAATTTTCAGAGAAGCTATTCTTCTAAAACTGGTGCCAATGTGGTAGACACAGATGAAAATAAAATAACTATAGGGCCACAGAAATCTGCCGAGAGGGATAATCATGTTGTATATTATGGTCCAATCTCTGAAACAATTAGAAAGGTTAAACTTCTATCACTTTCTACATGCTGCTTGTCTGTGTCACTTGGTCCTGCTGTTACTTTTCTTACGTCACCTGACATGAATGTAATTTTAAAGGGGGCTATTGCTTCTAGTGTTATTTTTATGAGTGCGTCCACCACTGGTGCCCTGCACTGGTTTGCTAGCCCTTATGTGCACAAGCTAAAATGGCAACCTGGCTCTGACAGCTGTGAGGTTGAAATGTTATCATGGTTAGCAACTTACATACCAAAGACAATTCAATTCTCTGATGTTAAACCCGCAGAGACAAATAGACCATATGTTACATTTGAAGCAAAAGGAAATTACTACTACATTGATGCTGATCGATTCCCAAATAAGGCTTTGCTTGCAAGACTAATTCCAAAGCGCCCAACTCGGACTTTAAAGAATTTATAAGAGATCTTTTAGGGGAAGAAGGCACATGGCAGCATTGTTACCAGATCCAGCCAGATCCAGATTGTTTGGATCAGCAGGATTTGTTTGATGTGGTCCAGAATTTTCAATTTCTATAGAAATTTGACTGGATTTTTTGAAAATTCAACATTTCCAAAAATTTTGGCCTCCTAAATGAATTGTTTTTTTCAACCTTGTAACTATGCTGGGCAGATATATTGCACTTGTGCTAAACAACATTGTTAAGTTTTTTCTCAGATAAAAAGGTTTTATTTTGGTGCTTGAGAGGATAGGCTATCATTGATATTATTTGAAAGTTAGCTTTTGAGCACCTTTACTTAGAGATGTTAGATTGCCGTGGTTGTAAGTAGTCAATTTTGCTGAAATTGAATATGGTTTTTTATTTTCTAATAAATTGATCTTTTACATTATTTTTATTATTATGTTAAAAACTAGTGCCTTACAAGCTATCAGAATGTAAAAACCTTCATAGCTCAAATGATTTTAACTCTGCTTATATATAAACAGCATATATAAGGATGTGAGAATCTTCATAGGTCAAATTATTTGAAGCCTGCTTGATCTTCTCGTATGTTTAAAGAAGCATATATAAATGTCTAAAAACCAAAGTTGTATGGACATGGATATGGATATGAGTACAGATACTTGTAAAGACCTCCTAATCTGGATATGGCTGGATCCGGCAATATGTACAGTACGAACATACATGATGATTTACCTTCATGACTCAATGTACATAGGATATTATAATAGACTATATAGTGTTCATGATGTAGGAATATCTGAAGAAAACTATGGCATTCCATGTTACCTGTTGGTGACCTGAATTCTTCTATGTTTGTGTGTATATCGCATGTTTATGGTTCACAAGGTGTGCAGTTTGAATCAATTGAAGGGTTTTTCTTTTATTCTTTTTTCTTTCGTGGTTTTGCATTTGCATTAACCATGGCAGGATTCTGGTTTAGTATGTTTCTCCTTGATGGAGAGAGATAATGCTCTGGAAATTCCATCTTTTATATTTAAGAATTTATCGAACTGCCATTGAGCATTGATCTTTAGAGAGTAGAAGTTTTGTAAGGCTGCTGGCTTAGATGGACAAGTGATCAAAATCCCCATTTTATGAGGCTCACTCATGGAAGATAGAGATCATATGAGTTCCTTGGGTCATCATCATGTTAATTTTGGGCACCATGTTCATCATTGAAGTTAATAAGTGATAAATTGCCCATCTGCACTGCTCCCTCCTCTCCCACCTCAATTCAACAACAAATATTGTGGAGATCTGTACACAAACTGTCACACTGCTTGTCATTTTCCTTGGATTGGCGCTCTGTTCATTTTTGGCATCATTTTTATCGTTACATGCAATCTCGAATTATAATTCACCTTTACAAACCATTAAAATATATTAATGACATTGTAAAATGAGTTTATGGTAGAAAACTGTTTTACGGTAAACATCATGTCTTTGATTATTGACATTGTATTTCATTTTTCATAGGTTGGTATTTGCTTCATTATTGCCACCAAAAAAAAAAAATCCTCTGTAAATTATTAACAAATAAAATTGGAATGAGTTTGAGCTTACATATTGATTTTTTTTTTTTAAGTGAGCATTCTTTTCATTGTTGGCCCAATCCTTAACAATAATTCACAATAATAATGATAAAGTTACCCCTTATAAAATGTCAACAAACATAATAGAATTGTATTTGAGCTTATATGTTGATTTGTTGTCCTCTTAAGTTGACATTTTCATATTGTTTTTGTTATTGATAAAAGTGGGTTTTCAAAGAGGGCCTAGACCTTTGAACAACATATCAGCCATCCGACAATTAGAACAAGTACCATGAGATAGGAAACAAACCAAGCAACCCATCAAAATGAATTAGGGAGAGATACAACTGCAACCAAGTTGCCATGTACAACAACAATAAAAAAGTAAGAAACCACATGGTATCTTGGCATCCAATCTAGATAATGCCAGATGCAACCCTATCCAATCTCACACCCTTAAGTTTAGTATGAGATTGGTGATAGATTTGGGAAGACCTTTCTTCCACCTTTATAGAATAGTATATGAAATGCTATCATCCAAGTCCTTAGAACAAGGAGAGGTGAGGGGTTTCCTTCTTATAGGGCTCATATGTGTCCTTGTAGAAATGTTGGTATGTTAGGGTGTAGTCAAATGTTGAACAACCACCACAATGAGTAGGTTGAAGCGGATTTGAAGTTGATGACATAGTAGGCTAAGTGACAGAGTAGGTGGTTGGGATCACTAATGAGAGCCAATCGGGTGGTAGGGATAGGGCTTGTTGGAGTCACGCTAATTGCATGAGATCCAACATCTTGAGAAGAGTTGACATCTTGAGAGTCAAGAACATGAATAGTCAAGTGGTCTTTGCGAGAATTCTTCCACCACATTGTCATGCTCTAGTGTTAGAAAAGTGGACAATTAGTAGCTGGGTGGCAGATGGTAAAGCATCATCCGCATTTGAAGGGGTGACCCTCATAGTCAAGGAGTTGAGTCCAAGGCCTATCCCCCACCATTAAAGTCATATTCCTATGAAGAGGCTTATAGATATTAATGTTTGCTAGAATATGAGCAAAAGTAGAGTGACCTATCTAGGAAGTGGCATAGTCCACCTTTAGGAAGTGATCAATAGAGTTATCAATGGCCTCATAACATGAATCTTCCCAAAATTGGAGAGGAAGATTCAAAAGGCGAACCCATAGGTTTGACATTGAGAGGTTCAAAAAGGGGGTTGAAGGAAGAAGTCCAAGGCTTGATTGAGAGAGAATGCTCATCCCACATCCACAATTCACCTTCGAGCACCAAATCAATGTCCTTTGAAGAGTCAAAAGACACAATGAAGAAACCCGTAGCACAAGGGAAGCACTCAATCTTGTTTTCGACAATAGACTTCTAGTAACCCAAGACCCATTTGTGAAGATTGGGAAGGGAAGGCCAAAAATTGTTGAATATGCAAAACAAACCTCTACATAGATAAAAATCTTCATTTTCAAGTACATCTTATCCACAAATCATCATTGAGGAAGATTTGTCACAAGGTAAGGTTGTAATTTATCCCTCTAAGGGCAAGCAACACCCCTAACACCTGTAATATTTGCATAAGATTATAGACAATATTTAGTTGCAATCTTATTACCAATAGTAAGGGTGCTCAAATAAACACGACCTTGGAAAGGAGGCTAAACCATCCCTAGAACCACCACCATCTTTGAGAACAACTTGAGTAGATGACAAGGCACTTGAACTAGTGGCACATGAGCACTTAGCACCAAGGACGAAAGAAGGGCAACCTAAGCCAACAAAGGAAGCCCACTTTAGAGACAATGATGAACAAGGTTGTGTGAGAGCAATATTGGGACAAACAACTACAAAGCCACCCCTAAAAGCATCTCAAATAGAGGCACTACCAATCATGAGAGACATAAGAAGTCTTTGGCAAGCTTGGTCATGACCACAATAGAGGACATGGTGATAGAACTAGAGGGTGGGAGTTCTTTTGTGTCCTTAGTTACAATTGCAACAAAGGGTAAGGTGACATAACCAGAGGGTGGGTGTATGCTTTTTGAAAAACAATCTACTATAATAGGTAGGGGTGCCATGACTACCAATTGTGGGAGATTGACATTCTCTTATTGTTGGCCCCATTATTATAATTAAATATGGTAATAATAATAAACTATCCTTAATAATTTATCAACAAATGTAATTGGAGAGTATATGAATTCTCATATCATAATTTAATTTTCATAAGGAGCATGCTCTTCATTTCTTAACACCATTTTTATTATTGATGTAATGAAAATGACATTTTATCCTATGGAAACCATCAACAACAATCAAATTATACACAAGTTGAAACATAACATTTCTTCATGCAATTGGTACTTAATATTAAAATTGTCATATAGATTATTTAAGAAACTTAATATTGGACTCAATGTTGTATAAATTTGTAGTAACTTCATGGTACTAACATAAAATGCGCACAAACAGGTCAATCAAAATCTAAAGGGTTTTCTTGTTTGTTTGTTAACTCATTTTTTTAATTTTTGTATCATGGTTTGAGCCATAGATGTTGCTTATTGAGGAACTTTTCTCATCTTGAGCATTATAACCCCCTAAAGGATTTTTTTAATATAAACTATATTGTCATATATAATACAACATATGCTTAAGATACTTATCTATGCATGTGCTATTACACAAACTCCCAAAAAGTAGAAATTGTTCACATGGCAAGCTTTTGATGCATATACGACTTTAATCTAGCATGCTTAAGAATTCATGAAAAGATTGTTCATTAGCAAAGAATGAGCATTTGCTGCTAATATTATACTATAATGACTAAAAAATCATGGCTACTTAAACTTGGCTATCTTGAATGGGTTGGATTTTTCAAAATCAAGAACTCATGAAAAGACTATCATTAGTCAAGAATCGACATTTGTTGCTTATGTTATACCATAATGACTTGAAAATTATGGCTACTCAAAACTTGGTTGTCTTGAGTGGGTTGGATTTATCAAAACCAACTTCTTGATCCATAGTGACCTCAATTTCTTATTCATTAGTTAATGATGTCACAATAATGAATTTATGAATAGGTTATAATAGATTGTACCACCAAGGCCCCATTTTGTAGTACCAAATTCACTCTTTGTACTCTATGGGTTGAAGGGGTGGCTCTGATTGAGGGGGAGTATAGATACAAAGCAAATTTATTTTGTACTATGAATGACTATTAAATGGCTACAAATCACATGCATTTAATTCAAGTTACACTTTCATGAGGATTTATTTCCTAGTAGAAAAGGCCACTAGCAAGCTTAGTAAATCCCTATGTATAACTAAATTTATAGTACCTATTAAGTGATTGAAAATCCACCAAAAAATATTGTGAATCATAGTTTTTGTTGCAATTTTTTCCTTTATAAACTAGAAGCAAATTATTATTTAACTAATTTTGCAATTGATTTTTGGGGCAAATGGTGTCAAGCAGGAAACCATCTTCTAAATAGGGCTCAAGTAGGATTTGTCTAGAAGGTACAAATGAAGGCATAAAGGACAAGGACAATGACGAGTTCTTTCTATTGTTGGGTAAACTTATCAAAAGTTGTGGGCTAATGTTGTCTCTCATAAGCAGTGTGCAACTTTGCCCTCTTTCTTAGTGATGGCTATGGAGAGTTAGGTTCTTTCTCTTTGGATTTTGGACTTTGCTATTGATAGAGCTGCTTCACTTCTTGAGAACTCTCTTATAGGGAGGTTTTTTGGGGTGAGACAAATATTGATGTTTTTTTGGAATTGAGACAAAATCAAATGGATTATTTGTAGCCATTTTGAGATCACGACTATGGTGAAGGGCTTTCTTTAATCTCCTTGAGCCATTGAGATTGTGTATGAACTTTGTTGGAAGACTCATGGTTTATAGGGAAGTCTGGGCTTTTCCTTAAGAACTAAGCTTTGAGCTTTGATCTTAAGGAGTGCATCAGAAAAGTTTTCGTTTGGATGAAACTTCTCACCTTTGAAATACTGGGAGGAGGAGGTCTTGAAAGGTATAACTTCTTATGAATTAGCTCATTGCCTTTGACCACATTACCATCTCTACAAAATGGTTAATGTTTGCAAGATTTTATCTTTTTGGACATGGGTAAGATGCTTCCTTCTTCTATTACCTTGTCATCCAAATTGAGTGTTTGGGTGCAAAATATATTTGTGAGGGATTTGTGGGAATGTGTCAAAATTTCCATATGGCTAGCCACTCCTTTAGTTGCTTGAATAGATGATCACAAAAAATAGGAAGAAAAAAAATCACATTGCACCTAGTCACCCTTAGTGTGATCTCGTGCCTCTTCCATATGTTGTTGTGAGGGATGACTTTGGTGCACGTGTCTTAGAGTTAGATGTTCAAGGTCAAATTCTAGCTATCAAGTATAGGTGTGAAGAGCTTCAACTTGATAATGTTTGCAACCCCTCTTTTTTAGCACTTGCCCAATGGGTCTACTCCTAAGAGGGATAAAGGGATAATGAAGAAGGATGTGACTTGTTTTAGTCACACTAAGGTTTCTTTTTTGGTTATGTTGGCTCCTAAAAATGGGTTTCCAACTAGGATGGAAACCTACCATAAAGCTCTCATGGATGGAAACAATGGGAAATTGCAAAGCTCTTTGAAGCACTTTGGATTTAAGATTCCTTGATTTTGTAGATGAGTTGTTTTTGCTCCTTCTCAAGAGTTGGTGAGTTGTACTTGCTATGTTCAACTCCTTTGTTTGAGGTGCTGACTATTTGTTATCATGTTGTAGTCCTTGTGCTTCTAGTTCCTTATTGGTTTGCTATTATTTTTCAACCTTCTTGTTGATTGTTTCAAGTTGTTCTTTGTTGTAGTTTGAATTTCTTTGATGTTTCCTTTGTGATCTTTGTATTTTGGTTTATAGCTCTAGTAAAAAACATTTATCCATGGTATACTTTTTATTGCAATCATTTTAATAGCAAGGATAGGCAAAGTACTACACTTTTATTACATTTTAAGAATTGAATGCCAATCTAAGTTGAATTCCCATGATCAACTAGGAAATTTTGATTGCATCTTTAAAAAGACTTTTAATAGAATGTTTTGAGTCTCATCATTGCATTGTTACAATAATATTTTGATTAACAATGATGTTTATATTCAGACAAGTTAACTACGGAAAATGAGTTTGAATATTGTAAACCAATTTTATGGTATAGTTACATCCATACCCTATTTAGAATACATATTATAGCAAAGTTTGTGGTTAGTAAGTGTAGAAGAGAACTTCTAAACTAGGAATGCATTTGTAATTTAATGGTATATTTCTACTTCGGGTTAGAGCATAAATGGTAGATAAAAATAATAATGCAAACTTAAAAGAACATTATGTTAGTGTAAAAAATAGTTTTACCTATCTAGTTTAAAATTTTATCTAGTAGACCTATTCACACTAGACTTAAGCTCACTTGAAGGTTTTCTATTTTGTTGTCTCACCTCATAGAGACTTTTCAAATGTTGTCATACTTGTCCCAAGTGTTTTACACAACATACCTTTTGGAGGGTTAGTCAATAGTCTACTCCTACCGTCCTTCCTCCTCCTTGTCCCATATATACAAGTTCATTATACATTATTGATTCACTTTTATTATAGGTTTTTGGCATTATTGTGTACACATTCATTTGTGGAAGATTTTATCTTTTGTATTCATCATATTGCTGCTCCAACATGATGTTAGAGCCATGAATAGTAAATCCATTCCCAATTTTTATTGAATTTTGCACTTAGCCCTATTATTGGTGTATTGAAGAGCCAAATGGACACCAGAGTTGAGTTTAGAAGGCTCGAGAAAGAAAAAAATTCCTATCCTTTTGTCATGTTTTGACACAGGTATTTTTTTTGGGACATGTATTTGTAATGTACGAAATTCCATATGGATGTACTTGCATAGATATAATTTTTTTGTAGAGAAATGATTGGCTAAAAGAGGAGTGTTCGATCGGTGTTAATCTATGGCTTAATTTATGTTCATGCAATTTTTTTCAATGGATTCTTGGGTTTGATTGCAATTACTAGCCATTGCTCATTTTTTTTCTTTGCAATAGATTTTTTGTGCCACTTGAGTTTTTCCTTCATGCTTCCAACCTACCCTCTTTTATCGTCAATAATAATTTCTTGCATTGTTGCAATTTTTTTCATCAATTCTTGTAGGCGCCACCTAAATTTTAATTTGTTGTAGGGCTTTTGTTGGGTTTTTTTATCGGGATTGTACTTCCAAACCCTTATTCTTTATGCCACCAATTTTTTGTTCAAATTTGCAACTCTAGACCTTTTTCTTTTATGTTGTTTATTTTTTTACTAGGTTTGCACCTCAAACCATCAAATTTTCATTTTCATTGTCAAGTTTTTTTTATTACAGTTGCATGATAACCCTCGAGTCATCGACAATCCCTATTTTCTATGTCATTAGGAGGTTCTTTGAATTGCAACTAGACTTTGAAATTTGATCTAGTAGTAAAATATGAAGTTTGACTCGTAAGTAGGCTTGAAAGTTTGAATTTTTAGAAGACTTCAAAGTATGAACTATTGTGAACTTTCAAACTTCAATGCAACCTATTACTGCAAGCTTCTAAACTCCATTGCAACCTATTACTGCAAGCTTCTGAACTCCATTGCAACCTTGTATAAACCTAATTGCTACAAACTTCTAGACTCCACCACCAATTTGTAGGGCCTTGACTATTGTGGAAATTTGGAATTTGAAGCACCTATGCAACACTTTAGACTTGTGGACTAGCACAGTTGCATTGTTGTCCATAAAATGTGCTCACAAGTGGAATCCACTATCCACTATGTGAACCCCAAAGGAAAAAATAAAATACTCACAAGGACTAGTGAAATCCGTTGTTCACTAGGTGAGGAAAAAGGTGGACTAGCACCGTTGCATTGTTTGTCCAAAATATGCTAATTGCTACAAACTTCTAGACTCCACCACCAATTTGTAGGGCCTTGACTATTGTGGAAATTTGGAATTTGAAGCACCTATGCAACACTTTAGACTTGTGGACTAGCACAGTTGCATTGTTGTCCATAAAATGTGCTCACAAGTGGAATCCACTGTCCACTATGTGAACCCCAAAGGAAAAAATAAAATACTCACAAGGACTAGTGAAATCCGTTGTTCACTAGGTGAGGAAAAAGGTGGACTAGCACCGTTGCATTGTTTGTCCAAAAATATGCTCACAAGGGCTAGTGAAATATGTTGTCCACTAGATGAGCCCCCAAAGGATGAGAAACACACACTAGGTCTACAAGGTGTGCACTCATAAAAAATGATCAATGCTATGCCAATGCGTACACTAAGTTCAACTTCTTATGAACAAAGTGAAGCTAAAAATGCCAATGTATGCCCCCACTTAAAAAAAATTGTAAAACAACATGTTGTGAAATATTACTTTAAAGTAGAAAATGATAAATGATAATTGTACAACTATTGGAAAGATAGGATAATAAAAGATCAAAAGAGATTATTTGGAAAGTCCTCTGCCAATGATATGTTTCCAAATAAGCTACATAATGATAAGGGATTGCCCCCAAAATATAATGCCATGAACAACATAAAAAGATACATTAAGGGATCTATGGATCTGGGGTCATCATATGTCTTTTCTATAGTGATATAACAGAGCTTGGAATGATCATCATCCCCCAAATACTCATGGAAAAATGAATACAAGGAGGAATGCCACATCAAGAGAGAAGACAAAGAAGCTTTTAGGTCAACATGGAAGAGACCTAAATATCTCGACGCCTTGCATCATCCCCAAAAGGTTTCAGTTTCTTTTAGCACAATTTTCAAGTTGTGATGGTATAGGAGCAGGTTTATCAACCATTGGTTTTGTTTCTAAGGGAGGAACAAAAGGAACCATCGAGGGTTGGGAAATCGTTGTCTCTTTAGGTCTATAAACTTGTTTGATCTTTGAAGTCACAAAAGGGATCATCTTATCATCTCTTGCTATTTTATAGGAAGTGGGTGGAGGAATTGCAGTGAATTCATCTTGGTTAGTTGGAAGGGCTTTTGGCTCAATCTTAGGTTCATCAATGGTAGGTTGGGGAGGAGGAACATCCATGGACCCAAGAATATCACTAAGAGATAATTCTGCTATGTGCTTTGCCTTGAAATTTTAATAGAACTTGAAAAAGAAATCTTCACGAGGCTTTATAGGTTCCATAGGGTTAGGCCAAAAGAAATCCAATAAAAAATTCCCATGAGAAGACAAAGGATTAAACACACTATGATGCACTATGAATATCTCATTCCCCAAAGGAAACATTATGCACTTGTGAATAACCGACAAGACGAAACTCATGGAGCATAACCATTGGTAGCCTAGCTTCACACAAAATTGATTCGACGTTGGGATGATGGGTAGCCTAGAATATGTTGCAAATTTACTACAACAATGCACTTGTAGTAATTAGGTTATTCTATTTAACATATAATTGTTTAGGGCCAACTTTTAATGGAAGAGTGATCAAACCTATCGTAGGGCAAGCAAAACCATTATGTGTTTTAATCCATACTTTCAATTGTTCATAAGTATCTTGATAAAGATATTATACAAATAATAATTCCTTGATGATCACATTCTTTTCATAGGTGGGATCAATAAGTATTCCTTGTGTAAGTATGTTATTGATATAGCCAACAATGTAGAGAGGACCATTAGGTAAGTGTTTAAGTGCATCTTCATTAGTGAAAGCAATGTTAGGTATCAAAGTAGTTTGTCCCTTACGAGGTTGAACGTCAATAAGACCGATCATGCCTTGTAGAGGATCATCCTCATTATCACTCTTTTCATCATCAGTCACCCCTTCCATTTTATTAGCATTCGTCACATCATTCTTATCCTCACTAGATTTTATAAAGGTGATTGAATGATTTTGCATTGGGTGCGTGAAGATTTGTAAATTCTGGTTGGGTGGGGAAATAGACGTATTCCCTTGATTATTAACACCACCCAACTGGATGTGATTGGAATCAATGAGTTATTGCACATGATGTTTAAGATGCATGCATCGTTCCATATCATGTCCAACTTGTGAATGATAATGAAAAAAGGCATTTATATTATGGTTGGTTGGTAAAGGTCTAGTTGTATCAAGGGGTCTAATTGGAGGTAAAGTGATTAAATTATTTTTCAAGAGTTGCATCATAATTGAATAAAGGGAATTAGGGAGTGGGTTGAATTTCCTACCCTTGGCCTGAAATTGTTATGGGGTTGAATTTATTGCAGCAACTTGAGGCTCAACATAGATGGTTGATTGAGGTGGATTAATAAAAAAAAATAGCTTCTTGAATGGTTAAAATTTATTGTGAGGTATGGATTCATATTTCTTGGCATGATTTGAGGGATTTTTCACTTCATATGGACTAACCAAATCCTGATGATCATAGAGAGCCACACACAAATGTGAAAAGGATGGAAACTTCATCATACCAAGTTGATCTCATTTTGTAAATTTTCAATGAACATTCTTTGAAGATCCACATCGGGGAGGTTGATATTTATTTATGAGTAGAGCAATTGATAACATGCTATGAAATCTATGATTTTTTCTCCTTGTTGTTGCTTACACCTCATTAAATCAAGTAGAGTTGTCTTAGGACCCATTTATACTTGGAAATAGTTAAGAAAGGCATCAATAAGCTCATTGAATGAGCAGATTGAATTTCAGTAACGAACAAAACCATTCCAAGGTTGTGTCTTTTAAGGATCTAGGAAAGAGCTTAGCCAAGAGCTTATCTTCAAAAATGAAGTCACTACATAAGGTTGTATATGCTGACACATGATTATTAGGGTCTCCTTTACCATCATATTTCTCAAAACGAGGTACTTCTATACCTTGTGGCACTTGTGTTTTCAATATCTCCAATGACAATGGGTTTCTTTTGACATGTTGTGAAGGTTATCCATTTTGGTTTTGGTTCAATGTTGCTATTGGTTGTTGGAGGGATGTGACATTTTGCAAAATTCGGTTTATAATGGAATCATTGGTTGTGTTTTGGGATGGAGGTGAATATGGTGGAGGTGTATATGTGTTAGGTGGACAAGTATATTGCAAATTTGTGAGAGGTGATGGATTTGGAGATATGATGTTTGAGTGCACAAAGCTAAAAGGATTCCTAGTGGAGATACTATGGTTTGGTTGCATAGTTGTGGTAATAGTTGGATTTGTATATGTAGGAATATAGGTTATGGTTGTAGGGGGAGGAATTTGATTTCCTCCTTGGATTTGACTGTAACCCAAAGCTTGAGCACAACTAGCCATTGTAGGAACATGGTCCTCAATTTAATATGGGCTAGGTTGTGTACAACCTCTAATCCTTGGTCATTATCAAGCATTTTCCTCATGTTATCTATGACAAGAATTGCAGTACCAGCCATGTACTTCGTACTCACAAAATCTTCAAGTTTTTCTAAAGCTTTGTCCAATTGTTTGAGTTTCTCTTGAAGAAAATGAACAATTATGGTTTCAACATCAGTGGCAATGGTGGATGAGAGGGTAGTCATGGGAAATATGGAATTAGGGATGGAGTCCAACATGGGTTGAGTATTGTCAATTCTTTGTGTGAAAGAGTTGGAAAACCCAAGATCCACAACAAACGTACCATCATGGGAAGCCATGAGTCTCAAACTATGTCTCACTAGAGTATTGGCAATAGGACACCAAGCTGTAAAACTCATGTAAGGTTTACTAGACCAAGATTGCACCCAAGATGACTACCAATATACCAAATAAAGACAAAAAAAAACCTAGAAACATAAAGTAACAAGTAGGAACAAATATTAAATACAACAACAAAGGTCTCACAAAAATTGTTTAATCAAGATAAACATAACATGGTCACCTAGGGGCGAATGAGTCCTGCTCAAAGATTTTGAAAAATGAAAGTTTGGCTAAGAACTAAATTGCTTAAAGATCTTGAATCCACTTGCAAAAAAATGAAACAGTAAATGAATTTTTAGAATTCGCTTAATGTATATTTGATGTAAAATGCATGTATGGGAGAATGTGAAAGGTGTTTGAATGAATTTTTAATGCAATTTTTAGATCTGAAATATGATAATTGACTGATTTAAGATGCAAATACCTAAAAATGATGACTTTTTCAATGTAAATTTTGACTCTAAACAATGCACTTTCTTTTAACCAAATGAACTAAATGCAAAATGCTTCAGAATATGCAATTTTTGAAATAGAAACAAAGATCTGCAAGTACACTTTAGCAGATAGAGATGAAAACGTGTGCAAAATTTTGCAAAATCACCTATACAAGGATAGGGCTGACCTAGGGTGAACGAGTCTTTGTACAGGGTTTTGGAAAATCAAAATATGAGTGTCTATGTTACTGTTTATGATTTTTGTTCTTGGTTACAAAATGATTGTACTATGACTATTTTTTCTAGAATTTTGTGATGAAATGCAAGTGCAAATGAGGGACAATGTGTAAAAAAAAGTGACAAATTTGAATATAATTTTGAATGATATTTTGATCTAAACGACTGAAACATACATTAATGCAAACTTCGATGTAAAATGTATGCAGTATTTTTGGATTTTTGTGAATTTTAATGATGCAAACATGCAAGATCTAACCCTAAATAAAGAATGCAAACAATGATGCAAAACCTAGATCTATGGTTTGAAAAACTTCTAAATCATAAAAGGTATGATGTCAAATGTTAGGTTCACCAAAATGAAATGGTGGGAAAAGAGGGCTAAAACCTAATCCCTTAATATGAGGGGGATTTATGATTTAGTGGTCTCTCTTCCCAAAATTTCATTAAGAATCACCCAACCAACTATAAATCCAAGAGACTTTCAGCCTCAATGGTGAGTCCCTCATATCTAAGTTGGTGGGGATTCTTTGAGGATAGGGGCTGAGAATGATAATGAATGATTTCAAACAATGCAACTAATGAATTATATGACCTAAGATGCAAATTACAGATTCTCGAATGTACAAAAAATAAAATAGCAATTTGCAGGAAGGTCTAAGAAGGGTATGATGACATGTACCTATCACCAAAAGATGTTTTTAAGTAGTGTAGAGGAACAAGGTCACCCCTGGGTGAATGGGTCCCAGGTAAGGCTTCTGAAAATACTTTTTGTAGTCCTTTAGTGCTAGATCTGAGATGTTGATTTCTTCTTGCAAACTTGTTGAAATGACATAAATAAATTTTACAACCTAGTTTTCGTGTCTTGACAACTTTGATGACAAAAAATGCAATGATGCAACATTGCTTCTTCAAGATCTTTTAACTCCTTCAACCTATAATCTACACATACACAAAGAGGGAAAAATTGTTTTGTTTGTTTATATGGGGGTTTACCTTGGTCAAACCCTGGTTTGGTAATTAAACCTTAATAAAAAGATAATGAAAGGGAAGGAAATGATGAATGAACACTTTTTGCAAATCACCACCCTTCAATGGCTTCCTTGAAGGAATGAAGTCATGCACATCTCTTCAAAGGAATTGGATCTTTCTTTCTTGATTTGTTTGGATTCTTGAGGATCTACAATGCACGTTAGCCTTCACAGGACAACATGAACACACATAAACTTGGACATGATGTTAGGATCTTGATTGCTACTACAAATGATTGATAATGGTGCTCTTGAATGCTCAATTATGCTCTTGATAATAATGCTTGATCATAAGTTCTCCAAAATATTGCTTCCATTTCAAATGGTAAAAAGACTATATATTTATAGGTGTCTATCTAATTTCCCAAAAAATTAGATTCCAAAAGCTAACACTTACAACTTGAATTTGGATCTTTTTTTAATTCAAGGGGTAAACGCTTTTGAACTAGATCTATGAACTGGTGAGGTCACAAATGGGGGACCTCATCCCCAATACAACCACTCAACAATACCACCCCAATAAGGTTTGAACCTTGGTGGCAAGAACAACATCGCCACCATTAAACCGTCACACCATGCCAATATTGGCAACTTGAATTTGGATCATTAAAAGGCCACCAAAAACATATTTTAAATTGGGGTCCTAGCACATAAAGGGGACCCATTCATCCATGGGTGAATGGGACCTGGCCTAAATTTCCAGGACACTCATACTCTATGGCAATTAAATAATTAAATGCATTTACCTAATGTTGGTTCCCCTTTCGAAAAATGATAAAAATAAGGCTTTGGAATGCATAATTTGACAAATTAGAAGCTTAATTAAGTCCAATAAATTAAGGGACCCAAACATAGTGTGAAATTGTAAAGGTATACAATTTCCTACACTACAAAAAATATTCATGTAATCATTTTTTGTTAAGATCTAAGATTGTCAACTCAAGTGAATTTCATTATCCTCTACATTCGTAGGTCTTTCTATGACAATGTGAATAAGAAAATTAAGGAATTTATTGATGTTTGAATTGAATTGGAAACCCAATGACTAATTTATTTTTGCATCAATGTTATGTTTTCTTTCGTTGAAAACCAGCTCACTATCTTGGCTCAATTCTACATTATCTCCACCATCCCAACCTCCACAATCAACATAGTAATGTACTATTTCAAGTACATTCAATGTGGGTGGTGGATATGGGAAGGAAAATGTTCTCTCTTCTTCCTAAGAATGTAAATAAATTCCCAAATTCATGGCTTTTTCTAATAACCATGATGGTTGGCTTGTTTGATATGGAAGGATAAGTCCATATTCTATTTGTTCATTCCAAATTTCTTCCATGTCAACACACACTTGATCCCTCACCACTTGTTCACCCAAATCATGAAAATTATTTTGATATGAATCACACATAATTTCCTCTACCACCGGTTCTATTGATGTAGAATTTAACTCAACATTTTCAAGATCTTTTCACCACTTATACTTGTGTAACATCAACTCTAAGAAGACTAAGGATATTTTGCACTGTGAAAGAATAATCATGTATGGTAAAATAAAATATGTCATTGAGATGCATGTCCTCCACAAGTGCCTCTAGTTTAAGGGACCACATATCTATCCTCTTGAATCCTATTGTGATTTTTGTAACTATCAATACTTTTTTAAAAGACTTGATACCCAAATTTTCCAATTCTACCCTCTTTATTTTAATGTTGGAAACCTTGCTAGTCAAATTGCTCTTTCAAATTTTAAGATGATTTAAATGCTAAAAAGTACACTTACATTGAGTGGCTATATTTTGTCTAAAATGCAAGCTAGTAGAGTTAGGAAATCAATCCCCAATTTCCTTTCCTCTTGGATAGTTGTAACAACAATATGGATTCCATGGCTATCGAAAATTAGAAAGTTCCTATTTGTAGGTGAGAAACCACATGATCTTGTAAAGTGATCCAAATAGTTCTTAAATAGTTATTTAATCATCCATGCATGGGGCTGGGTGTCCTTGCAAGCACTTGGTTCACAACCACCAATGTAATTTTTAAGCTATTTTTTACCCTTGAATAGATAAAACCATATTATTCTCTATATAATAACATTCACACAACACAAAATGGTTATCCATTCCCTACTCTTCAATATGATGTAAGATACACTTATCCTACCTCTTTTATCCAACACCCACATGACACCATTTCTCCCTATCTCAATAAAAATTTCATCACAATTCTATATTCTTTGAGGTCCAAATGGATTGGCATCATAGGCTTTGGACAATGTCATGTAGAATAAAAACACAACAATAGGCTTGAGGTTTAGTTCTTTATCTTTGTTAACGCCTTTTGTTGTCCTCAAAATGAGTTCAAGATGATGCCTTTTAATCCTAGTCCACCATGAATTACCAAGAAGCCCATCCTTAAATATGATGGGTCATTTTTACAATATTTGAGCAATCTTTGCTTTCAAATCGATATTCTCAACCTTGTTTGCCACTACAACCATCTCTTTACACCATTTAAAAATTCAAGCCTATTCATTCGTTGTCAAAACTATAGGAGGACCTTTCTTTGAATTTGATGTTATCCCGCCTAACTAGTTGGTGAGTGTGGTGGTAGGGATTATGTATTTCTTTGTTGCAATCATTGTTGGCATCCCATTATCCTCCACATCTTTAAGATTTGAATCCATGTCCTCTTTGGTACACTCCCATTCTACTAAAATTTTCTTGGTTTATGTAGTTTCATTCATCTAAATAACTACTTGAACTAGTTGTAGAGTGATCTTATTATCAACTTGAATTTCTTCATCTTGTGGGAATCTAACTCCTCTTTTATCTAGAGGTAGGGTTGTCCTTAGTCTCTTTGTGCCATATCAAGTCCTCATTTGAGCTATATTATTCCTTTACAAAGATATAAAATAGGTACATTGATTGATAAAAAAGAAAAATACCCTTGAACACATTGAAATAAACACCCTTGAACATTAGTTTTGAAATTTGGAATCTTTTGAATATTTTCAGTAGAAAGTTAGCAAAAGAAAGAACCCTAAGCATTCAATGAAATATTTACCAACCATTATTGTGGCTTTGAAGATAATATCCTTTTTTTACCAGGAGAGAGGCATGGAGTGCGGTGTTGCCTAATTTTTAGGTTCCACATGGGCTTGTACATGATAGGTAGACAAACTTTGTTTACTTAGCCACACATGTAGTGAGGTTGATAGGTTAAATTTTTTGATGCATGTGAATAGCAAAGAGTAAAATTTAGTTCAAATGGTTTTAATATAATGAGAAATAAAAATAAATTTCTAGTATCTTTGACAAACAATAATTTATTTTCATTATCATTGAAATTATTTTTTGTAACTTGAGTTTGGAAGTTGAGTTTGATAGTTCATAATGATGGTTGAAAATTGGTGTTTACAGTTTGATAGTTTCTATTCAAATATTTTTATAGTTTGATGCTTATAGTTTAATAGTTTTATATTTACATGATAACTAAATAATTAAGAATGACATATATGCACTTACAATATATTGGCCACATCATTTACATCATATAGAACATATAGGCATTTACGATACAACTAAAAACATGTATACACTTACATTATAATGGCTACAACATTTACATCATATAGAACATATAGGAATTTATAGTATAACTAAAATTGCATATATGCACTTGTAGTATATTGGCTACAACATCTACATCCTATAAAATAGATATGAATTTATAATATAACTAAAAATGAAATATATGCACTTACAATATTGCAGCCACATCATTTACATGATATATAACAAAGATCATTACAATATAATTTAGAAGTGATATATAAGCACTTACAATATAGTGACTACATCATTTACATCATAGAAAACAAATATGAATTTTTAGTATAACTAAAAATCATATATATACACTTACATAGTGGCTATAACATTTACATGATATATAACAGTTAAGCATTTTCAATATAACTAAAGACGACATATATGCACTTACAATATAGTGACTACAACATTTACATCATATAGAACAGATAGAGATACATAATATACATTAAAAAGTGGTAGGTGACTATAATACATGGAAGAAGAAAATTTTCCCTTTTCTCAATCCTTTGTTGTTGCCTTCTCTTCTATGCCTCTTACATCATTACGACTAAGAACAAGACCTAAAAAAATACAAGAGATAAAAAACACTGTAGACAACTGAAAATGTCTTGAATGTATCACACACCGAGATTTCAATTATTTACACCATTTCTCTCCTGATTCACCTATTTTCATCTATTTAATTAAATAATGTCAATTATTTAATTAAATTCACTATTTTCTCCTATTAATCGAATAGTTGATTTTATTTCATTAATTCACCACCTTCACACTAATTTTCCTCTCATTTGATTAAATAATTCAAATTGCTTAATTAAATGTCATAAATCCTTCTTTGATTAAATAATTTCTAATTGTTTAATTAAAGGTTTTAATTCTCTCCACTTGCACAATTAAATAATTTCCTAAACTGTTTAATTGGTTAATTTCCTCCAATCATTCAAAGAATATTCTCTTGGAGGGATTTATCTTTCTCTTTTTTTAGGGAATCATTTTATACATGAGTACCTAACATGGATACAAATTTATTGCACTCATCCATTCCATCTATTCTACCCACCTAAGTTATAATTATGGGAGTGTTGACCATGCATTATTATTATTTTTTATTTTTTAATTATTACTTCGTTACACTATATGCACTTAGGATAAGATAATTTTTCTTAGGTGGGTATTTGCTTGGGTACTTGTCACACTTGCATCATGTGACTTGTGCTCTCTAGTTCAATGGAGATGTTGTACACACATGTGATTACATCTCAATTACACATTGGTTGTACATTCAGATCTTTTGGTGGTGTGTCCTATACATACCCACCTCTTCCTCCCTTATTAGTAATTCATAATCATGAATCTTGTATCATTTGTATTCTTTGAATAGAAATTTAAATATTTTGTCATATTGATCTTGTGGGGATATCTCTATAACCAACTCTTACACCTAGAGCTAAGAGCCCCAATCCTCTTTATTGATTCTAATGCTTATTTATGAACATGATTGTGTAGTGTCTATGACTTTGCTCATATTTCCATAACTTTATTTACCATTACTTATTTGCATTCACCTAGCTTGGATATTCATGTAAGGTGGCTCTATTTTCTTACACATGTTATCCCATGTCCTAAATATGTATAATTATAAATAATTAGTAGCCAAATTTTTGGGTTATGAACTTATGATAATGGTGTTGAAAACTTTCCACATTAGTTTGAGCTTTTTAATTCTATTTGGTAGAATTGTAAGGTCTACTTGTATATTTTTAGATTCACATAAGTAAATTTTAGATTTTTGTTGGATGGTCAAACTATTAATGTCATAATATAAACTTTCTTAGGATATTTAAGAATACTTGTAGGGCTATTGTTGTGTCGCTAGGGGACATGTTCTACTATAACCTATAAAAATGTGTACAAAATTGAAAACAACACTCTTTAGACATACATGCATTTCTAGAAGGATTGTGTATATTTAGATTCCTTTTATCACATCAATTGAAATGTTGTAAAGAAAATCATATTCAAATAAATGTTTGAAATTCATTGATGAGTAAAATGAATGTATTAAATGTCTTTTAATTCAAGGACATAACAACATATTAGTGAAATGTGTGTTTTGTTAGCCCTAGGAAAGAAAAGTATAGGTGGGAGTTACTAAAATTTGAATTTGGAAGGGTCAACCTTGTGACAGTAAAAATAATCCCAAACATAAAAATGACCAAATCATTCGGAAAATAGGTACATAGAAGTATGCACATGTACATGTATAATAAATGCATAGATATGACAAATATATTAGAAAGAATCATGTTAATAGAATAAGAGATAAATATCAAAGAATATACCTAATGAATAGATAGGTGATAATAAGACAAAAAGCCCAACTTTACATAAAAATTTACATCATTTATCAATATACTAATATCTTAAGATACTCTCCTAAAAAATAAACACAAAACCAAATAAAAAATAAAACAAATATACAAATTTCACCATCAACATTAAGAATCCTTTCCATAATTTAAAATTTGAGACATGTAAATTTTAACAAAATTTTAAATAGCAAATCACAAACTTAACTTCTAACATCAACTTTCTTTGGAGTAACTTTTCAGAATAATTTTTGAGATTTGTGGAGCCTTCTTTAAACAGGCTCTTACATTTTCTAAAATACACGTTTTAGAAAGTTTCAGTCAACACCCTCCATGAGACCATAGCCTTATTGGTACAAGCTGAAGGATTTGCCTGAAGACGTGACCGGGAGCTAATAATTATGTGGGTCGTCGCATTGCCACTTTGTCCCGAATATGTCTTAAGCAAATGTTCTTCCGCATTGGCAAACTTCTCTTGGAGGGGAGGAGTAGATTCATCTAACGCCACTTTTCGTGTCAAAACAGGCCTCCGTTACCTCACACTTCTTTCTGCGTTGCGTGTTTGAAAGTTTCAGAACAGTAATAACAGGGCTCAATCATACGAACATGGTGGAAACAGATCTGAATGGATTTTGACTATGTGAATTGATCCATGAAAATTTTGACTACTATTTTACCGATACTATATCTAAGAAAGAGGGATTGTTTGGGGATTGACTGTAATCAATCCATGTGTCGGAGTAAATATAGGGTAATGTGATGTTGATAGGAAAGAAGAAAGACATGATAACTCGTTCGAATCTCGCAGAACAGCTGAGGGACTATCAGATTCGATCCCAGCACAAATGGGCTTCTCTAACTTTCTTCTCTGCAACAGCCCAAATATCATCCGGGTATGTAGGAAACTGACTGAGTCACTCTTAGTTATCAAAATGTTAAGTTATTTTGCAGGAAGATTGTGTGTATCTTTTAGCACAGTGTTAGTATACGTTCATTTGTTTTTTACTATTGCAAAGCTGTTTTCGTTTGAATTCTCATTACTAGAAGATATAGATAGGGTTTCCACTGGTGTTTTTGGTGGGTTGGCTGATTAATGTTGCCTCACATCACCGTTATCTTGAATTGACCTGTGGAAATTAACATTTGAGTAATTCCTTTCTTCAGTGTTATTTTTTTCCTTTCAAATGATGTTCAGATCTACCGGAGTATGCAATTTGATCTTGTTTGGTTGGGTATTGTGTGGAATTGTTTATTGGTGATATGGACTATAATTTTGTTTTGTGAACAGTTGCTTTGTGTCCTTAATTGTGTCACTGTAAAACGCAAATCTAGGGTAAAGTCTAATGGGAAACAATGAGGAGGTTAGAGTCATGATATTGCACAGTCCATGAAAATATATTATAATGCTTCGGGAAAAAACTGGAAGCATTATAACACAATGAGCAGGTTAATCATTGCACCTCAAATGGTCGTGTTTTTCAAGGTGGAAAAGTTTGTTAAGACCGTTTAACTCACATTACAAGTTCCAGTCCTTTTCGAAGTCCCATTTGAGCCCTAACCGAATTCGGTAGGGCAAACCCTCTTTTTGACTATGCAGAGGTGATCGGTCGAGACTATTGGGTTCTGACTGTTCGCCCCCAGGCTCATCAGCTCAAGATCAGAAAAAATAAAAAGATAAAAGAAAAATTAGAGCCCTGACACCCCCAAAACTACGCGCCGCTCCACCCCTCTACTATAGAGATTTTTGCCCCCGCATTTGGTGGCAGCTGAAAGAAGATTAGTTACCATTATATTTGGATCTTTTCGATTCCTATGAAGACACTGTTTGATGGATAATCTGAGCACAAAATTCAAGCGAATTTCTTCCAAAACTTCCCTTTGACAAAAGATCGTGATGAATGAATTTATTTGGGGTACATAAACTATTTAAGGATGATATTCTTTATAGGTCAAACTTAAATCCAGAACAATTACCCTTAAGATATCCCACCTTCACATAATTTACCTTTTTGTTTCTTAAGCAAGATATAATGTTCAATGATAACAAGTTTCCACAATCCATAATGATAGTTGCTTAACAGATTTCTGGATTCAATTGTGTGATTATTTTTGCATCAACGTTTCTTCTCTCTTCCCTCTTTCCAACCTTTTTATGCCTTGTTGGGTCTGCAACTTCTCATTTTTACTCCTTTTGCTCTCTTCTTCATCCTGATGATGGATCACAGAGTGTGATCCGAAACATTGATGCAAAAATAATCACACAATCGAATCCAGAAATCTGTTAAGCAACTAAGATATAATATTGTTTCAAGTGTTCTAGTTATCAATCTTTACCAATTAATGTGTCCTTACAGATGGCAGTGAAATAACATATAAATAATACTGAACTGATCCTAGCATCTAACTCCACATATTTATTTTTTGGATGCAGAAGTGAGGCTGCCAAAGCTGGCTTATGGGGGCTGCTCTTTTTTGCATTAATAATATTTTCTTTTATTTCTTTGTACTTAAGATACACATGGCTTGGCTTCAGTTTTGTATGTCTTGCAATTCTTTTACCCATATGCTTAAAAATTGTAAGGCAAACTAAACTTGCAAAGAAAAGGCAACGAAGAATGTTGCTACCTTTATCCATGTAAATCACGGTGTACCCTTGCTAAAATTTACATCATTATAGAGGGGTCTATTGCTTCTATGCCTTGAAAAAGTGAGATGTAGGGCATGGGATCCAATGCTGGTAACAGGTTAGTGAATGTGGAGACAAACACGGCTAATAGTAAATATCTGCCACACTAGCTGCCAAAGCTTTTTGTGTCATTTTTGTTGTTACAAAGTTCATGTTTGAGATGCTTACTTGCATTTGAGCCAGAATGCATGGAATTTTATTATGCAGTACATGATTAGAATTTTAAAGATCTTGGCAGTTCAGTAGCTTCACTGTGGGCTTGATTTTTTAATTGGTTCCTGTAATTCAAGGCTGTGTTTTTTGTTCACCTTCAGCCAAATTATCCACTTATAATTTGATATATTAAAGGACACTGGTTCTGTCAAGGGCATTATGACCATCTAACTGAACTTATGCCTTGTTCATGTAAAACTTTGTGTCAATCTTCCAAAGGCATGATCCTCTGCTATTAAAGATGAGATATTGTTCTCCTTTTCTCTTTTGATTTTAATGTTCTGTAGAGAGTTGTTGCATAGTTTCTCTTACTGGCAGATTGCTATGATAGCTTTTTGGAACCATCTGGAGTTCTGAAGTTGTATTTATTGATTGATTTGGTTTTAACTATAAAGTTTCAATTGAAAATTTGTTGGTTCCATGTTGGATCTACAAGATATTCATTCATGACTTCTAATAAGCATAATTGGCAGAATCTAATAGAATGAAGAAGCTGAGTGAAAAATCTAAAGTAATATTAAGTTAAAAAACACATCATTTTCAAGCCAGGATTGACTCTTGTAGACTTAAGTCAAAAGATTTAGCATTGGTATTTAGCCTTAAGAAGGCAAGGTCCCTCCTGATTATGAATTGATTGGCTCTTAATACAAATCTTAACTGTGTGTTACTAAGACTGGAGGAAGGAAAACTTCATTTCTTTCAAATATGTTAGCTATGAAACAATCTCTTCTTGAAAGCTATGAAAGAGCTTCCATTATCAATATTCTTCCTAATGTCACCCCAACCTCATCTGCCAACATTGACTCTGACTTGGGCGACTGAGTTAGGCATTTTTATATTGTGCAATATTAAACATTGCGTATTCTAATGGAAAACCTTTGTTCATCATACTGAACCAATTATACAAGGCTACAAGCAACAGGAAAACAGGAGATAGGCATGCAAATTACTTTTTAGCCTTGATGCTTGTGTCATTACTCATTACTAATCAGCCATAGCTTAAATATTGGGCAAATTTCAAACATTTGAGATTATTTTTGGTAATTTTCTGAACAGATCTCATTCAGATATGATTACCGAGCTATTCCCTGTTTATCATTTGTCTGTCTTTAACTTCAACTTCAAGCATCCGTAAGAGATATGGGAGGCTTCATCTTTGTGTGGCTAACTGTGTCTTAGGCCTCTTGGCAAGAATAAGTGGCGTAGTTGTAATATGGTTGGACCTTCTTAAGCACATCCCAGATCAAAAAATTCAATGCTCAAATGACCACTCTAATAGTGGTTCGTGCTAAACAATCATCACCATGTTTTTGTTTAGCTTGAATGGTCTTGCTGCATGCATTGGTCTTTGGTTTTAGCACATTTCTATTCACGTACATTGTGAACTATGTAAACACAAAACTGTTTTCTGATTAAACAAACAGTTGACTATCTTAGCCATTGCCATGCACATCCTAAAGACTATTTGCTATTGATATAAATCTGTCTGCAATCATGAAATTAAGCTCATATTCTTAGAATATTCCATTTCTTCAGGACGGATACTATCCTCCCCTATAAAGCATAAGTTGTTGGTCATGTTACTAAGCATACTAACTTTTGATGAGGTCCACATGCAAACAGGCATGGATATGTTCGTTATTTTGCGGTGAGGTTGTGGTCTGTGTATGTGTAGTATGAAGTATGAACGCCCCAGTGTTTTGTTTTCTGGAAAAAAAGGATTCATCAGTTTTCAATTAATATCGCTCTTTGCAATATTATTTTGTTCTAACATTTCTTCATCATGCAGATATGGATATGTGAAAAAAAATATATGGTTACCCTTTGCAATCTTGTCCAGTTATTCATTGCCTTTAATTTCTTGTACTTTTAATTTGAAGTTTCTTTATACAAACTTCGCATGATGATTTCTTTTAAAAGTGTAAAGTCTTGGCCTAAGGGGTTGTGTGTGTTTATATTTATATATAATTAATTAGTTAAACTAATTAATATTTTAATTATTAAAAAAATCAATATGAAATATAATGTTATTATAAATAAAAGTCTTCCCCACGATTCCTTTGCTTTCTCTGACATCAAATCCTCATTATTTCAGACCAAATCTTCATTCTTTAGAGAACTAATGGTGAAGCTACAGAATCTGACCGGTCTAAATGACGAGGGCTGTGCAGTTGAAGACAGGAATATTCTTGAATTTATTTATTTATTCTATTTTTAGAAATTCCTTACAGCAGTCAGGAGAAACTCACAGATTCTTCCACTTTCTATTTAATTCTGAGGTGTCTGTGACATATGAATTAAGAAATATTTGATTAGCAACTTCCCAAAGTTAATGAGAAGAGAGCGTGCATCAGGGTAATAAAAAAACAATAATAGATGTTTTCATAGTCTATTTTACCTCCAATGCCATGTAAATTTTCTTTCTTTCTTCCAAGGTCAACCATTTTTACATGCCATCAAGCTATCTGTTTGTTCCAAGCTGTGACACAAATCAAAATTGTTATCATAGCATAGAGGAACTTTGGGCAGCATGGGGACTTACCAGTGCCCCCAGGATGGTCAAGGGACATCCAGGAGTCTCCTTGCTGTCTCAAGGATGTCGGAGAGCCCCTCCAAAATCCCCACCTGCAGGTCTCTGTACCCAAGCCAAAACAACCCGTATTTGGGGGTATAGGTTCCCATGGAACATTGTAAATAAAATTAACCGTATATATGGATGTATATATATATATATATGTGTGTGTGTGTGTGTACAAAGACACACATACATGAATGTATGCACAACATTATATATTATATTTGTGCCTCCAGATGCTGCCCCCCTGCCATCCCCAAATTTTGGTCCATAGTCTCCATGTCCCCAAAACCATCCCTATGCCGCCCCCGTTCTGAAACTCTGTGGAACATAGTTTATATAGGATATAGGAAATATGCACCAAAATCTCATCACAAAAATGTGTAAAAACTGTTATTGTTCATGATATGTACCAAGTTATGTAAGCTTATCTTCGACCATTCTCCAATTTAGCTTAGGTCTCTTTTTGTCTTTTCTTATTTTGTCCTTGTATGACCCAATATCAAGTATGATGGTTTGTATCCATAAGTAATCAAGGGTCAAAATTAGACATCCATGTAACCTTATTTGATTGGATACTCTACCATGCACCTCCTCGTCTATTCCCTATAAATATCAACACAAGGACAAAGGTAGCATAGAGGGAGTTATTCTTCTCAGCTAAGATTTTTAATTGAAAAGGTCTATTTGATGGTAATGAAAGGGTACTTAATCCCTCCTCTTGAGAATTATCTTTGTGAGCTAGATCCAAAGGTAAGTTGATATATTCTGTATGCGTGGGTTCCCTTTGTAAACCACCAAGATAAAAAGCATATGTAGATCTGTATGCAATGTGGATGCTTGGGTTTCTTGTAAGTGTTATGTCACTTTAATATTGTAAAGTCTTGTTCAGATTGTTTCACTCTGAGCATATAACCTGGTTCGCAAGTACAATAATATTGGATTTTTATGAAATTGATTCTCCAGTACCTTCGGGAAGATACAAATAAACACAGATCCAATGGAAGTTGATACACACATTAGGTTCAATTCTAGAGCATAGCTTTAAGTTCTAGTTAGATTTGGGCACTTGGTCATTTGGTTGTATTTTGAGCTTGAAGAAGAAAGTTAGTATACATCTAATAAAATATATAACAAGAATTCACTAGCAATGAGTGAAAGAGCACCAAAACTTGCATGAATGCTCAACTCAAAAGGGTTGAACAGAGGCTGCACAACCTCTGTCTTTGCTGGAGGATATTTGTGAAAGGGAAAAAGTTCAAAACACAATTCCATTTTTTCCTTTAGAATCATCTCCTCAGGCTGTCCGTTTTTGCCAACTTAGATTGAGGGAAGATGCTTATCTACCAAATATGTTGGGCCCTGTTCTTAACTTTGTGAGCTTGTGGCCTCAGAAGTTGCTTTGGCTGGAGCATCAGCCACATCTTGAGCCATACCATGCAGATTGACAGAAGATTGTTGCACTTCAGGCCTTTGACATTCATATCTGATAGCAATGGGAGGAGAACAAACTATTTAGCCTCTAGCAGGTTCACAAAGATTATCTTAAAGCTTATAAAGAAAGATTAAATCAAGGCCCTTGGTTTGTAGTGATATCTAATGATCAGTGCTGTCTGTTTGATGCTTTTGAGTTTCATATGAGTGAGAAAGTACTAGACTTGAGATTGATTTTGGATCAGCGGTTGTGATTAGATGTTTTAATCCCAATTATTGCACAGATATCAATTTTATTAAGCTTTTCCCTCTATGATTTTAAGCTGCCCTTTGATCCTGTAGGAGGTGTTTGAGATGCTGTTCCCATAAGAGCAAGTGAATTGAATTCATCTCCTGGGAACTACTAGGCATAAAACAATGCTTCTTCTGGAAGACCATGATGAACATACAAATTGCTGAAGCCTTTTATCATGTATCCATGTGAATACTACACCTTGCTTTTATTTTATAAACCATTTGAAGGCTATCCTTCATCACTGAAATTTGTAGAACCTTTGAAGATGTAATTGACCCATGATACAACTTGCCCAAAGCTTTGCATTTGACCAAAAAACTACTTTTCTTTTCCTTTTAGAATACCACAGTTTTCCTCCAAACTCAATTGAGCAATGACTCTTGGTCACAGACCAAAACTTCAGTGGATCCTTGACTGGATTTTACCAAAAAAAAATCACAATTAGAAGCTTTTAAAAAAGGATTATAGTTGGGAACAAGCGCATATGACCAGTGATAATGAACAATCTGGTGTTGTCCTAACTGACTTAACACAAAGAATCTAGTTACAATGGATGGTTCTTTAAGTCTTCAATATTAGAAGACACTTTGAATATTTCTATGGATCAACAACATGATGGGATGATGATCTTGAGGATGCTAGATAGATACATGACAAAGATGGTGACATTTGACAGGGTTTGTGTGGGTGTCATTGGGAATTTTTGAGGAGATGTATCCAAATGATTATTCTGATAGTGACGGTGCTCTGGTACCCAAAGTCATGTTGTGGAAGATGTTGAAGTGCTTTGAGGCACATGGAAGTAAAGGTGAAACATAAGCTACCTAAACTCATGTTTTACTTTTTTATTGTTTGTCACAAGCTTGAGTCATGATGTATCATTATGATCATTTTAATTGATCACTAGGTTACTAGTTTGGGTTTGGGAATGGGTGTTGGATATGTGGATTTGGCAAAAAAAAAATTGGGATCAGGTTTGTTTTGAGTTATCTGTAAAAAAAAATATATATATAAAAATCATAAATATATACATATTTGCAGCCTAAAATTAGATTATATAATAAACAAAACCATCATAAAAATAAAAAATACTACTTAAATGTTAAGTCTTAATGTTTAGATCAACTATTAAGTCTCATACCTAAGTTATTGTATATTGAGTGTTTCAAATATTGTCTCAAATCTTTTCCATTATTTGATAATGAAGAATTGCTGTTTTGAGACGTATTGTTTATTAATTTCAACTGTTGTACGGTTTCTTGAATGTCTAAGTTCTCATGGAAATTGTGATGAATGTATAAGCATCGATTGGATTTTATGTAAATGATGTTTTTCCAAGGTGTAGATTGGGTTACCAATAACATATTAGCATGAGACTCCTTGAGAAAATTAAGAATATGTTGTCGTCTGAGTTAAGCATATAGTGTAGGTTAAGGCACCTATGGAATTAGACTCTCTTGAGGGGCTATCCCTCTTTGCTATAAAGTGCTTTATTTTAAATTAATTTAGAACTTAATCATGGAAGTGTTCATTGGGGCATTTGATTATCATGGGATTGTGTTTAAAAAAGTACTTACAAGTGGGAAACAAAAGATACAAACTAAATTGTAGAGATCACTCAAAACTAAGTACACAATACATTTTACTGACTTGATAGCTCTACGTGGAATGAAATATATAAGAAAAAGATAAAAAAATCAACTATAAATAGCTTTTGCAAAATTCAAGACAACCAAGACTTATTAATCTCAAAGCCCTGTTAAAGGGAATTTTGCTTCGTTTGCAAGATAAAACAAGGGTGGGTTTGGGGGCAAAAAAGAACTTATTTCTTGTGCTTGGTCTTCACTCTAGCCCTTGTGCCTTAAATTGACTACTTGATTTTTATTTTTTTATTTTGTGAGGGAGGGGGAGGTTAGGTGGGTTGGAATACATGAATGATTAGTGTTGCTCTTGCCTATTTGCATTATCTTCTTTACCTTTGAACCCTTGATTGAGACCTACCCATCAACTAATGTTGCTTTACCCATCTTTCATCTTGGTTAAAAGAAAATGATGAAACCTTAGGAGGGCATGAAATTTTACAATTTGGATAGTCTTAGACAAAAATATTAATGAATTATAGGCTTGAACAAAGGAAAAACCTCAATCATTAGGGTTTAACTCACATTGAATAAATGGCTTCTAATTAAAATCACTATCTAGTCCAATTTGTTAGAGAAATCTTCAACATTCATGGGTTTTTACATTCAATGACATAGATGGAAGGATTGGACAATGAGGATTATTTTAAGGTTGGTTAAAACTTTTAAGGCGAGATTAAATCAACACCCTCAATTTTTAGTAAGATTGAATGGTTAGTGATATCACTTCAAATCTTTTGAGACAAGTGAGTAAATACTAACCATTATACTAGTTTCATATTAATGGTCGATAAAGTTTTTGAGCCCAACCATTACAAATATATCAATTTTATTAAGTGTTTCCCTTTGTTTTATTTTAAAAAGATGTCCCTTGACCTTGTAGTAGATGTCTACAATGTCAAGCCCATGAGATGAAGTGAATTGAATTTTGTTGGG
This sequence comes from Sequoiadendron giganteum, assembly GCA_007115665.2. NCBI lineage: Eukaryota > Viridiplantae > Streptophyta > Pinopsida > Cupressales > Cupressaceae > Sequoiadendron > Sequoiadendron giganteum. The sequence goes on from CM021109.1 coordinate 482,303,049, forward strand.
GATTTTACACTTGTTTCAGACGACTGATAGAATGTAATTAAAGAAACTTAAGATTATGTGCACCAAAAATAGTCAACACTATTTGCAAAATCTATGTTCATTAAAATAAATGGAACATTATACATACACAAGAGTTAATGATTTATGTGGGAGAAAAGTCACCACCAAAAGACATCCATATTTATATTATTTGGGATCAAAGAATCAATTCAAAAAGGCCTTTTTATAGTCTCAATCTACAACATACTTCTTTTGCAATCACTCTAATGTCTCGCAATGACAATGTTCAATCCAATTTTAAGCTATTTAGTTTTTACATCCATCTAACCTTGGCGTCTTCACACAAGATGATACATGTAGATGCGTACATAGGATTTCCAACTATGTAACTATCCAACCAATATATGGAATAAAAAGAGTCATGCAATTACATATCAACCATATTATGATGTCAACATACTGCACATATCACTAAACATGGTATCTACACATAGATAATCACCTCGTATATATAGTCATTGTTGCACACTATGAATTAATTGTTACATTCTTAACACTGTCATTGAGTTCATGTTTTCCTATATAGCCAACACTATCAACTCCATGCTTGCAATAGCACATACAAACATAACATCACTTTTGACTACTTGTGGCACCTTATGTGATCTTCCAAAACATTATCTTATTCATATTGTGCCTCATGAACTCCATCTTTGCTATAAGTGCTATTCATATTGTTTTCTTTGTGTAGTTGTGAGTTCTTCATATGACATGCGATTGTTGTCACAAAACTATCACATATAAACCAACATGCATGTTGTACCACAACACTTGAAACTCGCCACATATTGCCACATTGTATTATATAGACAAACACTTCCTACTAGGAACTCTTTGTAGATGAATATAATCAAAATCCCAAACATATTTATCTTCCTAGGAAGCACCAATTTATTCAATCTTTCAACAAGCATAATGGACATACACATTGCTAAATCATTTTTTATGTATCCATACAAATATTACAACATGTTATTATCTTAAAATTGCTTGAATGCTATCTTCCATCACTAAACCATAGTAAAACACATACAAATTCTATGTATGGCCCAAGAATTAGTTTATCCTTTGATTAACTACACTTGTAAATTCTATGAATCATAACTTTGTCCCAAACTCAACTTGAATAAAATGTGAGTCTATGGTACATTTGGATTCCAAAGTAGTATGCATATAGGCCTCAAGAAATTTATCTATGCATATTATACATACATCAAGGTCAACCTATGACCCTCTATTGGCCTCCCCTAGTGATAGAAAATGGCATTGCCAACTTGGGCACTATTCTTGTCTACCCTAGTTATGGCACCAACATCATTACTTTGGCTACCTCTCTAATGTGGTCATACACTCTTTGATCCTTGGATTGCCTACATTTGGTGTTCATAGTGTTGCCTCCTTTGTTATAATCATGCAATCTCCCATTACTAGATTGCACTCTTCACCTTTGATGTTGCTAGTATACTTTGTAGGCTTGTTTGCTTCTACACACACACTTGGATGTCCAATGCTTGCGCTCCTCACAAAAGTGTTGCTTGTACTTCCATCAACTAGAATATCATGTGTAGTTTAGCACATATGGTAAGTGGTGTATTAGCTCCCTCTCTCTTGGCTATACCAAGTTCTCAACAAAAAACTTTGTTAAATTTTACACTACCTCTAGATTTGACCATTGTGATGCCCCACATATACTAATGTTACATAAATTATTACCTCATAGTTAGAACCTAATCTACAAGAACATAAATACATGTATAATACATCATTACTTCTTCCCTCCTCCCAAGGTTTGTGGACCATTTAATGATGGTATTAGGGTCCCTTTGACCCTCTCCACTAGTACCTTATGATAATTATTAGCTCCCAACATTGAGGAACAACTCTAATGGGATTTGGTATACCTCTTCACACCATTGCTTGCCCCTACTCCTACTCTTCTCTTTACCTCCACTACTGCTACCTTTACCATTTACTCAAGAACTTATCCCTCTCACCTCTCTCCCTCAACGCCTTCTTGGTCTTGAAATAGAGAGCTTCCAAAGTAGTGTCTCCATAGCTAAATCATCAACCCACATAATTATCACATATTGATCTCAGATATATGAGACTTCAGCCTCCTATCCCATATTTGAGGTCCTTGTGATGTAGGAGCATTTTGGGGAATTGAGCAATCAACATCAACAAAAAATATATACACCTCCTTTACACATTAGGGATTTCATATTTATACTTTCAATTAGCCTGATATATTAGCATATAATTGTGTTTATATTGTTAGATATCTATCTTATAATTGTGTATTTTTAAAAATCCTATAAGGGGAATGATTAAGGTAGACTATTGTAGGGTTTTTAAATAGATTTTTGTTGTTGTGGGTCAAATACAAAAATAAAATGAAGGAACAAATAAAGTTCCAAGAGGAAAGTTTGAGTAGAATAATCAAAGGAAACTACCTATAATTTTTAGTAAAATCTAACACTACGAACTAGGCCACCCCTTAGGACCAAGTGTGATCTGGGAAAAAGGAATCTAGGGTCTAAATCACAGTTTCTCCTATGCCACATAGGAAGGAACCAAAAATGATCGCAAACACCCACTTGGCTACTAACCTCAATGGAAGAGCCAGAATGGTGGATCAGGGTTTTGGTTCTTTCTTGTGGGGGATATTGATATTGATTAATTGATTGTTGATTGACTAAATTGGTAATGTAAATATGCACCTAGATCAACTATGAGAATGCACCAAACTGATGAGATTATAGACAAACACATAATAGAAAACTAGAAACAAAGTACATAGCAATAGAGTGTAGATACAAAGAAACCTAACATATAAATCTGAGCTCAAACTAGGTGGACAAGGGCGCTAGCACCCTAGAGCTAGAAAAGCATATCTTCAAAATCAAAAACTAGATCTTGGATGGCCACAATCTGTAGGTACTTTCTTCTTGGACTCGACTTGGAACTTCATTTGTTAGTATTTGATTCCACTTTCCCTAATTTGTTGATGTAGAAGGCTCGAATGCTAGATGTTACAATTATGTCTAATCCTTTTCCAAATCTGCTTCAGATTTGTCACTTGCACACAAGGAAGAGGCGAAAGGGTTGTGTCATACATGGGCTTGCCTAAGTCAAACCTTGTTTTGGTGTTTCCAACTCCACAACTACTATGATGATGTAAAGAGTTCTTACCCTCGATTGGGCAAATGCAAATGGATAAAAATGAATGATAAGTTGACTAGTGTTGCAACTTACTACTCATATTTGCTTTCCTTGATGGATTGAAGTCATTGTACTCATCTCATACAAGGAGAATTGGTTGCTTGATTGAAAGTCCTTCAAGTGTTAGTACTCACAAAACAAATGGACATAAAACATGAACAAACTAACATGAAAACTCAGTGCATTGCAAATATGAATCTTGACTGAAATAATTGTTGTAAACTCTATTAATTCTGCTCTTGACTGCTTTTTAGGTGCTCAAATGTGATTTCAAATTGCTAGTTTGCTTAGGATTTCAAATGGTGAAAAAGACTTGTATTTATATGCATTAGTTTATTTTCCCGCAAAAATTAATTATCAAAAGCCAACAAATGAAATTGGAATTTTAAATATTAAATGTCAATAATAATATATTTAAATTGGGGCCAAAATAGGTTGGTCAAGGGCGGTGGCACCCTAGACCAGACCTATTTTGGGTCTTTTGTTGTTGGTAAATAAACATTAAATATTAATTCCCAATTTAATCATTTTCTGAATATTATCATAAAACGAGTAATTTAAAAGCACAATTGGGTCTAAGCACATAGGGGGAGCTAAATCCAGTGTGAAATTGTCAAGGGTGGCAATTTACAACATTATATTTAGCTCTCACTTTAGTGAGAATATGAACTTATGCTCATGTTCACACTAAAGTAAGGAAAAGCCAAGAAGGGTTCATTTATCCAAGCATTGAAGAGGTAGGATGATATCGAATCTAGGGGTTGTGCTAGCCCCCAAGCTCAAGATCCTATGGAAAAACAATAAAGACAAAGGAATACACACACATAAGGTGCAATGCGACATGAAAAACATGAAGCATACACAATGAAGACACAAAGAAAACACATAAAGGATATAAGGAAAATGCAATACACGAAACAAACATGCAAAAGAAACAAAGTAAACACAAGGCAAACAATAAGACATAATAAAACACAAACACAAAGGCTAGTACTAAAAAAGATTCGAGTCAATAAGGTAAAGAGACATCAATCTTAAATTTGTCTCAAATACCAAACGTTATTCATCGAATATGATGTTAGACAAAATGGTGCTCTCCTAAGGATCAACAAGCTGTGTTATGCTAGATCACGAATGAGCTACATAGATCCATTGGCTAGCAAGCTGCATTAAGCTAGGTGTCCATCTAATATGATGAGTTTCACAAGGCTAGCAAGCTATGTTATGCTAGTTTACTTATGAAACACATGGCTCCACTAGAAAGCAAGTTGCATTATACTAGGTGGCTATGTAAAAATGCTCAAGTTCATGAATTAACAAGCTACGTAATGCAGAATTCATGGACTATTTTTCCAATCATACCTTAGGGAGCACATAAAAGTTTAATGGCATGAGGGACCATTTAACGTCACAAGGGATCATTTAATATCATAGGGGATGAATCACCTTAGGGGGTGTATAAAATTTTAATGTCACGGGAGACCGTTTAACATCACAGGGGATGAATCATAAATCATGCCTCAAGAGGTGTTATAAATAACAACACCACAAAGGGTGCACACAAATAAAGTAATGACCACACCTTAGAGAGTATTACACATACTACCATCACCAAAGAAGCACAACATGAGATGCAAGGCCACACCTTAAGGGATATCCTACATAATATCACCACCAAAGGGGCACAACATGAGATGCAAGGCCACACCTTAGGGGATATCATGCATAAAACCACCACTAAAGGGGCACCACATGGATTGAAATGCCACAACTTAGGGGATATCATGCATAATACCACTACTAAAGGGACACACTATGAATTTAGAGGCGACACCTTAGGGGATATCATGCATAATACCACCACTAAAGGGACACACTATGAATTGAAAGACCACACCTTAGGAGATACCATGCATAATGCCACCACTAAAGGGGCACATGAACAATTGCAAGGCCACACCTTAGGGGATATCATGCATAATACCACCACCAAAGGGACACATGATTTAAATTCTTAGAAGATGTCATAAGAGACAAGGGAATATGCCCCCTTAAAAATTTAGTGTACTTGTCACACTAATATTTTAAAGAGATAATGGATGAAGAGGGGATCCTTTAGAAAGGATACACACCTCACAAGTTATCCTTGGCCCCCAAGTGTATGGATAAGGACAACCATTTTGGGTATTATCATGTTGCTCCCCATTGATGAATATGGTTGTACAACATGTTTTTGTGCCACCATATATGATACTATTAATGCCACATAGCAAGGAGTTGGATGTCAAACTAATGTCAGCAGGTCATTGTTGTTATCAGTGGTGATCAAAGGGTGTCAAGGCTATCAGATGTGAAGGTTTTCAAAGGTGATGAGATATTGTAGGAGTACAAGTTTTGACAACAATCTAAAGGTTCTAATAGTATGTTGGTTGATAGTGTGTAGGTTGTCTAATCAATCATATCTTGTATCATGTTTGTCATGGCGTGACTGCTCTTAGATAGTTCATGTATTTATCATACCATGTTGAGTATGCAGTCAAAAATGTTTGTGGTGGTCCAAAAGGATATCTTTTGGACAAAGAGATTACTTAATATGGGTGGCATTTCTTTCAGAAATGTGTTGTAGCTCTACAGTTTGGAAGGAGAGTATTCCTACACTAATTCTATCATGTTCCTAAGTTTTTGATGGTGTGGCTCAGTGTGCAAGGAGTTTGAAATAACATGTCTCATCAAGCTATTTCAAGTTCAAGGCAAGTGCAGTAACAACTACAAGTGTGTGGTAACGGTTTCAAGCTTGTGGAGTGAGGATAGGCCCTGTTTAAGGTTCCCATGGTGATGCAAGTCGTCAAGTGTTGTTGGCGACAAAATTGGACCCTTGTATTACATGTTTCATGTAATCTGAATTTAGGTTAGTCCTATGTTGTCTAGGTTGGTGCAGATCCTTGGCCGACATAGAAGAGTGTTATTGTAGTGTCATGTATATATTTTAAATGTTCAGATGCATCTAAGTGTTTCAATGCATCCATGTGTGTTCGAATGTAATTAATGATTATAGTGAAAGTACAGGAGTGGGATGTACAATTGTGTAACGAATGGAAGGTATGTGATAGAAATGTGAGCATTAGTGTGTTTGCTGACGGAAGTCATAGTTTTATTTCAAATCCACCATTATTCCTATTTTGGTAGGTTGGTGCCTAGTTTTTGTTGTATCGTTCTAGTAAGGATTGGTTTCTTTGTTCTAGTGGGGATTGGTGTCTCCTATAGGTTGGTGCCTACTGAATCATTTGGGGATTGGTGTCTCTGGTAGGTTGGTTCCTACTTCATATTGTAAAAAATCTTTATATTATTTCTTCTTGTGAGAGCTTCTCATCATGGTTTTTCCCTTTCCAAGTTTCCACGTAAAAATATAGTGTTATGTGTTATCTTGTGTGGTGCTTTAATTGCTTTACTTACTAGCTTGTATGGTTCAATGCTCTTCATGTTGAAAATCTATAGAGTTATTGTGAAGGTTTCTGGAATTGTTGTAATTAGTTGGATCTACTAATTCATCCCCCCTCTCAGTAGATTGTGTTCCCTTCAATTGGTATTAGAGCTAAGTTCCTTTTAAAGAGTTTAACAACTTAAGATTGATCTAGGATGGCACATGATAATTCTTTTGGAAACGAAGTACCGATTTTTTATGGATCTAATTTTTTTTGGAAAGTTAGGATGGAGTCATATTTGATGGCTTTAGGTATGGACTTATGGAATTATGTTATAGAGGGGTGTGAAATTCTTGATAGCCCTCCTAGGGATCGGATTGGAAAGAGGGCTTGTGAAATCAATGCTAAGGTTAGAAATGATCTTTTATGTGGTTTGAATAACACTAAGTTTTCAAAGGTGATAGACTGTAGAACAACAAAGGATATACGTGGTAGACTAGAAACTATCTATGAAGGTGATGACAAAGTCAAAGAAGCAATTTAGTTGCAAACTTATAGAGCTCAATTTGAAGGTCTGAAGATGAAAGAAGATGATAACATTTCTACATTTATGCTTTGGGTTGAACAAATTGTAAATCATCTTTGAGGTCTTGGTGAAACTTTGGAGGAGAATAATATTGTAAAGAAGATACTTAGATCCTTATCTAGAAGGTTTGATCCTAAAATTTATGTTATTGAAGAAGCTAAAGATGTGAATACTTTAAAGTTGCTTGAGTTGCATGGAACACTAATTGCATTTGAGATGAGATTTGATAATGAAGATTCTATAAGAAAAGAAGTTGCTTTTAGAGTATCTCTGAAATAGGGTGGTCAAGATTTTGATTATGGATCAGATCTAGAAGAATCAAATTTTGTCAGAATGCTACAAAGAGGCTCTGGTAAGTACAAAGGTAAATTACCTTTCAAATGTTTTAATTGCGGAGATGTTGGACATTTAATGGCTAAGTTTCTTCATAAGAACACTAAAAATGTTGATTAAAAGAATAGAAAGAAGTCTTTTCATAGAAGATTCAAAGGTTAGAGAAAGCACAAAAGTTTTTATACAAATGAAGAAGAAGAAGAATTTTGTACAAAATATGAAGATGAAGATGCATTCGAAGATGAGAATGGAAAATTTGTATTCATGGCTTTTGAGACTATCGGTGGTGATGTTGAAATAAGTTCTAGAGAAAAGGGTGAAGAAGATGTAGATCTTATAGAGAATTTGTAATATGTTATGGGTCGGAAAGGAAATCAAGAAGTTGAATATCAAAATTGCATAAGAGCCAAAGAAAAATTAGCAAAAGATTTGAAGGTTGTTGAAAAGATCATTTCTGATTTGAAGATTCAGGTAGAAGAGGCAAATAGAGTTGAATAAGTATTGAAAGAGAAGTTATCAGCAAAAGATAAAGACTGTGAAAATCTCGAGGCAAAGATTGTTGCAGCTAGAAAAGAGCTTGAGAAGACAAACCAACAGCTGTAGTTGTAGTTTAGTAAAAGTATTGAAAACCTAGATCAAATTTTGGAAGGTCAGAAAGTTTCACTTGATGAAACCGGTATTGGTTTTGATGATCAAAAGAAAAAGGTGACAGAATAGTCAGGGAGGTCTACTTAGACAAGTCCAAAAGTGACTGGTTCCAGAAGTTCAAAATCAGAGAGGACATCGGCAAGTAACAAAAGCATGAATTAGAATGATGGATTCGTTCAAGTATGTAACAAAAGAAGGAAATCCAAAGGACAAGGATTCAATACCATGTCAAGTTTTTCTTTTTTTTGGGTATTGTTTTAATTGTACTGAGTATGGACATAAGGTTGTGGATTATAGAAGAGTTTCAATAAGAAGGAATAATTTTGTTAGTAACAATGCATTTGCACCTTTGTTCAATTTTAATATCGTCGGTTTCAAGTGCAACAATTTTGGACATATTGCAAGGAATTGTAGAAGCAATTTTGTGAGTTCCCCAATATCGGAGAAAGGAAAAAATGATATTTCAGAGAAGGTCTGGAAGAAGGTTCCAAAAGAGAAGAAGTTTGAGAAGTCTTTGATTGCACAAACAACATTACATGCTCAGAAGGAGAGGAAGAATCTGTGGATTATTGACATCAGTTGCTCTAGTCACATGACCTAAGACAAAAGTAAGTTCATGAATTTCATAGATTTTGAAGGTGATTTAGTTACCCTTGGAAATAACTCCTTTGCTAAATTTTTTGATAAGGGTACATTAAGTCTTGATGGTGGTAAAACAAAGATACATGATGTTTTGTATGTTGAAGGTTTGAAACATAATTTGTTGAGTGTCAATGAGATGTGTGATAAGGGATATCAGTTATCCTTTAGTGCTAATGATTGTGAAATTAGAAAATCAAGTACCGATGAGTTGATTGCAGAAGGAAGCAGGACAAACAGTGACATTTATCATCTCAGTGAGTTGAATGGAAAAAGGTGTCTCACTACACAAAAGGATGAGATTTGGCTTTGGCACAAAAGGTTAGGGCATATGAATGTTGATGATATTGTCAAAGTTAGTTCAAAAGGTTTTGTTTGGGATATGCCAAGAATTAGGGAACCTCAGTCAATTAGTTGCAAGCCATGCCATGAGGGAAATTAGACAAGAAGAAAATATCAAGCTAAGGAGTATTCTAGATCAAAGCTATTGGATTTGATACATACAAATTTGTGCGAACCAATGAGGACTAAAAGTACACAAGGAGACAAGTATTTTATGGTGTTGATTAATGATTATTCTAGAATGACTTGGATCACATATATAAAAGAAAAATCAGAAGCATTTGAAAAGTTCAAAGCATTCAAGGAAGTGGTAGAGAATGAAACTAAAAGAAGAATCAAATTCCTAAAATTAAATAGAGGTGAAGAATTTACATCAGAGAAGTATGAGATATTCTGTGAAGAGCATGGAATTTGGAGGCAGTTTTCCACTCCTAGAACATCGTAGCAAAATGGAGTTGCTGAAAGAAAGAACCAAACTATATAGGAAATGGCTAGGACTATGTTATGTCAAGAAAAGTTTCTAAATATGTATTGGAGAGAGACTACACAAGCAATTGTGTACATTCTGAATAGAGTTCAAATCAGGCGAAAGATAGAAAAGTCTCCATATGAGTTATGGAAAGGAAGACCAACATTAGTAAGGCATCTAAAGATTTTTGGAAGCAAATGCTACATCAAGAGAGATGAGGAGAATCTGGGTAAGTTTGATTAAAGATCAGATGAAGATATTTTTCTTGGTTATTCCTTAAGAAGCAAAGCTTACAGATGTTATAACAAAAGGTTGGAGAAGATAGTTGAAAGTGAAAATGTGAAGGTTGATGAAACTATATACAAGACACTATTGTTCTAGAAGTTGAAGAGGAAGAGGAATCAGTTCATAGCAATATAAAAGAGCCTAAAGAGGAATTTTCTTTAAAAACTCCAACTAAGTATGTTCAAAAGAATCACTCTGAAGATCAAATTATAGGTGACAAAGATAGTGGGATTCTAACCTGGATGAGGCTAGAAAGATCAAAAGAACAAGTACATTTTGCTTTACTATCAAAGATAGAACCTAAGACATATAAGGAAGAAAGCAATGAACAAGGATGGATAGATGCTATGGAAGAAGTATTGAATCATATCATGAAGAATGAAACTTGGGAACTTATCCCAAGGCCTAAGAAAAAATGTGATCGAAACCAAGTGGATGTTCAAAAATAAGTTGAATGAAGAAGGTGAAGTGATCATAAACAAAGCAAGACTTTGTGTGTAAAGGCTATGCTCAAGTTGAAGGTATATATTTTGAAGAGACATTTGCTCTAGTAACAAGACTAGAGGCAATCAAGATGTTTTTAGCTCTGTCAGCTTACAAGAACTTCAATTTGTATCAAATGGATGTGAAGTGAACATTTTCGAATGGACAACTTGAAGAAGAAGTGTACATTGAACAATCAGAAGGATTTCAATGCACTAACAATCCAAATTATGTTTGCAAATTAAAGAAGGCCTTGTATGGTCTCAAGCAAGCTCCTAGAGCTTAGTATGCAAGGTTGGATGGATACTTGCAGTGGCAAGGATTCCAAAGAGGTTGTGTGAACAGTAATTTGTACATGAAATCAAAAGGAGAACAAATGCTGATTGTTGTGGTCTGTGTTGATGACATCATTTTTGGAGGAAGCAATGATGTAATGTGCAAAAAAAAATTAGAAGGATATGCAGAATGAGTTTGAGATGTTTATGCGAGGAGAATTATCTTTCTTCTTAGGGTTGCAGATTGTTCAATCAAACAAGGATTTTTATCTCACAACACAAGTATGTAAAAGAGATGTTAAGCAAGTTTGGGATGGAAGATTGCAAACATGTTGCAACACCTATGGTTATCAAGTGTAAGTTGAGCAAGGATTATGAGTCTACTCTGGCAGATCAAACTTTGTACCGGTCTATGATTAGTAGTTTGTTGTATGTGACAACATCCAAACCAAATATTATGTAGGCAGTTGGAATGGCTGCCAAATTTTAGGCAACAACTAAAGAGACTCATGTGAAGGAGATGAAGAGAATATTTAGGTATTTGAAGGCTATTGAGGATTTTGGTCTTTGGTATCCAAAGAGTGAAAATTTCACTCTCACAACATACATAGATGTAGATTGGGTAGGTTTTGTAGATGATTGGAAGAGCACAAGTGGCAGTGTTTTCTTCCTTGGAGACAATTTTGTCTCATGGTTGAGTAAGAAGTAGGAATCAATTTATTTATCTACAACAGAAGCAAAATACATTGTTGCAACATTATGTTGTACTCAGGTGCTTTGGATGAAGCAAAATTTGAAAGAGATGAAGGTTGAGTTTGAAGATCCTATCACTATTCTTTGTGATAACACAAATGCTATAAAAATTTCAAAGAATCTGGTGATGCCTCGAGAACAAAACACATTGCAATTAAATATCATTTCTTGAGAGAGAAGGTTGTAGAAAAAGAAGTCAAGTTGGAATATGCAAATACAAAGGAGCAAGTTGCAGACATATTCACGAAGCCACTTCCTAAGGAGACATTCAAGTTTCTCTGACAGAAGTTGGGAGTTGTTATTCTCTCCTCTTGACTCAAGAGGAAACCACGGGGTGAGGGGGAGCTTGATTTCCCTACTGTAAGAAGGATTGGTGCTCTTGCGGATTGTTGTTCAGAAGTTGTGGTGCATTGACTTAGGGGGATTCTATACAGATACAAGGTTTTGGATGTTATAGTATACCAGTTTAAGGGAGATAGTGAGCATATTATTGATCCTTTGCCATTGATGTCAAAGGGGTAGAAAGTGAGCTCAAAATGCTGAATTGCTCAGAAAGAATAACTATGAGCTTAGAAGAAAGTGATTTCTAGATGTTGAATTGCTCGTAAAGAATATATCCATCATAGGGGGAGAAAGAGCTGAATTGAGGAGATGCTAAATCTAGAGAAAGTGAATGTTGAACTACTTAGAGAGAATAACTATCTTTTCTTTCTTTTTATTTAATGTCATATCTTTCACAAGGGGAGTGTTTGGGACAACATATGAATCATTTAGACTTATTCTTTTCTACTATTCTAGTACATATTTTGGTGGTCCCATCATTTTATTGTTTGCCATCAATGATAAAGGGGGAGATTGTTGAGTTAGGTTGTCATTGATGTCAAACTAATGTCATAAGGTCATTGTTGATGTCAGTGGTGATCAAAGGGTGTCAAGGCTATCAGATGTGAAGGTTGTCAAAGGTGAAGAAAGATTGTAAGAGTACAAATATTGACAACAATCTAAATGTTTCGATAGTATGTTGGTTGACAGTGTGTAGGTTGTCTAATCAATCATATCTTGTATCATGTTTGTCATGGCATGACTACTCTTAGTTAGTTCATGTATTTATCATACCATGTTGGGTATGCATTCAGAAATGTGTTTTAGCTTTGCAGTTTGGAAGGAGAGTATTCCTCCACTAGTTCTATCATGTTCTTGAGTTTTCGGTGGTGTGGCTCAATGTGCAAGGAGTTTGAAATAACATGTCTCATCAAGATATTCCGAGTTTGAGGCAAGTGCGATAACGACTACAAGCGTGCAATAACGGTTTCAAGCATGTGGAGTGAGGATATGACCTTCTTAAGGTTCCCATGGTGGTGCAAGTCGTCAAGTGTTGTTGACGGAAAGATTGGACCCTTGTATTACATGTTTTATATAATTTGAACTTAGGGACTTGTCCTATGTTATCTAGGTTGGTGTGAATCCCTGGCTGACATAGAAGAGTGTTATTGTAGTGTCATGTATCTATTTCAAATGTTCAGATGCATCTAAGTGTTTCAGTGCATCCATGTGTGTTTGAATATAATTAATGATTATAGTTAAAGTACAGGAGTGGGATGTACAATTGTGTAATGAATGGAATGTATGTGAAAGAAGTGTGAGAATCAATGTGTCTGTTGACGCAAGTCGTAGTTTTATTTCAAATCCAAAATTATTCATGTTCCTGTAGGTTGGTGCCTATTGAATCATTTGGGGATTGGTGTCTCTAGTAGGTTGGTACCTACTTCATATTGTAAATATTTATTATATTATTTCTTCTTGTGAGAGCTTCTCACTATGGTTTTTCCCTTTTCAGGTTTCCACTTAAAAATACGGTGTTATGTGTTATCTTGTGTGGTGCTTTAATTTCTTTACTTCCTATCTTGTATGGTTCAGTGCTCTTCATGTTGAAAATCTATAGAATTATTGTGAAGGTTTCTGAAATTGTTGTAATTGGTAGGTTGTGTGCCCTTCAGGATAAACACCATAATAAATAATTTATCATTTTGTATGGATCTAAATTGATGTCATATATTTGAATTAATCATTGTAGTTTCTTTTTAAATCACAACACTCATCAGTAGAATGCTTAAACATTTGATGATATGCACAAAAGCATGAATTCTATTTTTTTTTGGTTAGAGTTTATCTCACAAGTTTTAGAATTGTGAATAACATGAGCCACGAGATCAAACAACAAACCAAGACACCTTCCACGCAAGAGATCTACAAACACTATGTGCAATATTCCTTAACAAGAAAAATCTATAGAATGAACGTTAAGAATCTTCGAGGAAAACAAGAGTCCTCAAAGGTTGACAGTTTGAGAAAAGCATAAGAGTTAATACAATGAGGGTTGAGTGTTATATAGGAGAAATCCTACATCACATGCGATTACATAGAATGATCTAAAAATAGTTCACTTCAGTTAACATAGAAAAGCCTTTAGTTAACTGAATAAAGAACTCCTAAGTTTAGCTTAAGTGCATGAGAATAAATTAGACTAATAATCAATTAAATATTAATTAATTATTAGCTAATGCATGATTACTCTAACAATGAGGAGGTGGAAGAGTGATTAATTCCCACCTCAAAAGTTTGTATAATCTATGTTTTATCTCAAACAAGGGATGCAGAGCAGGAAGGAGTCCATCTCTGATCAAATAGTAGGGTGGTGTTGGGGTGGAAGCTGGAATGAATGTCTTATGCAAAGGTGGAGGGCATTGGTAATCAAGTCCCACTGTAGAGGAATACAATGTTTGTTCTAAGAGAGTCTAAATGTCATGTTCCTTATTTGTATTTAAACCTTGTTTAGAAAGGATCTTAAATCGTTGACCATAACACTTTTCTAAGTTGATATGTATATTGTTAGTTTCCTTTACAGGAGATGGATGAATAATTCTTGGCAAGACAACATCATTATTAGTATGCAAAGTGGAATGATTCTTATGTATACATAATGGGTGAGGGATGAATTGTAAAGGGTCTCTTTATGAGAGGAAGAAAATATGTCAAGTGAAGGTATGGTAGGCTTTGCAAAATTTTGGCTAGGTGAGTAGGTAAGGTCGGATGATGACATATGGGTTCTTCATGTTTGGGTGCTATGTTTTTAAGGAGAATGTTGGCTTGAAGGGTGGTAAGGTATTGTTTAGGGAGCTACCCATGATCTCCTCCTCTTGCACCAAAATATCCTCATTATGAGGGGTATGCATTGGGAGAGAAGGATACATGAGCTTCATCTTCTATTGGAGAAGCATTACCAAAAGCACAAAATGAAACATCAACCAAGGATTTCAAGGAAGACATCATTTTTCCAAAGCATTCAAACATTTTGAGAGTTCTTTACCAAAAGTAACACAAATATATATATATTGAACTGTTATAAAGCAATGCATAAAAATTGGGAACAAACCTGGATAGAACACTCAAAGAGATTACTATCACTAAAATATAGTCCAAAATAGTCTGGACAGGAGCACTAACAGCCTAGACCAGAGGAATTAAATTTCAATGTTCTAAAAATGTGGAAATAAATTTTAGTGTCTAGGATCCAAATTTGCAAATGTTGAGGTATGGATGCAGACAAATTTATGAAAATGCACAAAACCCTAATTTCTCTATATTAAACACATAATCATGTATACAACTTTGTGTTTTAAAGTAATGCGATATGCTCAAAAGACAAATTTCAGACTTAAAATGCAGTAATTGATCGAATCTATCTTGCAACAACTAAAAATAAACACTTTTTTATCTTTTGAATTGAAAATACTATGCAAATCTTTACTTTTCAATATTTTTAATCACAATGTGCATGCATAAATGAAAAATTCAAACAACCTAAGGTTGTACTCAGATTTTAAAATGATAAATTTTAGATTTCAATAGGTTTTTAAACTATAAAAAGCATCGGGTTCACCAAAATGTGATGTGAGAAATAAATATTTAGGGTCTAAATCACATTTTATCCTATATCACATAGGAAGGAACCAAAAATGATCACAAACATCCACTTGGCTACTAACCTCAATGAAAGAGCTACACTGGTGGATCAAGGTTTTGGTTCTTTCTTGTGGGGGAGATTGATATTGATTAATAGACTATTGATTGACTTAATTTGATAATGTAAATATGCACCTAGGTCAATTATGAGAATGCATCAAAGTGATAAGATTATAGAAAAACACACACAACAAAAAACCCAGAAACAAAGTACAGAGCATTAGAGTGTAGATACAAAGGAACGTGACATAAATCTAAGCTCAAATTGGGTGGATAAAGGCACTAGCACCCTAGACCTAAAAAAATAGATCTTCAAAATCAAAAACCAGATCTTGCATGGTCATGATTTGTAGCTACTTTCTTCTCGGACTTAGCTTTGGAATTTCGTTTATCAGTATTTAATTCCACTTTCACTAATTTTTTGAGGTAGAAGGATCAAATGCTAGATCTTGCAATTAGCCTTGTTGGTTTGTTTTTAATATTCAGCTTATTCCTAAAATTATCTAAAGAATAGCCAATTCTTATATTCAAATATTTCAAGAGTTTGGCCAATGAACATGAGATTGATTTTACAATTTTCTCCTCTACATTTTAGATTCTACAAGACTTAGGAGGGTGATCCTAAACAATATCAAATGAATACCATGCAATTCAAACTAGGATATTGTTTCAACATAAATGTTCTCATGAAATGTGCCAAGATTTATAGATAGACTTGACCTGGTGGGCTAGATTCTTGGAGACTCCCGCATTATTGGCTTTGAGAACATATGTAAAACTTAAAGAATAAACTAAAATATAAATTGAAATTGTTTTTTATATGAATGACCATGGACATGTAACCAACATTCACACTTAGACTTGTGTCTTAAATCATTGGTAACAGAGTCAAAAGAAAATGCAATTATCTTCAAAACAACAAACTGAAAACAAATCCAATGAAAGCTTACACATCACTGCCTTACAATGATATTCTTTAAATTTAGACTTATAACCAATTCTTCTTAACAATCCTTGAACATATTAAAAATCTTAATATCTCATATACAACAATTTAATCTATTACTTTAACTAATCTATATAAGAAACATTCATTTGTATAATAAGGCAAAAATGAGCACAAATGATCCTTGATCAATTTTATTCATAAGAGCAGTAAGATGGGCATTGAAGACAACTGATTATGAATATGTCACAATGTATTCATATCTTCTGGAATTTGTATATTAATGTACAAAAAAAATTACTATTGCATTTTCATCTTTTCCTTGGGAAGCCTAGACCGGACTAGTATAGACCTAAGACAAAACCTTTTTGCTTACCAAAATTCAAGACCCTTTGAAAATGTCTCAGAAATATCTTTTATAGAGACAAGGGAGAAATAAGCTTAAATCCATGGACAAATGTCACAGTTTTATTTGACAATCTTGTCTGAAGGATCAAACAAAATAGGTACAACCGCTTGCAAAAGACAAAAAACACATCACTAGAGAACAAAATAGTTGTGCAAGTCACTAAAGAAGATATTTCCTAGTTTGCATGATGAAACAAAATGGGAAAGTGCATGATTAATCTATTATGCTTCTCCACCCATGTTGCATACATGTCTTCTAGAAAGTTGTTGGAGACTATAGTGACCAGACCATAAAAGACAAAAAGGAGCAAAACTACAAAATGTCCAAGGGACACCTGGATACTTCAAAATATTATGGCATAATTTGAGCCAGATGTTGCATTAGAAATTTGAAGACATGATGGAATTGCAAATGTATATTACCACCACTCCCATGAGGGTGAGCATCATGGCCTCCCAATGGGGAGGGCCGCTTGGTTCGAGCCCCAAGTATATTCTTTTTTAATTTTTCTTTATATATACGTTGTATTTGCATATGAAATAAATGGGAAATAGAAAGGAAATAGGAAGATTGAATAAATAATGCTAACTTATTCCCGAGCCTTGAAGTTCTCTTCCACTCTCATCCAACTTGCAAAACAAATGAATGGGGAAATGAAAGGGAACAAGTTTAAATGAACATATTTATGTTTTAGGGTTCACCTTGAGTTGTTTAAGATCTAAGGGTTGTGATTTAATCCAATCCAATGGTTAGGAATGAGTGCAAACTCCATTAGTTGTAATTAATGGTTACTCTAACTAAACATAATAAATTAACCAGATTTATCTATGGTGGGGGACAATGTTATTAGGACCCTTAACTTTAAGTCGTGACTTAGAGTTACTTTAATAATATTTAGATGTGCACTATGAAACTTTTTTCAAATTAATTAATGTCACTTTTATAATATTTTAAATATGAACTTTGGAACTTTATTAACTAAATAAAATCATTATAGGAGACATTTAAGCAAGGGATTTTTACTTTGTAAAGTATTACAAGGAATTTAAATGTTGTGATTGAAACCCAATGATAATAAACCCTTGCAACCTTAAGGTATTAAACATTCATTAAAATTGTATAAAGTAATCCTCTTGAGAGTAACCAAGAGGATACAGTTCATATAAAATAAAGCGGATTTTATAAATTAAATCAACTTCATGACTAAGGGTGTGGGAAATGAACGTGATACCATACCTCGAAAATTGTTCCATGGTGAATCTATTAAAATATCTTTAAATTTATTTTAAGAGTAAATTTGGGTTTAAGGGTTTAATTCCCTTACAATATTAATGGTTATTAAACTTATACAAAACAATCCAAGGTATTAAATTTGGATAATAATCATCATAGGGGAAGAATAAATTTCTCTTGAACAAACATAGGTTCAAATTAATTGTCCTTACCTTGAGGAATTAAGGTTTAAATTATTGGTAAGATATAAGTGAATAATTTATGAAAGATATTAGTGTCATAACCTCCTCAAAGGGGGAATATGTTAATGTTTAATCAAGTTATATTAAATAACTAAGTCAAAGTTTAACTTTGGGATTTTAAAAGCATTCAAACCCAATGAATAACCAACCCATGTTTGACCTGATTGAACCTAAAGTGTTCTTAATGCAATTATAAAATATTTAGAAACCCTTGGTCTTAGACATTAGTCTTAAAAACACACCTCAAGGCTAAAATGAAACTTAAGTGTTAGGAGGTTGTGAGGAAATGTGTTTGCAAGGAAACCCTAAATGTGGTCATATGGCAAATATTTTGGAGTAAACTACTGCACTTGAAATGGGATGTTGTGAAATGGAGTTGTTTATTTTAAATCATGATTGGGTCATCTGTGTAATTTAATGCGCATACACTTGGGTCGTAAAGTACTTAATTAATGTAAAAAAAAATAGTCAGATTTTCTTAGTGAAAATTTTAGGCAATAGAAAACTTGTTGGAGATGATAGTGATTGGACCATAAAAGACAAAAAGGAGAAAAAATGCAAAATTTCCAAGGGATAGATGGATACTTCAAAATATTATGCCATTATCTGAGTTGGATGTTGTATTGGAAATTTGAAGACATGATTGAACTTCAAATGTACATTACAACTTATTATACATTTCCCATTCCACATAATCTCTTTTTGATGGTCATTGAAATGAGTGTTTTTTCAACCTTGTGCACATGCTCAATGTACTTTGCATCTAGGAGTGCCCTAACCTTCTTGCAAAAAGTATCTAGACCCACCTCTAAAGCAATCAATTTATCAATAATGGAATTTAATAAATCTCTATCTATATTATCATTGACACAGATGAAGATAACAAGGGTGGGGACCATTATACTAAAGTCTACCTTCCATTGATCGAGAGACTTTAATTCTCCATTTCCATCCAAAATGCTAGGCATGAATTTCATTTCAATACATTCAAAAGATTTGAATTTAGTTTTAATTTGTTGCATTAATTTTAGCATATATGATTGCACTTCTAATATTTTTTCCATTTCCCATGCAAGAACAATGTTATTTGGCATGTTAGGTTCAAATTTTGCACCCTTGTAAATCCCTTGTAGACTGACAATTCTAGGTACCCATTTATTCATCATTGTCTCAAGATCCTCTTGATTTTTTGTGACTCTTGCATGAGCATCCTTAAGATGAGAATAGGCCAAATGTGAAGCCTCCAATCTCCCAAGGATTTTTTATAATTTATACTTAATTATATCATCCACTATATCATTTTTTTTCTTTTTATTTTCCTCCCGAGAGCATTCTTCAGTTGTTCCTCCAATTTATCTATCTTTGAAGCTATGGCTTCATTTTCCTACATACGGATACCTGAGAGACTTGGAGTGGAAGTGACTACTAATATGGTGCTTGTTGGTGATGATGATGTTGATGGTTCCTAGATTTTCAACATATTGTACTATGTAGTAAGCTTGAGGTACTCTACCATTAACTTATCATAATCCTCCTAGAACTTTTTGGTAGTTGCTTCACTAAACATAATTGTGTGGACAACTAGTGAAATTGTCTAAGTGGTTGTGGTGTTTGATAATATTTTAACAATTAAACCCTCTTTTATCTCTTGCACAACCTATACAACTTGGGGCTTATCTGTATTTGGGGCTAAAGGCCAATATCTAAGGTTTTCCACTTTGGATTAAATCTTGATCCAAAGTATGCATTCTCTGCTTGTTCATCAAAAGAGAAAAACTCTTCATTTTTCCTCCTAATAGTATACAAGGGGGTGATCCCACAATAGTGGTTTATAATTCCCTTCATGAAGAAAAATTGCAAAAACGCTCCCAAGAATATTTTTTTGGGTTTTTAGGGGTTCGCTCAAAGGGGGGGCTTTCAAGTGAACCAAAAAAGGGGTTTGCTCAAACCCCCTTTGAATGAATCCCTTTGTGATGCAACCCCATTTGGCAAGTTTTTTAAAAATGAAATCAATGGAAAATGGTAGAAAAGGGGGGTTTGAGCAAACCCCCTTCTAGCAAACCCCCCTTGCTTGAAGGGGTCTAGGGGGGTTCACTCGAACCCCCCCTTTTTTCCCTCCTCCCTCTCCTCTAGCAATTTTTTGCAAAAAGTTTCTTTTTCGAGCTTGGGTTGAAGATGAAAATGGAATCAACTTCACATAACCAACTGGATGATGGTAGTCCTTAGGATGAGCTATCCATCAAATATAATTTTAATATATTTTGGTTTTATTGTGTTTTTGTAAGTTTAATTAAACATAGGTTTTTCACCGAAAATCAAGCTCTTTGTTTTGCACATGTGGAAAAATAGTAGATTATAAAAAAAATCTGAAAAATATCTATGCACTTGATATTGATATCCTTGATCCAACAAAAAAAATTGAATTTCGATACATACAAAAAAGGTTGCATGTTAGCAAGTAAACCTATGTCTAAATTGTAACTGGTTTAACTTCAAAACTTAATTAAGAAAAAAATATTCAATAAAACACTATGAAACCAATTGCATGTACTAGATATCATAGTTATGAATCTAAATTTGAAAAAATTAGAATTTTATCCTTCATAAAAAAAGTTGTGTTAGCAAGTACACGTCACTCTTTAAAAATGGTGTTACTGTTAAAAGCTAGTTTTTGAAGGAGATGGAAAAAGAAATGCAATTTGATTCCAATTTTTTTTTGAAATATTATTTAGAATCTACAAAAAATTGTCACAAATCACTAGTTTGCGTCATCTTCAAATTCCTCATGGTTTAGTAGCTATAGGTGCCTGAAAGTGAAGATTTAGTTAAAAAAATCAGTTCAATGCAAAATTTGGCCAAAAAGTGTAAACCACTATTGTGGGATCACCCAAGGCTATTATTGATGCAATGTCCCACTTAAGCAATAGGATTAGTCCACTCTCCCATACCAGCTTTCTACCTTGCTCTGGTGTAATGTTTTTTACATCAAAGTCAATTTCCTTTAACACTTGTTGTGTAACCTCCTCATATTTTGAGGGGTGGACTTCACCCTTAGCCCTCTTCAACCTCTCATGGAATTCCTCTCTCCTAATTCTTATTCAAAGTTACTTGAACTCCTTAGAATTGAAAATTCATCATCGAAGATCAATTGAGAATAGGTTAGGGCCCTCATGTCATCAACCTCATGTCTTCCACTCCCTACATTTATGCCTATTTGATATTGTGGCATGCCAAAAAAATTTACCCTTGGCAAAGAGGGCATTGTATGGTTCACTTCTTCTTCAGTAAACTTTGTTTCCCCTGTCTCATCAACACGCAAAGGATAATCAACCAAGGATGGTTGATCACAATTTCTCTTCTTTTGTGATTTCTCTTGAAGTAGCAACAATAAGATGCTCCTAATGAGGGGTAGTTTTTTGCAGGTGGTTGCTCTTGATAAGAAGGCTCCTCCACTGTTGTCCCCTTACTTCTCTTGACATAGGCATACATTGATGGATCTATTGGTGGCTAATATGTGGGTCTTTCTTCTACCATTGGGGCTTTTTCAACCAATTTGTCAGCATTATACAATATTTTTTGAATCTTGGCAATGACATCTTTTAATTCTATAAAGGCTCTAGGGTAATTTTCCATTTTCTTTGACCTTTGTTGTCTTCCCTTTTTGAAAGATACCTTCACCCTTCTTTCATTTACATCCTTATCGATCAAACAATTTTTTATCACATCTTCACCAAAAAGTACTTGATGTACAAATGTAGATCTTCTTATGCTTATTATTACTTCAATAATAAAACCTTCAAGGTCAAAGGTTCTTGTGAATTCTTAGGGCATCCTATATGTTTGAAACATAGGGTACGGTTCTAGGCCCTCCCTAATTATTGTGAAGTGAAAAAACATTGTAGTAAAAGGAAATAAGGAGCCTCTCTTCTACCCTTTCAAGTGGCTTTTTTTAGATGCATTCAACTACCATATTATCTCCAAATATGCTAATATTTTTGGAGCATACCTTGGTAGGATATGAGGCCCAACATGGCACCCATATACCCTTATCACAGTTGAATGTGAATGGAGATACCAATCTCCCCAATTATGTTGCACACCTAACTCAAGAACTCTCTCCTTAGGCCTTAAGAAACCCAAGATTTCCTTATGCAATATCCCCTCTTCTGCACCCATGAATCCCAAAACTCTTTTGATAAAATGGTCTTCAAAGACCACGTAGTTGGAGCTCTCACGGTGCATATCCCATATATGTGTCCAACATTGGATAGGAAGAGGCTTGCCATTGTCATCTGCCATCCTAACTTTCATGGTCTGGTCCCACTTTGTTCTTCCCTCATATAGAAACATGTGGCGTAATAGAGAGCACCACTTAAAATTGACCATTTTCTTACCTACCTTGATTTCCACCAATTGCTTATGGATTCCATTGGCTATGTAGGTGGAAAGATCAAGCTCATTATTCACTAAAGGATTTTGAATGTCTATTGTCACGTACATCAATGACACATGAATCTATGTTTTTGCATCTCTTCTGAGGAATTGACACAAAGAATGATAGGTCTTGATGAAGTAGTCCTCAAATAGGTCTATATTGAAAGGCTTGAATTTATTGGTTAGAATCTTGATAGACTTCCTATCAAATCCCTTCAATTTGTGTCTGGGTAATCAGAGGTCCCTGTAAATTTGTGCTTATCTTGTTGATATTTATGTTTGAAAAAGTCAAATTACATAGCCTTGTTCATAGATAACTTGAGGCCAAAGACTTTAGAGATGAACACCTTATCAATTTGAACTAGAACCCCACCATTTGCAACCCTAATGACTCTGATATTTTCATCATAACTCCTAGCCACATATACGATGAATTCTACATTCATGAAGACATTAGGAACTATCAATTTTCCTAAGTCATATACTTAGAAATTCCATGTGCGGACTTGAGAAGCTCTTTTATTATACTAGTGGCTAAATAAATTGCACCCAATGATAGGGAGTTCAACATCCCTACATTCTATGGGATTATCAATTAAACTGTTTGAAGCATTGGCCCAATGGGCACGTATGGCTTTTTTGGATGATTTGAGGAGTTGAATAGTTAGGTCCCATCAAATGGTCTTTTTTACAAGGGTGGTTAGCCTTTTGATTGACTCATTTTTTAAAATTTAGCTTGATCTATGACTAGGGTTTAGTTTTTTTGATATCCTTAAATAATTTTTTGGATTTACAATTTTAATTATGAACCCTAACCACCGAAAACTTAAGAATTTTTTAACAAAACTTTGAAAAGATGAAATTACTTGCTTATTTCTCTAAAAACCTTAATCCATTGTTGAAGGTGTGAAATGACAAGAAATCACTCTTTAATCTTCGTGAAATGTGTAATGATTTAGTTCATTAATCAAATTATAGTATTTTTAGAGAAAAATATTTTAAAAGATCGGGTAGGATACCATCACTTTTGCCATTACTATTCGTTCGCACGAGCCAAGCACGTTTAACTACCCGTTTCCCAAATTTGAGTGTGGGTCATTGATTTTCAAAAATAAAGTCAGATCGACGATTCAAAATCATCTTGATCAAGTTTAGATATTTTGACAGGAGTTTAACATGCTTTGAAAATTTCTTACTAAGAAGAACACTTCATTTCATACAACCTTTCCATGTCATCCACGTGGGCCCACTAAAACGAGTGCCTTTTAAAAATAAATGACATCAACCTTCACTTTCCTCTACAGTAAAGAGCTTGAGGAAACCAATAAAATCATGACACATGGTGCAAATAGGGTTTTTGAAAAATTATAAGAACAAAAGCACTTAAGTTATTCTAATTTGCACATGTGGAAATTAGGACAGGCGGTTTCTAGGAAAAGAAGGAATCGATAACTTAATGAGATAAAAGTCTTTGTATATTACTTAAAGTATCGAGAACTAGGCTTACAAGTCAACAAAGAAATAGAGATAAAGTGGAAGGCTCAACTAGGGTTTAGGGCATTTTACAATCCTAACACACTTTTAATGCAATTTCAATAAGGACTAACAATATTTTCCAACTTTTGAGGCACAAAAAGGGTAGAGAGTCAAAAATTTGAAAATACACTATCAATGGATCTAGTTTGGGACATTTACTGCAAGGACACAATGCGGGGATCTAGATCTTTGGGAAGTAGACTAGGAAAACAAGAAAAAAAAAGAGACAAGAATAAAACTATACAAAATATGCATATGATACATTGTACATGGAAAAGACAAACTTTAATAAAAGTAAGGTTTCAAAAATTCTCTATGCACTTGCAATTCCAAAAATTCACCATTTAAGCCCTATAAAAAATAAGATTCATCAGCATGGTTATTTGAAACAAGATAAGGGCCAACATAAAGGGCGTCAAATTTTCCATGTTTCCCCATATCTTGAGATCTTGCATTCCATAATATGACCATATCATTTATCTCAATTTTTATTGTTGTTTCTTTTTTATCAAATGGATATTTTAGTTATTGTTGTTGTCTGATATTTCTCTATTGTGTCATCCTTCTTGATTCATCTAGTTTTGTGAGTTGATTTATCCTACATGTCATAGCATCACATACATCTTCATCATTTTCTTGGATGAATTTGTAAATGGGTAGCAAATTACAAATAGGCATTCTTGCCTCTAACCCATATACTAGCTCATACAGATATTTACCAATGACCTTTTTAATGGTCACTCTATCAACCCAAAGTGTTAATACAAGCTTAGCACCCGAAGACCTTTTATTCTCTCCTATCATTCTCTCTATGATTTTCATCAACCTTTTATTGTTTGATTCTACTTGTCCATTTTCATGTGGATGATAAGGGGATGAATATGAAAGGCTTAAATTCCATATTGGAGGCAAAATTTTGTGAACTCCTCAAATCTGAAGCACATTTCATTATTTGTGATTAATTTAACTAATACTCCAAATTTGATGATAATGTCCTCTAGTATAATGTCCATTACAACTTAGCTAGTGGCTTTTCTAGTATGGATTGGTTCAATCCATTTGGTAAAGTAGTCAGTTGCTACTCTAGTATCCATTTATGCCCACCACTATATTTATTTGTGATTTTTCTAATAAAATCAATACCCCATTGCTGAAAAGGGGCTTCTACAAAGATTGGTCTTAAGGGTAAAGCTCCAAAATATTTTAGCTTGCTTAAAATTTTTTGACATTCTTTAGACCTCCTTACTATTTTTTATGTGTTGGCAAACAAGGTAGGCCACCAATAACCTAATCTCAAGATCTTGTGAGAAGTATTTTTGTCTATAAAGTTTCCTCCACATACTCCACTATGCATGTCATGCATAATTTGGGTAGCATGTTCTTCATCTACACACTTGACTAGTACCCCATCATTGTTTCTCCAATATAGTTCATTTTGCAACACAACATATTTGATAGAGTGCAATTTAAGAGTCCTCTTCTAATTTTCATTCATTTTTTTGGAAATGACATGTTTTTCAAGTAATGCACAATATCTTTATACCAAGGAGATGATTGCAAATTGCAATCCAATGAGGTTGTGCTTGTCTCCAAATGATCTACCTGATTGACTTCAATATTTGACTCAACCATGAGCTTAGCCAATCCTTTTCCTCTAACAAGATTTGTGATGTGGATATCTATGTTGAATTCTTGGATCTTGTTGATCCATCTACACCTTCTCTTTGTGACTTTTTGCTGAGTAAATATATCCTTTACTACAACATTAGGGACACAAGCAATAATTATAGCCCCTACCAGATAAGATCTAAAATTCTTTATTGACTTAACAAGAGTATAAGCTTGCTTCTCCATAATATCATACTTTAATTCAATAGATTGGAGAGACTTAATAAAGAAGGAAATAGGTTGCTCATACCCCTCCTCATTTTTCTATAGCAAAACAACATATATGGTATGAAAGGAAGCAAAGGAAAACAATTGGAAAGGCTTTAAAAAATCAAGGACTTCAATACAAGAGCATTTTTAATTGCTTCCTTAATGCTTTGGAAGGACTTGGTTGGCTCTTCCCCCCAGTATATGGATTCACCTTTCTTGAGCATCATAGAAATGGATTTTGTCAACTCAACAAAATTTATGGCAAATCTCCTAACAAATTTCACCTACCCAAATAAATATCGAATGCCTTTGTTAGTGTAACAACCTCGGTGTTCTACTCAATAAAATTCCAAATATTTCACATTGAGTGAATATTCTATGATGCCATGACATAGCAATAAAAAAATTCTTTCCATAATGTAAATTACATGCATATTTGACATAACACTAATCCCAAACTTCCATTGCATTCTATTGTAATTATAAAAATCTTTCCATAACATAGATGTCATATTGAATGAACTCAAGCATATCATTCATGATTGCATCCTTCCATATAAATGGGTACATGATACACACATAGCTCCTCTAAGCTTCATCTGGCAATAGATATACAAATTGGTCATGATGTCACTGCAATAGCGCATACATTTTGGATGTCCTTGCCCTCTGGTGCATAAACTCCTATTGTCCCCAATGCTAGTGCAAACATCTGCAAACCTCGACCGCCAACTGATGAGGAGAAGCATCACTAAAGCACTTTTTTTCCAACCATAGACTCAAATGTGGCCCCTCGCACATCTGTCGCACATGAGAAGATGGCCCTACCCTTCAACGGAGAGATTGGTTGGTAAAAACCATAACAATAGCCTATCTGAGCTTAGTGTTGTGTCCTACAAATCAGAACCTAATCATACGTTTGTCTTCCCTACAAGTATGAAAATATCAAACTAGAATGCATACGAGGAACACAGTGAACTAACAGTGTAAACAGTGGCTACTTGCACTACTTTGGCCAAAGTATTCTCACCTAGTACTTTGAGTGACAGTCATCCCATTCACATACACTACCATAGTTCGGTTTGGATTATGACCATTCATATACTATGCTTAGGTAATTTCCTCCAATGGGTAATCTTTAATCCCAAAAATTACCTACTCCCCTTTTTCCCAAAATACAATGTTATCTCTACCATTTAAGCCTATGCATAAGTTACCCCTTCAATGGAAATTCCTATCTCAGGTATAGCATATGAGCTTTTCTAATCTATAATTTAACTTTGCATAGACAAGCTATTCACTTCAAAACACAATCTAGTCCCAAGTATAACTTTATAATCTAGAGTATGGCTACATAAGTCTCATCATAATCATAGATTAAATATTCATATAAAACTGACTCCCTTTAGTAATATAGCACATCAATAAGTGATTCTCATCAAGAGTATAATCACATCAATGAATGACCTCAATTGAAGAATAATCATATCAATAGATGATTCCATTTGAGAGCGTATTCTCCTTAATTAAAAGGGTTTGAACAAAGAGTCTACTCTTGGCAATACTATAACTTTGTATTAATATTTTAATGCAACTAATCAAGTAGCAACTCTAACTCAATAAGTAATCCCACCTGTGTCTCCATACATATAGTATCTCATACACTCAAGTGATTTACTTAATCACTTAGGTGAGTCTCAACCTCAGTATACCCTAATCTTAGGATAAAGTCATCAACCAATGACTAGTCTGATTATATAGGTTATCCTAACCCTATATGTTCCAAACAAGATCAAATGTACAACCCAACCAAGTAAGTTATTCCCAACCTATAGGTATCAATGAGTAGTCAAGTGCATATCCCAACCTAGTAGGTAAATCTTAACCTAAGGTTTCACTCTTTAATCAAATGAACTTCTCATCCCAAATAGGTTATCCTAAACCTAGGGTTTCATTCGAATATAAAGTATGATCAAGTAATCATTTTAGTAAAGATAATTGGTGTGGTTCACTTAACATCACATCATATCTTTCATACCTTTACTTTTGCAATGCTAACCCTATCATTCCCAAGGTTCCCCTAGCATAATAAGCTACGGTGTCAAATCGCTTCACAACGTGGATACATTTTACAATTTACATGTAGTAGTACTACCTATGTATAGAAATAACATCATTATCTAAATCCCCATATAGGGTATATAGGAGTATAGAGACACTTCCTTAAGCTAACCGTGTTTAATCATTCCTAGTATCATAATACTAATGACAAACATTTCTTAAGCTAATCAAATAAAGCATTCAATTCTCAATCTTTTCCAAAAATAAATAAATAAGAGAAGACTAGATCCTCATGCCTATAATATGCTTAATCCAATTGATTGACTTGGTGTACAACCTTCCAATAGCAGCTTTCTAGCTTCACTTATCTCTCTCAAAGCAATACTTCACTATGACTTCTCTGACAAGTAGATAATATGCTCTCACAAATATAGCTCTCACAAAATATAGATTCTCTCAAATACTCAAGGCTCTCACAAAATATAGATTCTCTCAAATACTCAAGGCTCTCACAAAATATAGCATAATGCAATTACAGAATAATGCAAATTAGTGCATCCCCCAAATGAGAGTATAAGCCTCTCTATTTATATAGAAAAATGAGACTTTGCAGCTTATAGAAAAGGCATACAAATTGACAGTTTTTCCCATGCAAGTCGACTCACAATACTCAGCTAAAAGGTAGTAGCAAACTAAGTTTGTACTCATCACAAAATGCTACGAATTGACCTTGTTTTTGACAGCAGCAAAGACCAATTCAAATCTACACATGCTCAAAAGATGACAATCGAATTGTAACCAAAATGGACTCCTACATAACTTCATAATTTGGCGCCAAGTATGCAACCAACCTCCTATTACTTTGGCACGGTTATTCTCATTGAAACAGTCTTCTTTTAACTCGCAACACCTTTTCTACGTCAACTTAGTCATAGCTTTACTAAACAATAGAGGAAAGATGAGTCATTCCTCTTTAATAGCATTTAAAAAGGTACTTTGACCAATTCATTGTTTTTTTGTTTCATTTCTTATTGTCATGCATTCATATTACTTTATGAAGTTATCTTTATATTGATCGCTTTATCATTATGGCATATGCCTTCTAAGTTTGAATAATTTTCTACTCATAAATATAATGATGCCTTTCAATACTATCGACTTATGGTTTTATCCATATCGACCTTTTATTGTTGTGAAATACTTTCCATAAAGTTTGACCTTTATCTAATGTTAACTTATGTATTATTCGCCTTTAAATACTTTGCATATCTCATACGCAAATCGGCCTATGTTCATAGATATAAGTCAGCCTCAAAGCATTATAAATATATATTAATAAATGTACATTTACATATATATATGTATCACATATATATATAGATATACTAATATATATATATACACCATGTCAATCAAGTATGTATACATTTGATATACAATTGAATATGAACAAGTTAATATTCACATAATAATAATAACCATATCGACTATATATATACATATACACATATATATATTCTTCTATGTACATGTATGTGTATGTATACATATACTGATATATCTGTATGAACATTTCTATTTGTCAAACATATGTATATATCGATACATGTATACATATGGATATATGTATATGTCTCATATATATATATACACACATTCTATTGCACAATCAAGCACATACACAATTACCATCATGTTGATAGGAAACATACGTGCAATGTATATATACATATACACATACATGTCATATTGTCCCTACGATATCACCATACTCATAAGCAACCCGTTCATAATCATGCATAGGTACATCTACCTATGTACTCTCATGTACATGCTCCTCCACGTGTATGGTCCATTGTTGACACGCATATGCATACATATATACATTCAACATGTATTCCACTCATCAATCAAGCATAGTAATATAGGGGAGGACTCACAAGTTCCAAACACATAAACATTGTCCAAGCATGCATTCAATAATAATCATGACCCTTACTAATGCAAACACTTCATACCAAGGATGACTTATCATTTCCCAACACAATAACTTTACTCAACCATTCTACTATGAGTGTGTGTGTGTAAGCTCATATAGGTTTCATTTAGGGTTATCCGACCAATCACTTCTCTTGAATGATACTTCCCCTCCACCTAAAGGATTGAACTTGTCCTTGCAACCAGCTTAGAACATTTGCAATGGTAGTTAGACGTTCATAATAAATCCATATGCATCATAAAATTTAGCATATTCATATAGCAATCAATGTAAACATTTTTACTGTTTCAAAGTCATATTAAGCATTTATCAATACTTTCACATAATACCTATTTCAGTAGTCCATTCTTTTAGCAAGCATATCAAACTCATGATTGCATTTACCATCCTATTTATCCGTGAAGGTAAAAATAAATCAATAATAACAAGACGGGGTATGCTAGATGGGCTAAGGGATTCTTTCAATTGTAACAACATGCTCTAGATCTATCTTTATCCCTTCATTTGACATAATATGACCTAATATTTTTAATTTTGTAACCCCAAATACACACTTCTTAGGGTTAAGAGATATACCACATTTAAGAGCTCTAGAAAAAATTTGTTTAAAATGCATGCAGTGATCTTCCACTTTCTTAGAAAAAGTAGTCAAGTCATCTTGATAGACTACCATGATTATATTAATAAGATATGAAAATGCAACATTCACGACTCTTTGAAATCTTGGTCCAACATTTTTCAGGCCAAATGGCATCTTGACATACATATATGTTTCCCATAGTGTGGCAAAATTATAATTATATTACTCTAATTCTTTTTAATTTATTTGGTTGTATCCTAAGAAACCATCCATCATGGAGAATAACTCACAACCAATCACTTTTTACAACATTGCCTCCATGTTTGGCAATGAGTAATTATCCTTCAATGAAGACACATTTAGATTTTAAAATCTACACACAATCTAATTCTTCTTTCTAATTGGCACCATGTAAGAAACACAAGTAGAATGTCTGATAGGCTTGATAATTCCTCCATCTTTGAGTTTCATTAACTCTTGCTACATTTTTGGTGCTAGTGTAGGGTTTATTGGTCTCTACTATTTCCTAAAATGTTTAGCATTCGACTTTAGAGGAACTTCATGCTGAAATATGTCCTTTTTGTATACCTTTAGATTATCATAGGACCAAGCAAATAAATTATTGTATTTCCTATGTAAGAAAATGAACATGAATTTGAATTTTGGGTTCAATATTTTACCAATATATACCCTTTTGGGTGTATTATATGTTCCCAAGTTTATCTCTTCCAGGTCTTGTTTATGTGTTGGTGTTGGCTTTACATCATACTTTTCAGCATTATCAAAAACTCTTTCTAAAGCCACCAATCCTTTTGGGATTTTGTTTGTATTCAATTGAATAACCTCGTTCCCAGAAATGGTCTCCCTTCCATCAACAACATCAATAAAATCTTGAAAGTCAATTTCCTAGCTATGGTATTCATATACACATTGTAGAAATTTCAATAAATCTTGATCATCATTGAATACTTTCCAGTTGCAAATATTTTCTAGAATAGAAGGCCTTATTTTCACTTCAACCTTGGATATTCCAGCAAATGTTATATCATTAGGTCTAAGGGAAATATTGTTAAGAAGATATGCCATTATAGTTTTAGATCATTCCATCTAGTCTGTAGAAAAATCATCAAACATTTCAATAGCATCCCAAACAACAAATTTATATTACTTTAGTCTCTTGTGTTTAGAAACATATATGTATCACTTGGGATACTACTAACTCGAAGTCCCCTATGACCCTAAGTTTCTTGATGTTATGTTTGATAGCCATGTTCAACCCTAATAGTAATGCCTCATAATCTACAACAATATTAGAGCATTCAAACCTTAAAGAGAATGAGTATTTATAGGACTTACCATTTTGTGATATAATAATCACCCTAACACCTTCTCCTTATTTTGAATATGCTCCATCAAAATACATGGACCACAGATCACTTTCTTGAACATGTTCCTTTGCTTCTTGAGCCAATGGTGCAATTTTATCTTTCTTAGATGAAGAGTCCTCGGTTCTTAAGTTATCCATATCAATATCAATGAAACATACTTATTCATCTGGTTGTAGATCTTCAACAAGAGTAGGATATATTTTCTATGTTCAACTTCATATTCTTACCATTGATATGGATCTGTTGGCAGTTGTTGCAATTGATGTCAACACTAATTTTTGGTTATCTTGGATGTCAACACTTGGTAATATTTTTACATATGTTTGTGAGATTGTTGGCATTGGTTTTCATTGATATCAACATTGGGTGAAATTGTTTATTGTTTTCATTGGTGTCAACATTTGAGAAGTAAGGGAGATTGTTGGTATTGGTTGATATTGATGTCATTGTTGCAATGTTTTTTTTGGGCATTGGTTGTCATTGTTGACAACATTCAGTTTGGGCTAACATTGATATATGATGGTGTTGTTGAAGTTCACGGTTGGATGTCATGCCTTATTCTATGTCAAAGAAAAGTTGTATAATGCATTGTTGTTGTTAGAGAGTTGATTTTATGATGATAAATTCAGATGAGGATTAGAAGTATGGCTGATAGTGGAGAGATGTTGTTGACGGTCTACATTATGTCTTATGCTCTCTCCTAATGAAGCATGTGTTGCTAAAAGAAAGTACTAGCCTCCGCAAGTTTCTTAAGTGTTTCTCGTTTAGGAAGTTGTTGAGAATACTATTTGGGAAAATGCTCCACATTCCTCTGTTGTTGAAGATATAGTCTTATGGTTTGGAATTCAATGTTTTTTTTTTGTGGATGTTGCACTCCTATCTTTTCAAGTCACATGTGTTTTTGAGGAGGTTTCTGTAAATTGTAGAAGGTTGGAAGTATTGTTGATTGTCTGGACTTGTCCAAAAATGTTTTGCATCTCTCTATATTGATGTGTTTACTCCTATGGCTTAGTGAATGTGCTCTTAGTGTTTGTGTAATATCCTGGTTCCAATTTCATGAGGTGAAATGGACTACTAGTCGATCTGTTAATGTACTTTTTAGTTATGTGTTATGTGCTTCCTATATGAAGTATTTTGTTCCTAATTGGTTTGTGGTGGTTGTTAGTACATGACAATGTGAAAGAAGTTTCTAAAAGTATTGTTGGATGTTCATGGAACATTGCCATGTGATCCGCACATTGTTGATTGGCCTCTTTGGTGTTGTATTGTGTTTTGAGTTGGCTTTCTAGCTTATTTGTGGATATCTGGCTAACAGGGCTTGTTCTTTTGCTTGTGCTACATGCTTGGGGTCGACGCTAGCAATTAAAGTTGTGCTAAGGCAAATTTGGGTTTTGACCTATCTATTTTGGGATCGCATTGATTAAATTCAATTGGAATAATATTTTGGGCCAATTGGTTATGTGTTACATGTTTCCTTGTTGTCAACTTGGATTGATGTGCACCAACGTGTGAGTTGTTTTGGATCACCTTGGAATTTTTAATGAATTTGTGTTTGGTCCTCTCTATCCTCTAGATATGACCACAATATATTTTGGTGGTTGACTTGTTGAATTTATTGTTTATCTTCTTCTTGGCCGACCTAATTGAAGTTTTGAAGTCTTGTGGTAGATATAAATGCAAGAAAATTTTGGATGCAAGATGTATGGAAGTGTGAATAAGTGTGAAGGAGTGTGAATTTGGAATGTATTGAATATCCAAAAAAATTAGTGCTACAATGTGAAGAGGAAAGA
Source organism: Sequoiadendron giganteum (assembly GCA_007115665.2). Taxonomy (NCBI): domain Eukaryota; kingdom Viridiplantae; phylum Streptophyta; class Pinopsida; order Cupressales; family Cupressaceae; genus Sequoiadendron; species Sequoiadendron giganteum. The sequence goes on from CM021109.1 coordinate 482,337,085, forward strand.
TCAGATGCACTTTAATGCCTCAATTAGTAGAGTGAATTATTGACAAATATTATAATTTCCTCTAAATTATTTTTGTATCCTACTCTAAGATAATGAATCTCATTACGTCCTTATATCTTGCCCATGGAGTTGTGTTAGATTCAATTTTGCAAGTCCTTTGTATCTTGCTCTAAGGTAGTGTACCTTAGTTTGTAAGTCCCTTTTGGAAATGATCCTTTATATTGTGAGTTAACTCTCACCATGGTTTTTCCCTCATTGAGTTTTCCACGTAAATCTGGTGTCATCTTGTGGATGTGTGTCTCTTGTTTCATTTTCATTGTTTCAGATCTAATTAGGGGTAGAATTTCTATATCTTTCATTGTTGAAGAGTGTTGAAGTTGAAGATTTAAATTGTTATTTCCTTCTCTGTTATTATTTTGTTTAAGGGTTTTGATTTAGTAAAGAAGTTTGTATTGTGCTAATGAGGTCAAGTCCTGAAAGATTTTAAGTTTTTGTGTAGATTGATTCACCCCCCCTTAGTCTCTGATGTGTTCAATAATTGGTATCAGAGCCAAGTTCCTTTGAAGAAGCCTAACAAATTGAGGCAAAGATCCAAGATGGCTCGTGATGGTTCATACAAGGGTTCTAGGTTTTGTAGGACTAATTATGCTTTTTGGAAACTAAGAATGGAAGGCCACCTAAAATCTCTAGGGTTTGGTGTTTTCCAATCAATCAAATATGGTTATGTTGCTCCTACTACTGTAAATTTTTTTGTTGAAATCAAACTATATGAATGGAATGCCAAGGCTAAGAATGCTCTCTTGTGTGGATTGGCTGAATTAAAACTTTTGAAGGTGATGAATTGTATTTTTTTTAAAGATGTCTGGGGAAAGCTTGGTAGTATCTATGAAGGTGACACTAAAGTAAAGAAAGCCAAGATACAAATCTATAAAAGTATATTTGAGATTTTGAGGATGACAAAAGATGAAGGAATTGCAAGTTATATGCTCTCAGTGCATGAAGTTGTTTCTAGAATCACTAGTCTTGGTGGAGAAGTAAAAGAAAATTAAATTATGAAGAAGGTTTTGAGATCTCTCCCAAAATTTTATAGTCATAAGGTGTCTGATATTGAAGAGTATAAGGATTTGGATCAATACTTAGTCGATGAAATATTTGGTGCTCTTACTGCCTTTGAAATGAGGGAATTTGATAAAGATGTTCCAAAAAGGGAAGTTGATTTCAAAGAAACTAAAAAAGATTGAAGATGAAGTTGTGGATCAAAATGATAAATTTGATGAGGTTGAAGCAAAATTTGTGAGGAGATTGAAGAAAGGCACTGGAAAATACAAAGGTGAGTTACCTTTCAAATGTTTCAATTGTGGAAGGAGTGATCATTTTGCATCTAAATATCCCCACAAAGAACCAAATGATAGTAAAAAAAGAGATAAGGTTAAAAAAGGTATCTACTCCAAGCAAAGCAGTGGTTTCTCAGAAGATAAGGAGAATGATTCAAATGATGAAACCTTCTTTATGGAATTTAATGTTGACAAAAAGTGTAATGTTGAAAAATGTAAGGAGTCTAGCTCCTTGAGTGATGAAGATATGTTTTCTTTTGATCCAGATCTAGAATCAATGGAAGTTTAAGGTTGGGACTTCAATTTAAATGATTGGGAAATAGGTTTTGAAGGAAAACTCTAGTATTCTTGGAGGACTTGAATGAATCAAAGGCACTAAATCCGAAATATGAGAGCTTACTTGAAATATCAAAAGAAGAGATTGACAAACTAAAAGTTTAAACAAAAGCAAGTAAAGAATGTGAAAATACACTAAAAGTAGTAGGTGTAGTCTCTGATTTGAAAGACAAGTTCAATAGCAAAGCTATTGAGTGCTTAAAACTTGGGAAGGGGGTTGTCACTCTACGAAATGAATTGGAAAGATATAAAAATAATAAATTAACAAAGGGGAAAATTTTGGTCCTGATAGCTCCAAATTATATGGAAAGCTTGAGACAGAGAAGGAGAAAGTTTGCATTGAAGATTCTAAGAAGAGTGTCTCTGGAGATGCAAAAATAGTCCAAGATGGAAAGAAAAAAGGTGGATTCAATCCTATTTGAAATAAAAGGGATTTAGAGGTCCTCCACCTGCAAGACATCCTGCTCCTACCAAGTTCAATGAATCTTTTCAAGGTTACTAGTTTTCTTAAAATATGTTTGGGCATAAGATTTTTGATTGTAGATCTAGAAAAAAAATGAATGATAATATGGGTAGAAGGTCATTCATGCCTCAAATAAATAATATTGTCTTATTTCATAGATATTGCTATACTTGCAACAACATTGGTCATAAAGCAACACAGTGTGGATCTAAGGTGAAGAGAAACAATTTTGTTCCAGAGCACAACAATGTGTGCTACAAATGCAATAAGATGGGACATAAAGAAAATTGTTGCAGAAGTGGTTTTGTGAAGCCACCAATTTAGGATCGAAAAAAGAATGTAACTCTTAATCAACAAAGGAATGGTAATGAAAATGAAGAACAAGTTCAAGAGAATGAAAAAAGGATGATTCTACACTTGTGCATTCTACACAAGATCCTAAAACAAGCTGAGATAGAGCATTATCTTAGGGGAGAATTCATCTATAGAACTTTTAGCCCCTTGAAAAGGACAAGGTGTTGAAGATTTCAGCATGAAGGATCAAACCTATTAGAATACAAAACTATTGTGCAAGTAGGAACCTTTTGATGAAGGTTTTGGTGGATGAAGGTGTGCAGAGGTTCATACACTTGCTCTAATTAGTATCATTCCAATTTTATGTACCACACATAAAGATAAGGTTTAGAAAAGCAAGTTTTAGAAGTTTGTGAAGGCATTCACAGTTCACACCTTTTGGGAGAGTCATGGTATTTTTGGTTTGCTTCCGTTTGTAGTGCAATTTTTTGTCTTGTGGTTTAGAAGTTGAGTTAATCAAGATGTGAAGGTGTTATATCCAATTTATCATGTCTTTACACCTTATGTAGTAAAAATAATAAATAACAAAAATAGAATAAAGTGTTTTTGAAGTCTTGTTGGAATGTGCAACATTCCTCAAGAAAGGATGATCTGTCCATACAGTCTTGTGGACATGTTCAAGATTGTTTAATGCATGCTACTTTGGAGGTCTACAAGTACAGTTTTCAAATGATAATATGCTACAGATAGTTTCAGATGACGATGTTTTGGGTAGTTGTGCCAATTGGTGTATGTACAAATCGGTTATCTAAGTTCCTATTCTACATGTCTCAGTGTGTATTAGGGTTGATATTATGCATGCAGTATGTTTGGTTGTCAGATTTCAAGCCAATCCTAATCAATCTTGTGACAAAGCTATGAAAAGAAGTTTTAGATACTTGAAGGGAACTTCGGATTATACTTTGTGGCACAAGAAGGATCAAAATTTCTTTTTTGAGTACCTATACTGATGTTAACTAGGTAGGATGTGTCTATGATTAGAGAAGTACAAGTGGAAATGCATTATTTTTGGGAGATAGATTGGTCTCCTAGTTCAGTAAGAAGCAAGACTCAATGTCCTTATCCACAACAGAAGCAAAATATATTGTCACAACATCTTACTACACCCAGGTGCTTTGGATGAAGCATAACTTGTAGGATGTAAAGGTGGTTTATGATGAACCCATTTCAATTTTGTGTGACAATGCGAGTGCAACTAATATTTCCAAGAATATGATCATGCATTCAAGGACTAAACACATTTCTGTCTGGTATCACTTTCTAAGAGAGAAGGTTACCGAGCATGAAGTCAGAATGGAGTATGTGCCTACTAAGGATCAAATTGCAAACTTTTTCATTAAGGCATTTTCAAAGGATACTTTTAAATATCTGTGAAAGAAGTTAGGGGTTATTGCCCCTCCTTGTTCTAATTAGATGCATAGATGGTGCATCTATCTAGGGAGAAATTCAAGTCATATCTCTTTCTCTTGGATTGATTTGTGCTACCTCTTAGGGGGAGTTGGTAGTAAGGGGAAGTTTGATGTAGTTGTACATGTACTGAAAAGAAGTATTGTTGGTCAAAGGGGGAGTATGTACTGTTGGTTCAATTGAAGATCTTTGTCCCTTTGTTCTTGAAGTCAAAAATGTGTTGTTGCTTTTTGCAGATGTATGTGGCCCTTTATCCTTGATATGAAAGGGGGAGAGTGAGAAAGTGTGTTTGCATTAATGCCAAAGGGGGAGATTGTTCACAACTATTATCATTGGTGTCAACACTGATTGTTGGTTGTCTTTGATGTCAACACTTGGTAAGATTTTTATGTATGTTTGTGAGATTATGGGCAGTGGCTTTCATTGATATCAACACTTGGTGAAATAGTTTATGGTTGTCATTGGTGTCACCATTTGAGAAAGGAGATTGTTGGCATTGGTGGATACTGATGTCATTGTTGTAGTGTTTATTGTTTGGCATTGGTTGTCATTATTGAAAATATTCAATTTGGGCTAACATTGTTGTATGATGGTGTTGTTGAAGTTCATGGTTGGATATCATTTCTTATTTTATATCAAACAAAAGTTATATAATACATTGGTGTTGTTACCAGAGTTGATTTCATGATGATCTTCAAATGAGGATTAGAAGTATTATGGCAGTGGAGAGATGTTGTTGAAGGTCTACAATATGTCTTATGCTCTCTCTTGATGAAGCATGTGTTGCTGGAAGAAAGTTTGGGTCTCCACAAGTTGCTTAAGTGTTTCTAGTTCAAGAAGCTACTAAGAAGACTATTTGGGAAAATGCTTTGTATTCCTTCGCTATTGAAGATATAGTCTTGCAATTTGGAATTCAATGTTTGTATTTTGTGGATGTTGCACTCCTATATTTTGAAGTCACATGTGTTGTCAAGAAGGTTTATGTGAATTGTAGAAGGTTGGTCGTGTTTTTGATTGTTTGGACTGGCCCAAAAAATGCTCCACATCTCTTTGCATTGATGTCTTTGCTCCTGTGGCTTGGTGAATGTGCTCTCAGTTTCTATGCAATATATCATTTCCAATTTCATGTGGTTAAATGGTCTACAAGTCAATCTGTTAATGTTATACTTTCTAGCTATGTTTTATGTGCTTCCTGGATGAAGTATTATGTTCTTGATTGGTTTGCGGTGGTTGTTAATGGAATGACAATGTGAAAGAAGTTTCTGAAAGTGTTGTTGGATGTTCATGGAATATCCCCATGTGATCCACACATTGTTGATTGGCCTCTTTGGTGTTGCATTATGTTTTAAGTTGGCTTTCTAGGTTATTTGTGGATATTTGATTGATAAGGCTTATTATTTTGCTTGTACCCCATGCTTGGGGTTCTACGCCAATAATTAAAGTCATGTTAAGGAAAAATTGGGTCCTGACCTATCTTGTTTGGGACCACATTGAGTTAATTCATATGGAAGAATGTTTTTTGGCCAATTGGTTGTGTTGCGTTGTGTTACACGTTTCATCTACATGTTTCCTTGTTGTCGACTTGGGTTGATGTGTGCCAACATGTGAGTTGTTTTGGATCACCTTGGAATTTGTAATGAATTATTTTTTGATCCTCTCTATCCTTCGGATATGACTGCATTATGTTTTGGTGGCTGGCTTTTTGTATTCATTGTTTATCTTCTTCTTGGATGATCTAATTGAAGTTTTGAAGTCTTGTGATATATATAAATACAAGAACATTTCGAATGCAAGATTTATGGAAGTGTGAATAAGTGTGAAGAAGTGTGAATATGGAATGTATTAAATATCCAACAAAGTTAGTGGTATAGTGTAAAGAGGAAATATTAGATGCACTCTAATGCCTCAGTCAATATAGTGAATTGTTGACAAATATTGTAATTTTCTCTAAATTATTTTTGCATCCTACTCTGAGATAGTGAATCTCATCAGGTCCTTGTATCTTTCCCCTAAACTTGTGTTAGCTTTGGTTTTGCAAGTCCTTTGTATCTTGATCTAAGGTAGTTTGCATTAGTTTGCAAGTCCCTTTTTGCAATGAGCCTTTATATTGTGAGTTAACTCTCACAATGGTTTTTCCCTTGTTAGGTTTTCTATGTAAATCTGGTGTCATCTTGTGGATGTGTGTCTTTTGTTTCATTTTAATTGTTGTTGATCTGATTAGGGATATAAATGCTTTATCGAAGTTGTTGAAGATTTAAACTGTTATTTCCTTCTCTGCTACTATTTTGTTTAAGGTTTTTGATTCAGTAAAGAAGTTTGTATTGTGTTGATGAGTTCAAGTATTGGAAGGGTTTAAGTTTTTGTGTAGACTGATTCACCCCCCTCTCAGTCTCTGGTGTGTTCAACATGATCATGACATATGATAAGTCTATATACATGCTTTCATCAACTATTGTAGACCACTTTCTTGAAAGTGACATCCCATACTGAGGTGGGATATCAGCTATTTCGATGTTCATCATGAATTCTCTTTTAGGGAAGGCGACCGATTTAAATTGTACATCCTTCATGATTCCCATCATTGGAACTTCCCTAGAATCCATAACAAATCATTTACCATATGCTTTACTCACTTGCAATCTAAATTCCTTCATGAGTGTTAGGGGAATGTTTGTGGAGGCTCCTGAATATATCATGCAATTTTTTTTATCAACTTATCATTTATTTGCAAGGTAACATATAAAGGATCTACTTAATTAGGGAACTTTGTCAAAGTTGTACCTAAGTGCACCCCAGGTAATTTGATATTTACTTCTTCATGTTCAACCTTATTAAATTTATTTTTACCCTTTTCAAGTAGGGTAATGATCTTCATCTTGATTACAAAGGCTATAGCTACAATATTGATAAGGGAAACTTCCTTCTATGTGTTCCTCAATCCTCATCATCTCTAATAAAGGAAAAAACCACCTTGATTTGTGACAATACTTGTGCCAAGTACACATAGATCTATTTAGGAATGCTACAATTTTGATCAGTTGGTGTGATTATATTATTGACCTTTTCTTGTTTATTTTTCACCTCAATTCCTTGAGTACACCGAGTAGTTCCTTTTTCTTGCTTTGTCTTCATCTTTTTATACCTAGCCTCTATAATAGGAGACACAATCTAATTTACGGGCCTCTCAAGACTTTTTCCCTTATTCTCTATGTTTTTATCCTTTATTTCAAGATTTTCTTTTTTCTCAATAGGAGACTGATCCTTCACCTCATTCTTGTTCTCTTTTATGAAAATGTTACCTGCTCTACCTTGATCATTTTTAATTTCTCTATTCCTCAAATTGTAATAATTTTCACTTGAGAAATGGTAGTAGCAGTCAATGCTTTGATTTCCTCTTCAAAAGGTCTTCTTAACTTGACATCATACTAAAAAAAAAATATTATGTACATCATCATGTTGTTCTTCTTCAGCATCAGAAAAAACTTGCTGATGATATTCATATTCTTGATATTTTCTGTCATAAACATCTATTGAATAGTATATCCTTCATCAAAATAATATTCTTCACTTGTTGAGCATAATGTGGTTTACATCATATTAACTTCATGATTTTCATCATGAGGATTTTCACAATCATCACAAGGATTAGAATAATCCTCAAAAGATTGTGCAACCATACACTATCCAAGAGAATGAGGCAACTAGCAAGGCATAGACCAAGGATTATCTTCTACAAGATTTTTAATTATTTCTCTTTAAAGGATTGGGATTCTCTCTATTGGGCATTACCCTTTGATTACCTTGAACAGGTTTACCATTGTGTCAATTTGTACTATAAGGATGGTCAAACAGCTTAGGAATTATGTCTTGCCTCTGATAATTAGGTTTGTCATTAGAAAAACCCTTCTCATTTATTTCCACCTTATGACTTAGATATTTGAGAGAATTCATGACCTTATCAAATTTATCCTTAGATGAAGGGACCTTTTCCTGGTGTCCTTTAAGATTCTGCAAAATTTTCACATAATTTCTCTTGCTTACTTTCCCAGATACTTTTATGTTACTTTCAATATGCATAGTTGTCTTAAAATCATCTCTTAAGGAGTGAGGATCCTTATCTCTTAGTTCATAACCCATCTTTGCATCATAGGAGACAATATAGGACCAAACACATAGGTTCACTAGGTCTCATGTATTGTGGAATTTTGTTCATGACCTTAATAAAACTAGTGTTAAAATATAAAGTAGATTTGTTGTATCCTTTGCTAATACTTGTGAACTCATTTATAATGAACCTAGGATCAATTTTGTCACCATATTATTCTATGAATATCCTCTTAAATTCATTCCACATGACCTGATACTTGCATCAAGTAAGCCTTTGTACCAATATCTTATCTTCTAGGATGTTGTATTTGATCTATTATGATGTATTTGGTCATGTTAATTCCTTTTATTTCCACCTCAATATATTATGCATCTTTCATTGATGATTGTAGTAGAAGGATGTGGATATATTTTCTTAGAAGTAAATATGAAGTATTTAGTTGTTTTAAATAGTTTAAGGCTATTTTAGATAATCATATTAGTAAAAAGATTTAGATTTTAAGTACTAATAATGGTAGTGAGTTTTATTTAGTAGAATTTGATAGATTCTATAAGGATCATGGATAGAAAGATATAAGACATCATACACCCTTTAGTAGAATGGAGTTGTAAAAAGAATAATAAGATGTTGATGGAGAGGGCTAAGAGTATGCTTAGTAGGGATAACCTAGAAAAAAATTAAGTAGAAGCGGTTGCCATAACTTTTTATCTAGTTAATAGGTATTCTACACCAACTCTTGTTGATAATACACCTATAAAGATGTGGTTGGGAAAAAACATCTCATTGAGACATCTTTGAGTCTTTGGTTGTGAGACCTATGCACATGTGCCTAAGAAGTAGTAAAATTGTGAGAACAAGGGCATAAAATGTATCTTCATTAGCTATGGTGTTGGTGTGAAAAGATACAAGATTTGAGACCCTTTGGTTGAGAGAGTGTTGTATAGTAGATTTGTTATATTTAGAGAAGTCGGATTTATTCCATAGTATTGGAGCCAAAGAAGGATGGAAAAATATGTGGTCAAAATAACCCCAAAGATCAAGAAGGTTGAATCAGAAGTCCATGAAAGATCTAAAGAGGAGGAGAGCTTAGATAGTTTAGAGATTTTTGGAGAAGAGATAAAACCACCTCCTCAATCATTAAGGAGGTCCACTCAACAAAGACAACAACCAAATAGGTATATTCCCTCTAATTGGAGATGTATTTTTTCTTTGATTAATAACATTGATGAGCCTAGTACTATAAAGGAGGCTATGGTTATGAATGATATAGAGTAATAGAAGGTGGCAATGGATGAGGATACGATTGTTTTAAAGAAACATAACACATGAGTCGTAGTAAATTTTCCTGATGTATGAAAGCCTATTGGATGCAAATGGTTTTCAAAATAAAATAGGGTCTAATAATAGTGTTGAGAAGTGCGAGAAAAGATTATTTGTGAATAGTTATTCCTAGGTTAAGGGAGTATATTATGGTGAGATTTTCTCCCTAGTAGCAAAGCTAACATCCATTCAATTTCTATTATCTCTTCTTGTAGTGTATGATCTTAAGATTAAGTAGATGTGAAGGTGGAATTCCTTCACGGTGATTTGGAGGAAGAAAATTTATATGACATGGTTAGAGAAATACATTGAGAAAGGTAAAGAATATTTAAATTATAAGTTGAAGAAATCTTTGTATGTTCTTAAGCAATATTTTAGGTTGTGGTACCACAATTTTGATTCTCTTGTGTTAAATTTGGGATTTTTGAGATCCAAATTAGATCACTACATTTACTATAAGATGGAAAATGATTGCATTTTCATTATTGTGTTATATGTTGATGATAAGCTATTTTTTGTAATAGGAAAGGTTTGATTTATGAATTAAAGTTTTAAATTTCAACATAGTTTGAGATGGGCTTAGGGGTAGCCAAGTACATCTTGGGAATGGAGATCAAAAGAGAAAGTGAATAAAAAAATTTGGTTCGGCCAAAGTAAGCATGTGAACTCAATGTTAGAGAGGTTTAACATGTTAAATTGTAGCCAATTGTGTGTGTTCTAGTTACAATCGAGATAAAGTTACCTATTGATTAGTGTCCACTTTATCTTAGTGAGATAAAGGATACGAGTAGAATATTTTATAATTGTAAAATCAAGAGTTTGATTTATGTATGGTTTGCACAAAACCAAAAATTTCTCAAGCAATGAGTGTCCTTGTCCACTTTGTGGTTAATCATATATGAGACGTACATTGGGATGAAGTGAATATGGTCTTCAATTATTTTCAAGGTACTTTTCAATATTCCTTATGATATCATGGGTATTCTACAAGGGACAAACATTCAATTTATATTAATAGATTTATGGATTTAGATTAGGTTGAAGATGTCACTAATAGAAAATTCACTAGTGGATACATTTTCACTATGCTTGTTGACACACTCAGTTGGATGAGTAAGCAACAATATGTGATCACTTTGTCCACTACATATAAGAAAATTACATGGTAGTAAATTATTCTTGAAAGGAATCCATTTAGCTTATGAGATTGTGTTCAAATGTTGGGATAGAGGAATGAGTCATTACAATTAATTGTGCTAGTCAGAATGTCATGTCTAGCAAAGAACTTGAATTTTCATGCAAGGATGAAGCATATTGATTTTTAATACCATTTGTTCGAGATATGGTAGAGGATGGGAGGGTGATGCTTAAAAAATTTGACACTAAATGAAATGTTGTAGATGTATTGATGAAGACATCGAGTACAAAAAAAAATTTGGTGCTAGAAGTTTATGGGTCTCTCGACCCCTAGAAATTAGATTATGGTTTTGATACATATTTTACTTTTGAAATGTATTTGATAAGTGATAGAATGTTAAGAAAGGTGTATCAACCTTTCTTTTAATGTTAAAATTATAAAAAAGCATGATTTTTTGGGTTATAAAATATAAAAACTCAATTTTTGGGATATATAGTTGGTTTTTGGCTAAAATAAATATTTTAGTTTTTGATATTATCAATGGAGGTGCTTATTGCATAGGTATTTTCAAGCTATATAGTTAAGAATGGGCCTAATTGGCATCCTAGATCAAAATTTATGTACTCTAGAAGTTTGCATAGGAAATGTAAAAATGTGTTGGGCACAAAAATAACTATAGGGGGAGTTACACTTGTTGACAAAATTGTGATGCATATTATGACACATTAGAAGGAATCTTCGGTTAGATATATTAAAATCAAAATTAATGCCCAATTTGGTGAGCAGATTATAATGAGGTTATGATAGGTGAAAGGAATATGTTATTTTTAGCCTGTGGACTCATCTTGAGATTTGGGTGTTGGATTTTTAAGCTAAGGATTTGGATGCCACTTTCTGGGTGGTTTTATTTTATGACTTTATAATTACTATTTGATGGTTTCATGTATTATATCTTCTATATTAGGTGCTTGAGATGGAGGTTTAGTTGTGAGTTTTGGTAGACATTGTTAAGCTATCAAAATTCCTTAAGATATATGATTGGTGGTACTATGAAATATTTATCTACAAGTGTATTGTAACTATGATGTTTACTAAATAATAAATTGGGTTGCTTTAGAGTGGGGTTTTTCTCCCAAAATAATTTTCCCCACATACTCTTTGTGTAATGGTATTATCTTTATATGTGTTTCTTCTTTTTATAATTGTTAAAATATTAAAATTTGCACAACACTGTCCTTAGAATTTTATTGTAGGAAATATTTTCACATACCTTGCTTCCTCTTAAGTCAAGGATTGATAAAATTTCATGGAATTCTAGTGCGTCACATGAACATCTATGCATTGTGCTAGTTTTTGGACATCTTCAGGTAGGAAAAGGTCTAAAAAGTAAAAAATAACATGAGGATGACATGTGATATTAGTTTAGGAAAAAATGATAGTGGGATGCTAAGCCTTTGGCACTATGGAGGGAGAAGGCTAAGGAAGGGGGCTAAAATGACCCAAAAACACACTAGGAGAATAAACACCATATTTTATTTAGTTGGTGAGAACACTTTTATTCTCAATCTCCTACAATACTTATATTTGTATCTAGTATTCTACGTGAAACTCCTCAAATCATACTTTCTTCCTTTTCTGGAGTAAATATTGTTAATATCATTCAAACCACCAAATGTGCGTGTGTCAAAATTCACATGACCTATTTAGAGTGATCCAAGGAATATGCAAATCAATAGAAGTGATATGATATTTAGTTGCTCTACATTAAGTTTCTATAGCTCACTAAAGATGCAATGGGGGTCATCACTTCTCAAGAAAGGATGAGTGATTACAATGCAACCACACAAGCCTCTAAATACATTGCGCATACCATGATAGTCAATACTTTTGTACTATCCTCTACAACACTTGCACTTAACGATGCAACTCTTGGTTTCATTATGTGTAGCAACACATGACACTACACATTTCTCATTGTGTTCCCACACATGTCTGTATAACTTCACACATGACACTTGGTAGCTTTAATGGATCTACAAGTGGATGAATTTTTCCATATAGTAGAATATTGATTGTTTGAGAAAGAAATTGATAAGATGGTTGGAATGTCAATGGTTCAAAATGATATTTTCAACTTCAATTTCTTGATTTGTAAAGTTATAACATAATATTTTATAAAGATGCAATGGGGGTCATCACTTCTCAAGAAAGGATGAGTGATTACAATGCAACCACACAAGCCTCTAAATACATTGCACATACCATGATAATCAACACTTTTGTACTATCCTCTACAACACTTGCACTTAACGATGCAACTCTTGGTTTCATTATGTGTAGCAACACATGACACTACACATTTCTCATTGTGTTCCCACACATGTCTGGATAACTTCACACATGACAGTTGGTAGCTTTAATGGATCTACAAGTGGATGAATTTTTCCATATAGTAGAATATTGATTCTTTGAGAAAGCAATTGATAAGATGGTTGGAATGTCAATGGTTCAAAATAATATTTTCAACTTCAATTTCTTGATTTGTAAAGTTATAACATAATATTTTATTTTAATTTACAAACCTCTCACTTTAAGATTGATTAGATGATATATATTGTATAAGAGTAGGCAAACTAATTTAAAGTGTTACCCCACTTTAGTCATGAGAATCTATATTGATAGCCACGATTTTTGTAAACATCCATTATAAACTATTTATTTATGATTGTGTATTTGATTTGTTATCTTTTATTTTATATTTACATAATCTATGATTATAAGACTTGTTCTTCCTAGAAGTGGTTTTTCGCCTAGCCCATCAAACTAAGATTTGGATAAACTACTTTACCTAGGGTTTTTATGTTTGTTTGGTAACATTGCAAAGCCTTTGCATATTTACTACTCGCAAAAAGTGTATGAGTCTAAAAATGCATTAAATACATAATTACATATATTTCCAATAAGTTGAATAGATTTGTAATGGTGAAAATGCATACCTTACACTTTTCAAATTCATTTTGGACTCAGTTTGGATTGGTTAACTCTTTTGCAATAATAACCATACAAATGGTGCATTGTTAGCTAAGGATGGACACATAACCCAAGCCTTATTTGTTCTTATGTACACTTATTCATAGGGTTTGGTCCCAACCTTCAATTTTCCCTTTTCTTGCCTTATGTCAAATCTACAATAATAAAAGTCATCTCCACACTCACAAAAATGACCCCTTATTTTTTAAAACTTTAAATTCAAATATGGTATGAATTTCATGTCCCTTTGTGACTATTGTGTGTTGATCATGTCCCTTTGTGACTATTGTGTGTTGACCCAAGATGCAAAAGTGTTTTATTTGACCCTTAATGTTGTTTTTTAAAGGGTAACCCTAGTTCATTTTAGATGGTTTGATTATATCCCCTAAATTTGATCACAACATGTTAAATTTTATTCTTAGAACTATTACTTATTATTTGAACATAAAATTAGGAAGAACTTATTAAAGAATTTTCTTTGCACAAGTATCTAGGGCATCCTAAATGTTTGGGAGTGTGGTCCTTGATCTTTTATCTAGTCATTAAATAAGTGTTCTTGCATGGTTTTACACAAGGGACACAATTATCCATGTCAAGTGAAAACCAACAAACATAAAAAGCTAAATTTTATGTAGGGGTATACTAAGGACATCAAGATAGGTGTGAACAGTGACATCTCTAAAATTTTGTAAAAGTGACTCTTTTAATCTAAGCTTCTTCCTCTTAAGAATTTAAAGTAAAAAAATATGAAATGCTAGTATCTTATAAAATCTATTTTAAAAAAAGAAAGATTATTTAAATTAATTATGAAAATTATAAGATTTGATTAAAAATGGTTCTTAATTTTTTAGTATTTTATTTTATTTTTTAAAAATATTTTATGAATCGTAGTTTAAATAATCTATTTTATTATGTTGAGAGGTATTCAACAATTGCAATAGAGCACAAAATCTTATGTTGTGACAATTCACATAAAAATTTAAACAAAGTTGACATATTATTGACATAGTTAAATATAAAAATAAAACATATAACTAGTATTTCTATATTTAGAAAAATCTATGTAAAAGATTCCAATAGTTATTATTCTCAAGGTGCTTATTAAGTAGAATATCAAGAATTATTATGATCTTTTGCATAAACTCTTTTAAAGACAACTATGCTAATAGCATTTGTGATATCTTTTTCTATGGAATATTAAAAAGTTATAAATTTTCACCTAAACTTTCTAAAAATTACTTATTCAAATAACTTTGAAATTTATGAGACTTGATTAAGAAGGCTCTTAAAATTTATGGTAAAACATTTTGAAGAAAAAGTTAGGACCCTTTAAAAAAAAAATAGTTCAAATATTTTATTTTATTTTATTATAATCCAAGGTGTTATACATGTTGTACATTCAAACAAACATCCTTAGGATTTTGTTTTAAAATTATAATGTGTGGTTTTTGAAACATATGTTAAGGTAAAAATATTTTTTAGAGAAAAAATACATCAAAAAATAAAATGAAAAATGAAATTGAAATTTTCAAGTATTAAAAATATTGAGGATATGATGTTTTTATTTTATTTTATTGTTTTGAGTTATATATATAATATATATATATTAATTGAGATCATTTATACTAATATTTCTATCATAATTATTAAAAAATTAAACTACTATATCTATCTTATATAAATATGTAGAGGAGGGGGATAGACTGCTTAGGACCCCAGGTCATAGGAGGGTCTAGAACAATCAGGTGCCTTGATCTACCTCATGCTAAGGGATTATTTAAGATAGGTTCGATGTTTGAGGGGGTGAGAAGAAAGGATAACTGATCTACCTCTTTCCTTCTGTCAACTCGAAAGGTTCAGGTAGTCAGGTGAGAGGGTTTCCAAAGTCCAGACTACGACTTAGGTAGCTCACTGCACGAGGACTCTAGCATGGGGAATGGACGATATTGCGGCACGTTGGCATTTCAGTTGGGCACTGGCATCCATATAGAAAAAAGAATGTAAAGTATAGTCAACACTCAAAGATAACCTACTAACAACCCAACAAGTACAGTTTGATATAATAACAAAAAACATAAAAGCAACTAAACTACTAAAATAACAAGAAGAATACTTTAACTTGATAGATAGATGGATTATGAATGAAATAATGAGCAAGGATAGTAGAAATCCAACTTATGGTCATTCCAGCTTCCTACAAGCCCCACACAAACGAAGTACCTACACACAGTAACAAAAAATGTTGGGGTTGTGTATAGAGGACTGCCACAGTTAGTCCCCCGCTTTGGTGTTTCCACCTCCATGAATAGCCAATATAGAAATGATAGAGAAATGTGATAAAGTTGTTAGGGTTCAGGAAAATTAGAGCAATAAACATTAACAATTATTGCAAATTAAATGACCCAAAAATAACAATGAAGAATAACACAAAAAAGATTAACATAGAATTTTAATGTGGGTCACCCAATATGGGCTACATCCATAGAAACTCAACCATCCAATGATTTTATTATCCAGTACAATCTCGTGAATACCATACTGCAACTTACATCCCAACCGCTTATAACAAGCTTTTTGGAAGCTTCTAGAATTAGGGTCTTACAAAATCATTTTTCATTTGTCGGTTAACAGAAAATTAACTATTGAAACCTGACAAGGATACATAAAGAGTGTACATTATTTGCATGATCAGTCACCACATACCAACAATCTCCCACTTGGAGACTGATCAGGCTCCACACCAAACAATCTCCTACTTGGAGACTAATCCTGGATGATACCATTGCACTTGCAGCTCCCACTGGATTACAGGTCTGGCTGGTTTCTTATGTCCACCATTATCAGTCGTGAAGGCCAATGGAAACTAATGAGGAAATCAATTTCTCCCATGTAACTACCTTTGTGAACATATCTACAGGATTCTCACTTGTGTGAATTTTCTCTAGCTTCAACTGTCCATCCTCCAAAACTAACCAGATGAAGTGGTATTTGAGTTGTATGTGCTTAGTTTTTGAATACAGAGCTGAATTCTTAGCAAAATGAATGACACTCTGGATATCAATGTACAAAGGGCTATCCTCTTGTCACTGTCCCAATTCCTCCAAAAAATGTTGTAACCAAATCATCTCCTTGCACTAGCTTCCGTAGTAGCAACATACTCAACTTTAGTGGTTGAAAGTGCAACAACCTTTTGCAGCCTTGAAATCCAACTGACTGCAGTACCTCCTACAGTAAAAAAATACCCTGTAGTACTCCTCCTGATATCAATATCATTACCAAGTCAGAGTCAACATATCCTTTTAGAGTAGAATTTATTCCTCCAAAACATAATTTCTTTGAAGTAGTACCTCTCAAGTATCAGAGAATCCATTTTACTGCATTCCATTGTTCCATTCCCGAATTGCTCATATACCTGCTCACAACTCCCACTGCATGTACAATATCTAGCCTTGTGTATACCATTACATACATCAAGCTACCAACTATTGATGCATATGGTATCTTAGACATTCACTCTTCCTCCTATTATGTCTTTGGACACATCTCCTTAGTCAACTTAAAATGACTAGGCAAAGATGTACTAACTATTTTTGCATTCTACATGTATTTGCAAGGATATGTAAAGAGTGTACATTATTTGCATGATCAGTCGCCACATACCAACAAAAGAAAGTATTGAAATAGAAGTACTATTCACTATGCTAAACAACGATATGCTACGAAACAATATAATGACGCTAAGTGAATGAAAAGTGGAACAATGTCACCTTCAACCACATTCACTTGAGGCAAATAGGAGAAGGAGTGAGCTTAGAAGCTTGAAAATTCCAATGTTGACGCAACAATGAGGAGAGTAAAACCAATAGACTGTCAACTTGTAGGTTCAATGGTGGTGAGAATGTTGTGAATGAAGTGTGTAGAAGTGATAATGCCAAGAAGACCAAGAAGTGTGTAGAAATATGAATGAGATGAATGAATAAGCCATTTGAAGATCAAATTGGAGGCAAATGAGCCATTTGAGGTCGATCAAGGGTGCAGGAAGGTTACACTTCATCGCCAATGGAGAGTTGTAACACCCCTGCGGATTCCAAAGGTAGGAATCCTGTCAGGATGACAATATGCCAAGCTAGTGTCCTCAACATAATATCCTCCACCAACACTAAAAACAACTACCAAATGGATGGGAAAAAAATGAGGTATGTGGAATAGCATCATCAGGTTTAATTTGTCTAAAGTAGGAGGTGCATAAATAGGGAATTTGCAAGGTGTGAAAATTGATGCCATTACATTTTTCCCCCACTTTAGCGAGCATAAGTGTCAGTGAATGCATGATAAAGTAGAGTAAAAGTTGAGAAATGTATACCTGGACCGTCGAGGAAGTAGATTGCAATCTGACACACTTGAAAGCATAGGAAGAGGAGATGGCTCCATAGGCACTTGATCCTAAGGAGAGTTGAAAAAATGCACCATAGGTCCTTGGATCTATGGAAGGTGAAAAAAAGGATCTATAGGTGCTCTATGCTAAAGAGGAGGTGCCCCAGGTGCTCGGTCTTGAGGGAGGCCAAATGTGAGAAGCTCCATAGAGTCTAATAGGCCCTTACAAGTGCTCAGTCTTGCAAGGCAAGCTCGATGTCCTCAAATCTCCAAGCTTGATTGAAAAAGCAGCTTCATAGGTCTTGCAAAGCAACATGTTAATCCACAAAAAAACATGTTAGATAAAAAAGCCAAGAAGGTAGATAGATAGTCACGTAGACTTTCAAGAATTGAAGGAGAAGCTTTCAAAGGGTCCCTTAGGAACCCTTCAAAAGAAAAGGGGTTCGTTCAAGGACACTCTATTTGAAAGGTGAAGACATTTTCTGCAAAAGATTCTAGCATCAAGGAATCCTTTCGAAAGATCTCTTTCATCAATGAATTCGAAAGGAAGAATACTCCCTCGCAAGGGAAAGTTTTTAGACTTTTTCATCAGAAAAAGTACTCCCTTCTCGAAGGAAAGTTTTCAGATTCTTTCTTTACAAATCCGTGATGAAATGAATTTTTTTTTTGGGGGTCCATGTTGAAGAATACAGTTTTTGAAAAATAAGGGATTTTCATCGAGGGATTCGTTGGCCACCGAATACACCTTTTGAAAATCAGAGCAGTATCAAAGCAATATGATAGTCCCCCTTAGGATGGTGTTTACTAATCACAAAGGCACATGACATCCTAAGGAGAGAAAAGAAAGTGATGTTGTGGCCCGTAGTACATGATGAGATGTAATCATGGAAATGTTGTTGCAACACGAGGAAAACACATAGGCACTACATCACGAAGCAAGCAAAGAAGATAGAAAGATAAAAGGACAACGTAGGCAAAAAAAACAAGGATAAAAAGAGATAAGGGGATCTGATGTTTTAGGGTTAGAGTTGCTCATAGATATAAGTAGATAGATATAATATAATAATGTATATGAACTATCATCAACCCCCTACTATATCAGACCATGTAAAGAAAGGTACGTGCAGAAAATTAAAAAAAAAAAATGGGTCAACATGGAAGGGAGGCCCAAATGCCCCCAACACTTTGCATCGTCCCCAATTGTTGAAAATCAAGGCACAATAGAGGAAGAATGATGTAACAAATAGAAGAAGTTTACGACATAAAACACTCTTGTACCCAACCACCTACGAGGGTGACAAGGGTTCTCCAGGAACACATAAAACAAGTACAGGGGAAACACAACACACACACACACACAAATCTAATCTATAGATAAAGATGAGGTGTCGTCCTAGTCCTCATCAACCAAGAGGTCATCATTCTCCCAATCTAGATCATCATAAGGGGAAGGCGGACGAGCCTGCAAGGGTGGGATAACAAGGGGAGCACCCTATGACTCTCCTACAACAAGAGCCAAGAAAGAGGGCCCCTCGAGGTCTTCTTCACTCAACTCTTATGAGGTAAATGCCATTGATTTTGCAAAAATCATCAACAGAGCTGAGAAATCATCCACTGAGTTGAACATGCACTTGATAGGAGTGCCATGTGTCAACTGAGTGGGTGACGAAGGAGGTGTTTGAGATCCACTATCGACCTCACCGAAAGACTTGGGGGAAATGAAAAACTTAAGGGATGTTGGGGCAGCCTCCGTCACTAGGATGACACAAGCCAACACAGAACCAACTTCCGAAGAAGGCGACCCATTCTTTTGACCCCCATTAGAAGCAAGGTCATCCTCCAGTTTGTATTGACCTGATTGGGGGTTCCAAAGTGGAAGATCCAATCGCGGTTGTTATTACACGCAGAAAACTAAAAGTAATAACTAAGGACGCAAACTTGCTAAAGAAAACTAAACTTAGACCTATGACTTTACTCGCTCAAATGTTGTGTGTCGAGATAGGCGTCTCTTAGGTCCTCTTATAGGAAGAGACTCTTTCCATGAGAGCGGATCTTTTACCTACTCGGTTTAAAGTTTTTGAGTTTTGTCAAGGAAAAAGTGACACGCGGACAGGAATCAATCCGTAGCACCGCCTTAAGGGTTAGTGCATGAACTGGATGTGACTCGATCGACAAAGCTTTTCCGTATCCACATGCAAGTAGAGTTAGCTAGAAAAGTCGACTGACAAACGGATCAGGGACCCACTATCTGTGAGTGGGGACTTTACAACCAAAAGTCCGTATGGTGGTCCCAGTTTTAGTCATGAGATTGGTATCTCGTACGCACATTGTCGGTAGTGCATTCACGGGTTTACAGAGTGAGTGTCCTTCTCACCTTTACTTTAATAAAGGAAAAGTAAAGTAAAGACTATGATGAACACAGTTCATCATTAGTGATCCTCGTGCTCGTAGAAATCCTCGGGATCTTCTCCAAGAAGATCAACGAACTGCTCATCAATCATCTGAGGTTGATGTGTGGACCAATAAGGAGGGTCCAGCTGGTCCCACTAGTATAGGTACTCGATGGTTAGTTGCCGCCATTGTCTTATCATACCACCAGGATTATTCGAATCTGGGAGAAGTTGGTGGTCGATGAAATGTCTTGTCCATAGCCATGTGGGGACGCGTCGATTGACAATATGGGCTATGCATTGGTACAAAGGCAGGTTGTTGTACACACCGTGTGGTCCATAGGTGTTGATTATGTACCTGTTGACTGGATCCATTGTATCAAGGTTGGTGAACCAGAGTCTGAAGGTATTACCGTGGTAAGCGGTGGATGAATGTGGTCCCGAGAAAGAAGGACCATGAAGATACCCTCTCATTGTCATTGGCAGGCTTTCCATTACCCAAGAGGATGTGCTTGCCACAAATCTAGATGGTTCATGTGGTACTTGCCAGGTGGTATCCCAAGGAGCCGGGAAAGCTTCTTCGTGGACGTCTTCTAGCCATGGATCTCTGTACTGATTACTATCAGGAAGGAATGAAGGAGGTTGACATCGGATGAATCCTTTCGTTTGCAGAAATGCTTTGCAGCTGAGATAGTTCTACCGAGACCATTATTGATGAGACTTGAGGTTTTCCTCAAAGAGGTTAGTGTAGAAGTGGCGAACTGAGTGTTCGAACGCCATCTTCACCTTTTTCGTGAAACTCTCTACTGAGGTAATCAGCAAGGTAGTTGTGCTTGCCCTTGATGTGTTCGATCTCGTAATTGAACCCAAAAATGAATTCTGCCCATATTAGTAAGCGGTTATGCTTGACTTTGTCCTTGGTGTCTGTGCACAGGAATCCTTGAATGTGTTGGAGGTCAGACCTGACAAGAAAACTTTTATCAGCGACAAATAACATGAAATGCTCAAAAGCTTTTACTATCGCTAATAGTTCCTTGTGAGTTGAATGGTAGTTGCATTCGGCTCCGGTGAAGGTGCCAGAGGCATATCGAACTGGTTCTTCAACTCCATTTTCATTGCGTTTTAACAGAACAGCTCCCCAACATTCTTCTGATGCATCAGTCTGGATAATTTTATATCCATTTCCTAGAATTCGCAGTGTAGGCAGTTTCTTACAGCGATCTTTGATGCGATTGATTGCATCAAAGTGCTTCTGCTCCCATTTTGGTTTGTCTTTTCAGAGCAGATGGCAAAGGGCTCTGCAATCCTTTGCAATGTGTGGATAATGTGCAGCAACATAATTGATAAGGTCAAGAAATCTTCGCAGAGTATTCTCATTGTTGACCTTAACTGTGGAGATACGGGTTAATATATGGTCCTGCACTTGCATGCGTCCTTCTAATAACCTAACACCTAAAAAGATTATTTCCTTAACTAACATATGATATTTGCCTGGATTTAAAACCAGACCGTTGGTTTTACAGAGCTCATACAGAGTTCGTAGACTCCTTAGATGGCTTCTGACACATTTACTGAAAACCAAAATATCATCTATGTATACAATAATCTCTTTATGAAACTTATGGAAAACAGAATCCATAAATCCTTGGAAGATTGAAGGTGCGGTTTTGATTCCAAAGGGAAGAACCTTCCACTAGTAAAATCCCTGTGGGACGCTGAAAGCCGTTTTGTACCTGTCAAATGGATGAATACTAATCTGCTAGAAACCTTTCGTTAGATCAAACTTAGAGTAAAACAAGGTTCCTTGAATGTTATGCCAGATAAAATCTTTAGAAGGCAGAGGATGCTAGTTTGATTTCAGACATTTATTCAGAGGTTTGTAGTTGACTACTAACCTTCTTTCCTTTAGTGTTTTACCTTCTTCGTCGATTTTTCGAGCGTACATGGCATGGCAGCTATATGGTGAGGTACTTGGCTTGATAAGATCCATATCCAGTAATTTCTGGATTTCTTGTTCACATAAGGATCTGTCATCCTTGTTCATTTGGAAATAATTCGCTCGGCTTTTAGGCTCGATGAATTGCCCATCTTCGTCTTTCTTCAAGGGAAGTCTGCAGACGAAGTTCCTTTGCATCTTCTTCAGGTCCTTACTAAAAAGATGTTCTTCAAACAGTTTCCTTACCTCTGTGAGATCACCTTCATGACTTTCGAGTTCTCGGGCAATCCAGGAGTAATTTCCTTTCTTCTTCTTCTGAAATATTTCTGGTACTGGAACATCTGGGTGTTCCTTTGTTGATGGAAGAAAGTCTCTGAGTAATGGAAACTTGTTAGTTAAACCAAAACAAACATGGTTATGAGTAAACTCTATAGGACTCCATGAATGCATGGCAGGCATTCCTATTGCTGCGTCGCAGTCGGGCAGCTCGGTGTGAATGAACCGAAGATGGTGTTCAGTACCATCTGGAAACTGGATTGGCGCCCAAGCGCTCCAGTAGGAATATCCATCATGTCCTCCAAAACTAATTTTAGTTTTGGTAGGCACCCATTGATTTGCAGGGAAACAATTATACCTCGCTATATTCAAGTTTACACCAGTATCTAACAAGACCTTTAGATGATAGGGTTTTATCCCTTTATAATGAATAGTAAAGTCGTTTATCGGACTTTCGTATCCTTTGGTCATGTGGCTGAAGAACTGAGCCTTTTCAGAGCCTGTGGGGCTCGAAATCTCTGATAGGATAGCTTCGGCCATCTCAGGCGTGTACTTCTGCCTGATTGCTTCAAATTCTTCCTCAACATTGATTTCTTCAATGTGGACTCCAGAACTTCTGGCTGTCATGTTGAGGGTTTCCCATATAGGTGGTGCTCCTCTCCCGAAATTTTGTCTCTACTGACAATAGGCTTCAGCACAGGCTGAGGCAGTGTAGGAACTGAAGATATTCCGTGAACTGCTGCTGGGTTCACTTTTCTGACTGCTGACATACAGATAGGAATCAAGAGTGGATTCCTCTTGTTTGGCGGCTTCTTGCTGGTCTTTGATTTCTTCTTGCTGTAATTTCTTCAATTCTTCAGCAGCTTCCTTTAAGACCTTTTGTAGGAGCAAGATCCGCTGGTGTCGCCAAGCTCTTCTACTCTGGGTAGAAGTATCTCGAAGAGAGAAGCGTTGAGTGTCCTTCTCAAGATGCTCCATGTCATCCTGCTGGATTTCTTGTAGGCATCGAGCTTTCTTTTCCTCATCGTGCTCGATCCTGGCTTTTGTCAGGAAGATCTATTTTTCAAGGTCGTCGATCATTTGATTGCGATCTTTCCATACATGGTAGCCATCTATGATTCCTCTTTCTTGGATGAGTTGGAGGAGAGCTTTTTTTTCAGCTTCTTGCTCTCTGAGTATCTCTTCTGGTTTGAGATATCTTCCTTTGTGCTGCATCATGTTGCTTTTCAGGAAGTCGACCTCAAGATCCAACTCTTCTTCTAGTTCTGCTTCATCTGTGGCAGAACTTTCTTCTTCAGATTCTTCTGATGAGTGGAAGTGAATACAGTCTGAATCAAATCCAGACGCTTTTTCATTGAAGAAGAAGTATTCTTCTTCGGCTTTGCTCAGGATTTCCTGCATCAGGTGAATCTTCTTTTTACCTTTATCTTTCCCACGATCTGGGCACTTGTTTGCGTAGTGCGGGCCTTTGCAGATGTAACAGGTAGGCTTGTGACTTTTCTTGAAAGACTTTGGGAATGTCTTTCTTTTCTTAAAGAACCCTTTGCGTTTCTTCTTCTCAGGTTTCTGACAGCTTTCACAGATTGTTCGTTCTCCGAACTTCTTCTTTTTCTTCAATCGCGAGGTGCGATCGATCTCGTGAAGCTTGCTGATAGGGTCACAACCGTAACCTTTCTTCTTTTGTGTAGTTTTCTGAATTGCAGCTTTGATTGCTGACTTGACTGATCGTATGACTGTACGTTCTTCATCAGCATCCAAAATCTTTTTATTGAGCTCATCTATGAATTCATAGAGCTCAATTATTGTGACGACTGGCCAACCTTTGTTAAGGTCTCGCAGTCATTCCAGGAACTTGGTGTAGTATAGCTCACCAACTTGATCAAAAGATCTTAAGAATCCTTTGCCAAGTTCCTCACTCATGGCTTGGCCAGAGAGATTGAAGTTGGTGAACTGCTCTTTTTTGTACTACGTTAGGAAGCTTAAGTCACAGCATCTATTCTTTACAAATTTATCTAATGCCTGTGCTTCTAATGCTGAAGTGCTTCCTACAAAGAGCTTTAATAATTCTCCAACAACAACAACCATACCTTGATTGATCAAGTCTTGTTTTTATGTCTGGGCTAGCTGACCCCAGACTTTGGCTGCAACACCAGTAAATCCGTTGAGGGCGGATTCGATGATCTCTGCTGGATCTCATTATGGTGATGCTGCACACTGTTTCTCGACCCATCCAAAAAGTGCTTCGATCATGGCTTTATTCTTGTGAGGCTCGTAAGTCTCCATTTGCGACCATGGTGGAAGTAGAGTACCTTGGGATTTGAGATTTCCCATGAATGGGTCCGGCTGCGCTGAGCTGGTGGCCTTTGGAACTTTGGCCATATTACTAGTCTTCTTCTCAAATATGCCTTTGGTTGGATTGAAGACCTCATCTTTTGCAGTTCTAGCAAAACTGAACTGCCTTCCTCGCTCTTCAATTTCTTGAGCGATGGTCTGACCTAAGGGCCGTCTTCTGGGAGCGGGCCCACTTGTGCTCCTTTGACTACTTGTAGCTTGATGTCCAAAAGGGCTGAACTGGAGATTGTCAAATTTCTCTGCAAGGCGTTTAGTCTGTTTTGCAATCTGTTCTATGGCATTCCTCAGGTCTGTTAGTGTTTCTTAGATCAGATTAGATAATCAATTTGTACAAAAGAAATGCAACACATAAGACAATGAACACAACAAGATACCCTGGGAAAACCCTCCTCTTGAGGGAGAAAAACCCAACAAATGCTTCTCTTATATATATAAGAATATAGTGACAGAAATCTGCTTACAACACAGCCCAACAATGGCTAATGATTTTGCACTTTCCTTAATGCTTAGATACAAATGAATCTGTTCTTCCTTGAATCGGTCTGCTGCTACAGAATTGATGATCTACTGCTCAAGTATGAACTTCTTCTAGGAATGCGAATTTCTGCTCTACCAATAATAGGTGCGAACTTGCTTGTGATTCGAATTGTCTTTAATAACCAAAAATGACCTTGTATATATATCACTTTGGCGCCTCTTCATTTGGGTCGGCCTTTATGCTAATAATGATAAATAATAAAATACAATTTAGGTCGGCCAATCAACAAGTAAATGATATGACACAATATAGGGTCGGCCCATGCTTTAGTTGATATTCATTTAATATATTTCTCTTGGGAAGTGCAGACCGACGCTGTAATAACATCAACACTCCCTCTCAGCTAGGGATGAACTTCCATCTGCACAAGACACATTATATTAGAATGAAAACAAAATAGAATATCACCTCAACGTGATATTAACCATTATGGCTACTCCCATAGATGGTAAAAACTCATCACGGATTCTCTCACGTGATGTTTTCATGGAGTCACACACATGAAATCCACCATAGCTTCTCCCAAAGGGTGGAAACAAAGGCTTTCACCTCAACTCTCTCTCATCAAAGAATTGCATTATCAAGGGCTTTCACCTCAACTCTCTCTCATCAGAGAATTGCATTATCAAGGACTTTCACCGCAACTCTCTCTCAGCAGAGAATTGTATTAACAAGGGCTTGCACCTCAACTCTTTCTCAGCAAAGAGTTGCATTCTCAACAAGGATCACTGATTACTGAGACTCTTTCTCAGTCACGGTTGCATTCTCCACCATACCAAGTTTCTCTCGGAAGTATACAAACTTAATCCTGGTGAGAGGCTCGGTGAGAATGTTTGTCGTTTGCTCTTCAGTGCTAATATACCTCAACTGTATAGCTTTCCTTTGCACCATATCTCTAATATAGTGGTACTTGATCTCAACATGTTTTGTTCTGTCATGAAACACAGGATTGACAGAAAGCTTCACACAGCTTTGATTATCACAGTGTATGATAGTAGGCTCCATTGATTGTCCAAACAATCCTGCAAGGAGCTTACGAAGCCACACTGCCTCACGAGCTGACACACAAGCTGCAATATACTCTGCTTCAGTTGTACTCAAGGCCACTGAAGACTGTTTCCTGCTACACCAGGAGATCATAGCAGTCCCCAAACTGAAGCAACAACCAAAAGTACTCTTCCGATCTGAGACACATCCTGCCCAATCAGAATCAGTAAAACCATGCAGCTCCAAATCCACGTTTGAAGAATATCTCAACCCATATCCGATTGTGCCGCATAAATATCTCAGGATATGTTTAGCTGCTACAAGATGTATTTGCTTTGGTTCACACATAAACTGGCTAAGTGCACTTACTGCATAGCAAATATCAGGTCTAGTGTTAACTAGATACATCAATGAACCAATCAACTGTCTATACATCGTAGAATCCACTGGTTCTGAACTAGCTGCAGCTTCTTTTAGCTTATCTAAATTAGTCTCCATGGGTGTAGACATAGGTTTGCAGTCAATCATACCAAACCTTTTGAGAATGTCAATAGTGTACTTCCCTTGACTTAGAATCATCTCATCTGGCTTTTGCCAAACTTCTAAGCCAAGAAAGTAATGCATGAGACCTAGATTCTTCATCTCAAATTCTGAAGCTAATTCCTTCTTGCATTTTAGAATTAGATGTTCTTCACCAGTAATGATCAAGTCATCAACATATAAAACCAAAATTAATGCTTCACCATTTACTACTTTGAAGTAGAGGTTAGAATCTGCATCATTCTTTGAGAAACCCAGACTTGAAAGATACTGATCAATTCTTTCATACCAAGCACAGGAGCTTGTTTAAGACCATACAAGGCCTTCTTCAGCTTGCAGACATGAGACTCTTTCCCATGCACCTCAAATCCTTCTGGTTGCTCAATGTAAACCTCTTCTTCTATTATGCCATTCAGAAAAGTTGTCTTTACATCCATTTGGTGAATCTTCCATCCTCTAGATGCAGCAATAGCAATGATGGTTCTAATAGACGTGTAACGAGCCACAGGAGCAAAGGTTTCTTCATAGTCAACTCCCTCTTTTTGTGAGAATCCTCTAGCCACAAATCTAGCCTTGTGTTTGTCAATGCTCCCATCAGCTGCATGCTTGATCTTGAAGAGCCACTTAGAAGACACCACAGATTTGTCTTTGGGTCTAGGAACTATATCCCAAACATCGTTCTTAAGTATAGACTGATACTCCTCAATCATGGCATCTTTCCATACTTGTTGACTAGAAGCTTCTTCAACATTTGAAGGCTCTGACTCAATAATCTGACTCATCAAGGCAACATAACTAGAGAACTTGTGAGGTCTCTTGCTTTCTCTGAAGGATCCTCTTGGAGCTGCAAACCTTTCTGCTTCCTGCATTGTCTTGTGAGCCCAAAGAGGTCTTTTCTTTCCAATCACAATGTCTAGAGGCCCATCAGTAGGATCCAAAGGCTCAGCTGGATCAATATCTTCTTTAGGTTCTGTATCCTCCTTCAGATTCTCTGGAATATGGTCAACTTCCATATCTTGAGGAGGTTCTTCTTCATCAACCTCCATAGGAGTGCCTTTGGACCTTCTATAAGCAACATCTTCCTCAAATGTGACGTCTCTACTGATCTCAATAGACTTCTGTCCTGGAATGTAAATCCTGTAAGCTTTTGATGTCTCACTGTAGCCTACAAGAATTCCTTTCTTCCCAGAAGGTTCTAGCTTTGTTCTCTTTTCCTTTGGAATATGAACATAGACTGGACAGCCAAAGATCCTCAAATGACTAACTTCAGGCTTCACGCCTGAGAATGCTTCTTCAGGAGTTTTATTCTCTAAGATCCTGTGGGGACTCCTGTTTTGAACATAGACGGCTGTTCTTGATGCTTCAGCCCAAAGAGAGATTTGTAAGTCTTGATCATGGATCATAGCTTTCACTGCTTCCACAATAGACCTATTCTTCCTTTCAGCAATACCATTTTGTTGTGGATTATAGGGAACACTGAACTCCCTCTTAATCCTTGCTTCAATACAAAAGTCTCGAAATGTGCCAGAAGTGTATTCTCCACCATTATCAGATCTCAATACTTTGATCCTCTTCCCAGACAGATTTTCAATCTGTGCTTTGAATTCTCTGAATCTTTCTAATACTTCTTCTGATTCTTTAGATCTCAAGAAATAGATCCAAGTCTTTCTAGAGTAATCATCAATGAAAATAATATAATACAAGAAACCACTAGATGATGCAATAGACATTGGACCACACAAATCAGAATGAATGAGATCAAGAATACATTTAGATCTACTTTCACTGGAATGAAACGTACCTTTTGTGTTCTTGCCTAGGGCACATCCCTTGCATGTACCTTCATGTTCTTGATCGAATTTCGGAAGACCGGTGACCATCTTCTCCATGATAGGTAGAGCACGAAAGTGAATGTGAGCCAATCTTCGATGCCAAAGATCACACATGCTGGTACTGTTATGCACAAGTGCTTGAAGAGGACGAGTGCACAGCGTGTAGAGACATTCATGTCTAACTCCAATCACTTGAGCAGTTTTGAAGCTGGAGTTCTTTGCCCATATAAGAACTTTCCCTTTAGAGAAGGCAACTTGATAACCCTTGTCTTCTAATGCTGAAATTGAAACAAGGTTCCTCTTTATCCCTGGTACGAACAGTACATCATTCAACTCCAAAGAAATTCCAGAATCCAAGTGAAGAGTGGAGTTTCCAATCCCTTTTACAGAATATCTAGCATCATCTCCAATAACAACTTGATCACTAGAGTTGCTTTCCATTAAGTTTGAAAGGTGACTTCTGAATCCGGTGATGTGCCTAGAAGCACCAGTGTCAATCAACCAAGTATTAGAGTCAGTAGAAACATTGCTAGACAAGGCTGAATAAAATAGATAATCACTGGAGTCCTTTTGTGGAGTGACTTCTTCAATATCTGCAGTGGGAACTTGAAGCTTAGGTCGTTGAGGGCACACCCTCGCAAAGTGACCATACTTATCACAACGAAAACATTGAATCTTGGACATGTCTCATTTTCTTTTGTAGGTAGGAGCATCATCATTTCCATCTTCTCGATTCCTTTTGAAGAATCCTTTCTTAAAGCCTTTTCCTTTGTTTGATGAATGAGAGGCAAGAACTTGTAATTCTTCATTCTTTGAGCTTTGACCAATTCCTCTTGCTGTTAGTCTCGACTCCTCTTGAATGCAGTCAATCCTTAATCGATCAAAATTGGGAAGTTCAGATCTTGCACTAATTCCTTGAATGAATGCCTCCCATGAAAGCGGAAGACCATTGAGAGCAAGCATAGTCAGTTCTTTATCATCAATCATGTGACCAATAGTGGAGAGCTGATCTTTTATCTCTGAGATCCTCATGAAGTATGTAATAACAGATTCTCCTTTCACCATTTTCACATGATGAAGTTGTTGCTTCAGTGCAAGGGCTCGACTGGTGTTGTTGATTTCGTACATCTCTTCCAAGGTTGTAAACATCTCTCTTGCTGTATCCAACTTGAAGACAATTGGTACAATATGATCCTTGACGGAATCAACCAATACTTTCTTTGCCCTAGTGTCTTTCTTTCTCCATTGCAGCTTCTCTTCTTCCCCCTCAGGTTCGGGAACTTTTGTTTTCACAAACTCAGCCAAATCATTCTCTTCCAAAGTGAGCATGAACCTGAACCTCCATGATGTGAAGTTCGAGATCCCTTCGAGTCTATCCTCGATTTTCAGACCGTTCACCATCTTGAGAAATTTAGAAGATAGACTGAAAAAGGAATAAAGTGAGTGTTGCAAACTAAATCTGATCACGATCTTTTTCACACCCGCTTTGATACCATGTTATTGTTTCTTAGATCAGATTAGATAATCAATTTGTACAAAAGAAATGCAACACATAAGACAATGAACACAACAAGATACCCTGGGAAAACCCTCCTCTTGAGGGAGAAAAACCCAGCAAATGCTTCTCTTATATATATAAGAATATAGTGATAGAAATCTGCTTACAACACAGCCCAACAATGGCTAATGATTTCACACTTTCCTTAATGCTTAGATACAAATGAATCTGTTCTTCCTTGAATCGGTCTGCTGCTACAGAATTGATGATCTACTGCTCAAGTATGAACTTCTTCTAGGAATGCGAATTTCTGCTCTGCCAATAATAGGTGCGAACTTGCTTGTGATTCGAATTGTCTTTAATAACCAAAAATGACCTTGTATATATATCACTTTGGCGCCTCTTCATTTGGGTCGGCCTTTATGCTAATAATGATAAATAATAAAATACAATTTAGGTCGGCCAATCAACAAGTAAATGATATGACACAATATAGGGTCGGCCCATGCTTTAGTTGATATTCATTTAATATATTTCTCTTGGGAAGTGCAGACCAACGCTGTAATAACATCAACAAGGTCTTCCTGAACATCACGGATCGGTTGGACCTTCATTACCTCATTTGTTTAGATAAGTGCATTGGTCTTGATCTGTTGTAGTCGAGCTTCTGCTTCTGCAGCCTTGGTGGTCAAATACACCAGGTTGGTGCTGTTTTCTTCAAATCGAATCTTATGTTTGACTGCGGCATTGATCAAGCCTTGCTGGTTTTGCTTGATCTTTTCTGCATCTTCTTGAACTGCTTTTAGCATATTCTGCTGTTGGTTCATCCAGTTGTTCAAGTCCTTTTTCAAAGTATTGTAATCTACTTTTAAAGAATTAATCTCATTAGTGACAAATACTTTGTATTCAGCAAAAAATTGGGCCAGCTTGGCATGCAAGTCATGGAACATTTGCTTGTTCTCTTCGTGATTCAGCTTATTTTGAATCGCTTCTTTTAGGACCTGTGCACGAGCATCTTTTACCAGAAGTGCTACTTTCCTAGTACACAGGTTATTCCAGTTCTACAAATTTTCGCTTGCAGTTATATCAACATTGATGTCGTTGATACGTTGAGGCCAATATTGAATCCATTGGTCTCCTTTCAGATCAAATTTGAAAAAGTCCCTGAATGGAGGGAGAGCTCCTTCATGGGTGTGCATTCTTTGCATACCACCTGAGATGATGACTGGAACATCGAACTCTTTGTCTTCATCTTCTTCGGGTGCAGTAGGAAACTGCAATGTTCTACCACTCATCATGTTACTGTGGTAGCCTGAACCTTCATCATTGGGTCCATACCTTTCGTGCCAGTAGTACTTGTAGTTTTTGCAAGTGATGACACCATATTCATCAGCTTCACAATCTGGGTGTGAGCAGACAAGCTTTGTCTTTGTTGGTGGTTTTGGTACAGTCTGACCCTTTCTGGAGATTGTTCTCCTTTTTGCGTTTAATAGCACATGACAGGTGCAGTTGGGAAGATGGTTTATTGTCTTCTCACTCCACAGTTTTTGACACTGGGTCTCTTTATGATGGTACCGTGGATCAAAGGGATCGGGCTTGTAAGGTTGATCTTGGTAGAGCCCTTTTCCTTTGTTAAGGTCTTCAAGGGGGCTAGGTTCATGAAAATTGGTCCTAGATCCCACGAAGCTCGCGAAACTAGAGGAACGTGGCAGAGTTCCTGTTCCGGGGTTGAATGTCTCCTCTTCTTCATCAGAGAACTCTACATAGGCTTTGCCATCTTTTTCTCTGATCCGGGAGATCTGTTCCAAGGCCTTTGGTTGAGGTTTCTCAACTAGGCTCTTGTAATTTACTACCCAATTCTTTGGAATTTGAAGTTGGGTTAGTGGCACTATCTTTGGTGCCTTCAACTTTATTAGCTGTTTATCTGTCTTAGTTTCCCATACGACAGAATATTTTTCATTGCCAGGCAATGATCTGGGATCTCTCATGACCGGGACGGTTGTGTTGAAGAATCTTGCACCTATTAGGAAGTGCAAGGTATGAGGGACGAATCCCTTCTTCATATCTAAACCTGTTGTAAGAAACTGAAATTTAAACAGTTGGTTTAGATTTTCATCTCTGAGAGAGACAGAAAAGTTAGGTAAGGCGTCAAACTGGACGAGACCGTAGCCGACACAACCAGAGGCTCCTCCTAATAACATATCTTCATACTTATTATGCCTAGCATCTAACAATGTACAGTAGGCAAAAGATTTAGTCCCAACTCTATAGTGGGCTTCTATACCACTCAAAACATATCCTAAATGAATATATTGGTATCCGCCTTTCAAGGCAAAATCCTTCATTTTCTTAATCTGTTCATCAGTGAATAGTTGGATAAAATCTTCTTTTTCTACAGAGACAGGAATTTGTCTTTCAATTAATTGATAGACTCTTTTAGACTTATATGACCATTTACTTAAGTCAGCATAGACTTCTTCCCAAGGTTTCCCTTTTAACTTAAAACGAGATGTAGGTGCTGCTGAATACAATCTTCCTGATGAGCTAGTCTCATCTTCTCTATGTTCATAAACTGAGCGTCTTTCATAACCAAAATCAGTATTAACTTCTGTGAGAGTTACAGTTTCAGCGGGAAGTTGAAGATCCACTTGTTGCTGGTCACGCTGTGCTTCCATTTTGTCACAGGAATTGTGAAGCTTGCTACAAGCAGGCTGCTAGTTGGTTACTCTGTTTACCCATGAGCACACGTCGATTTACGTTGCCTGTCCGTCGGTTGTTACAACTTAAAGCTTGGGCCGATCGAGGAACGAAACAGAACAGCAAGAATCTGACGTAGCAAAGGACATATACAATTCCGTTGAGGTAGGTTACGGTGCGTGAGTCTGACAAAGTCAGAGTTCTAACCAGATCCCTAATGTGCAAGAATAGCAGTTCAAAAATACCAATTCTAACTAAGAATTAAGCTGGAGATACATGCATAGAGTAATGAGAGCTATTACACAGAAGAGGCAGAATAGGAGCAAACACCTTTTATATTCAAAGTCCATATACAAAATTTATCATAGACTCACCCCAATACCACAGAGGAGGGCAGACGAGAAGGAGGAAAGGAGGGAAGAGTAGAAAAACTACGGGGTGGATGGTCGGGGAAGAGGACGGAAAAACAAGCCTAAACAGGGTTTAGGGTTTGGCAATTGGGCTCTGATACCAAATTGACCTGATTGGATCTTCCAGAGGAGGACACAACAAAAGATGTCAAAATAGGAGTTGTTGGCTCCCCTTCCTCCTTCTACAAAGCAACCTACTTAGCGGCTAGAGCCTTCCTTCGGTGTTTACGCTTGCATGCAAGGAGGTTTCTTTGACTTTGAGAGCTAGAGGTTGCAACTCGAGGAGGGGAAAGAGACTCCTATTCTGTCATTAGAGTGCATCACAACCGTTGCTGACAAAGGGAGAGATTTCTAAATAGGAATAGGAGGAAGACATGCAAGAACAAATACTGAAACTAGTGGAGAAGCTGACTCAAGCACCTCAACAATGAGCATCTTCCCATTCGCTACCCTAGGGGCAAGAGCAATAAGAGGCTGTGATGACCGATACATAGAGGCTTCTCCATGGGGACCCTTCCCCTTACCATACAAAATGGGTCGAGGCATCATATGAAAGATAGGAAGGTCAAACACTTGATGGTTGGCCTTCAGCAGGCACCATCAGACTCCCCAAGAAACCCATAGGGGCTAAGGTTGAGGGTGTTGCAGCAGGCCGAGAGGCAAAGATAGATAGAACTACAAAAGAGGAAGAAGAAGGCTCTTGAGCGGACTTCTCCTTCTCCTTTCGAGAGGCAGTGCCAACTCGAAGTTGTGCTATCATAGAAGCCTTGACTAAGATAGCATAGGGAGAAGGAGTATAGGTCACTTTCGACACTATGCCCCCATTCTTGTATTTTACGTAAGTGTGATACAATAGGTCCATCTTGGGAGGAAGTGGACCAATAGGGGTAGGCCAAAAGTGATATAAAGAATAAGCCCCACACAACACTAGGGGTTTGTACCCGATGTTGTGCATAATGTGCATGGAGCCCTCATAGGATAATTTCAAGCACTTATGGATCACTGAAGGGAATGCGTTCATGGAAACTAGCCAAGGAATGTCTAGCTTCACCCTGAACAAGTTAGACTTCGAGATAATGTCGAAAAGGGCATTCATAGTCCTGGGCCCAACTAGGACTAACAGGGTGATAGAACCGATGGGAGGAATGAAAAGCCCATCATGTGTACGTATAGTTCATTTAGATTTATCGTACCCATCCTCATGTAAGAAGTTTATTAACATAATCTCTTTTATGATAACATTAACCCGACACGTAGGATCAATGAGAATGCCAATCACAGTATTCCCATTGATACGAGCGAGAATGTACAAAGGAGAGGGTTCTCTGTTAGCATTCATCGACAAATCCTACAAGGTAAAGGTTATAACAGGAGACCCACTCGCAGGTTGCATAGACGGGATGGGGAGATGTATGAAAAAAGCCATCTTCTATGTACACTAGAAAGGACTTTCTTAGAAGCCCCCAAGGGTTTAACAATTAGACAGTAACCTATTCTAGGCTTTGCTTCACAATGCTTAGGGATTCTTCTAGCTACATTTCTAGGGGTTGTAGGTTGGGTTGCAAGGCTAGGTGCCTTGCAACACACACACCTACAACACACCTAGAACACGAGAGAAGACTCCTTCAACAGTACAAAACAAAACTAGAACAATTCACATTAGGTTCACCAAAATGTAAAGGAGGGGGATCAACTACTCAGGACCCTAGGTCATGGGAGGGTCTAGAACAATCAGCTACCCTGATCTACCTCACGCTAAGGGATTGTTTAAGATAGGTTCAATTTTTGAGGGGTTGAGAAGGAAAGACAACTGATCTGCCTCTTTCCTTCTATCAACCCAAAAGGTTCAAGAAGTCAGGTGAGTAGGTTTCCAGAGTCCGGATTGCAACTTAGGAAGCTCACTAGTCGAGGACTTCAACGCGAGGAACAAACAACATCATGATGAGTTGGCATCTCAATTGGGTGTTGGAATCTGTACAGATAGAGAATTTAAAGTACAGTTGACATGCAAAGAGAACCTACTAACAAACTGAGAAGTACAATTTGATATAATATCAAAAAGTAGAAATCAATTAAAATATTGAAATAACAAGAAGAATTCTTTAATTTGATAGATAGATGGATTATGAATGAAATAATGAGTAAGGATAGTAGGAATCCAACTTACGATCAATCCAGCCTCCCACAAGCTCCACATGAACAAAGTACCTACACAAAGTAATAGAAAAATGTTGGGACTGTGTATAGAGGATTGTCACAGTCAATACCCTGCTTTGGTGTTTCCACCTCCATGGTCAACCAACATAGCAAGAATAGAGAAATGTGATAGATAAATTATTGAAATGGAAGTACTATGCATTATACTATGAAACAATATAATGATGCAAAGTGAATGAAAAGTGGAACAATGTCACCTTCAACCATGTGCACTTGAGGTAAATGGGAGAAGGAGCGAGCTCACAAGCTTGGAGATGTCAATGTTGCCACAACAACGAGGAGAGTAAAACTAGTAGAGTGTCAACTTGCAACTTCAATAGTGGTGAGTGTTGTGAATGAAGTGTGTAGAAGTGAGAATGATCAAGTAGAATGCCAAGAAGATCAAGAAGTGTGTAGAAAGATGAATGAGATGAATGAATAGGCCATTTGAAGATGAAATTGGAGGCAAAGGAGCCGTTCAAGGTTGGTCAAGGGTGCAAGAACATTACACTTCATTGCCAATGGAGAGTTGTAACGCCCTTGCGGACTCCAAAGGTAGGAATCTTGTTAGGGCGACAACGCGCTGCGTAGACGTCCGTGCACCGCGTGAGCTTCCCCAACATAATATCCTCCACTGACACTAAAAACAGCTGCCAAATATATGGGAAACAAGTGAGGGACGTGGAATAACATCATCAAATTTAATTTGTCTAAGCTAGGAGGTGCATAAACGGGGAATTTGCAAGGGGTGCAAATTCATGCCTTTGCAAAATATATATAGAAATGTCACAATTATAAAATAGGTGCCTTAGGAAGCATATATATATATATATAGTAGAAGTGATTGTAAAGGGCCACACCCTTTTCATTAATATTTGCAAAATTTCGTACATATTGAGCTCTACTAGGGCAGAGTTACATACTAGCTAAAGCCCTTCAAAATGAAGCTTCGCCTATATAACTTCTAAGTATATCTAATATTATTACTATGACATTCATGCTATACACCAAAACTTAGCAAAGCATAGAGGTAACATAAACAAAACCTAACTTTTATATCCATATCATGGATGCTTAACACCCTTCCTCTTCTTTTGTCTCTCGTTGCTCAAAGGAATTTACCAACGTGAACGACTAGTCTACCATGCTCATGTTGTTTTCTCCTATGAGGGCCTTCAATAAATTTATGCCCATCTGGACATGGTTACAACATTGGAGCACATTCATTCCAAGCCCCCATATGATAAAAGGAACCCATGACAGGAGGTGATGTCCCCCGATTTGAGGCCAGGCGCCGCCTCTCGGGCCGAGTCCTAACCCGGGTGAATCTCGATGGAGGACATCCTTCAAGCCCCATCTCCACTTTAGCTAGACTAAATCCTCCATGATTTCTTCTGCCACCTATGTCTCCTTCCTAGTTTCTTAGAGAATTTCCAGAAACATAGACAAAATGTTTGTGTTGACAAAATATTGCGGCACCTCATTGGTGTATATGTCTCCCAAAACCAACCTAATGGCGTGCATCACCAATTCACAGTTGGACTTAAAAATTGGCCGCATCTACCTCTCAAAGACCCACCCCCAACATGACCATTTTCCTATGCCTAGCTTTTAGACAAATGATGGTATCCATTTTCACTTTGCACAAGAATAGACCCGGTTGCCCAAATGAGTTGTCCATCGTCTCCTTAATACTTGGTCGCAATAATTTCTTATCACTCTGTTGTCCCTTCTCACATTGTGCCATGAATAGAAATGATTAACTATTGTACTTCAAAATTTAAGCATTTGCACGACTACGTCACCATTGTGGATCCGCTCGATGTAGCTTGTACCACTTTAATGATGAATCCGCCTTCGCCTTGTTGCCAACCATGTCGATTGCCATGTTGGCGACACCATTTGCCACCCCATTTCCCTCCCAATACATATGGGAGATTTTAAAGCTTTCAAAATAATTCAAATGTTCAATCGCCCCCAGCCACTTAAGAAATTTCCAATTTGGGGTAATTTATTTCAAATGACATTAATAGTATTTAGAGAGTCCCCTTTAAGGCGAACCTTAGAGAAATTTAATTTTTCACCTTCTCCGATCCAAGCAGAGTTGCCCAAAATTTTGCCTCGTTATTTGTGGCTTGACCTAATTTTCTCGCCTCCATCAACCTCATTTCCCCTCTCCAATCACATATTACACATCCAACATCTGCCAATCTAGGGTTTTCACATGATGCGTCATTGAAATTTATCTTGACCCATCCTTCTTCTGGGGGTGACCACTTGACCTCATTCCTCCTATTAGAACATAGATGAGCCTACAGAGCCCCATAAACATGGGACAAATATATATTTTTTATTTTCATTTGTCCACAATAATTTTTTTTTATTATAATTAATTTTTTTATTTAGTAATTTTTTTTTTAATTTAAATATAAAACATAAAAAAATTAAAAAATGTTTTAATAACTACAAATTAAATTATTACAAAATAACAAAAATATGTAATATGTAAAAAATTAAAAAATACCTAAATAATAAATATGATTTTAAAAATTAAAATTACAATAAAATAACATTTTAGCTAAAAATAAAAATTAAACAATATAAAATAAAATAATTCTTAATTAAAATTTAAAATTAATATATTTTTATATATAATAAATAAATAACTCTTAAATAGCCCTTGTTTATGGGGCTCAAAAGGATGATCTTTGCACAAACCTGAGGGTAGATGTGAAGTGGCACCCACTGGATGAAGGATGGGTCAAAGTGAACTTTGATGGTGCAATGCAGGGTAATCCAGGTCCATCAAGAGCAGGTTGCTTTTTAAGAGACCACATGGACAAGTGGCTAGTAGAGTGAGAAAAGCATTTGGTAGAAGGGACAAATAATGGAGCTAAATTTCAAGCAGCTTGGCTAGGAATTCAATTGTGTAAAAGGTTAGGGATAAGAGAGATCCATTTGGAAGGAAAGGAAGGAAAGGAAAGGTCCTTTTATAGTCCACGATACCAGGCAGTCTGTTTTTGGGTCTATAGATGGCTTACAGTATATGAGACTCCTCATACTCCCAATATGAGGGAGGCACCTAATTCGTGCTCCACAATACGAGGTGTACATACCTTACCCCCTGCAGGATTTGAACTTGTGACCTCTTTTTCAAGAGTACAAATTCTCTACCATTAGGCCAACTCAGGTGTACACAACCCTGAGTTACGATTGATGCGATAAGAAGATAACAACCCCTAATTGGAAATTGAATAGGTGGCTAAACCAAATTTTGAAAGAGTTAGATGGCATGGATGATCTCAAAATAACTCATATTTATCAAGAGGGAAACGTAGAAGCAAATTGATTGTCGAAGGATGCAATTAATATGGTGGATGAGCACAGTGGTACACTAGTGTTCAATATAATCAAGCCCACACGAGCGGATGCTGCCAGAATGATGCGGATTGAGGAAGGCTTAAATAATTTGTCAATGTCAACATTTATCCTTGGTGCAGATGGCAACAGGTGACAACTTAAAACAACAAGGCAACTCTAGATTTGCTAGAGTTGTTTGCAAGAATCAATGGATATGACCATTTGCTTGGGGGCAAAGGAGCGATGTAAATGGCTTTCATAGGTGCAATATCAGATGCACATATCAAGAGGATTTTCAATGTCAAGGATGAGGAAGCATTAGGAGCGATGAAGGGCATTCTTGGTGCGAGGTTCCTGCTATCAACTTATCGTTTTAGAGTAGATTTTGATGTCTCCATGTTTATGGTGTGACTCCTCCACACACGACAAGAGATAGAGGTGGTGCGCTTCATGATGCATTGACTAGTCGCTGCAAGGTGGAGGGAAGTGATGGAGTTTTATTTGGGAATGATGGTGCTGGGCTTAGGTTTGAGGCCCTCAAGTGGAGTCTAGCCCTTGTTAACTCAACATTTCAATGACCCATGGATATCATTTATTCTATGAAGCATGGGAGAGAACCAAGAAGCGAGGGTGAGAGAGGTTGAGGGTAATATTGTTCTCTTGAAGGAGATTGTTGGTGTCTACAACTTAACAACTCAAGTGGCAGTTCTGGCCCTCTCGACAACTCAAGGTGGTGAAGAAGGTGATGATATGCAGGATGGTGGTGTCAGGATGATGGAAATAGATGACAATATTTAATGCTCAAAGGAACATGCTTTCAGACTCGAAT
The DNA here is from genome assembly GCA_007115665.2 of Sequoiadendron giganteum. Classification (NCBI taxonomy): domain Eukaryota; kingdom Viridiplantae; phylum Streptophyta; class Pinopsida; order Cupressales; family Cupressaceae; genus Sequoiadendron; species Sequoiadendron giganteum. The sequence goes on from CM021109.1 coordinate 482,376,790, forward strand.
ATGTAGTTTTTTACTTTTTTGTTTGACTATAATACCATGTTTCTTCGATGTATTCAAAATTGAACCTTACACCCAATTTATATATAAAAACAAAACTCTTAAATAGATAAAATATTTTAAAATTAAAATTTTGTATTTTTTAAATACCTAATACTTAAAATTAAAATTTTATATTTTTTAAATAACTATACTTAAAATAAATCTACTAATAGCTTCCAACCCAACAATTTACCCCACACCAAAAGCCAATAGGAATTCTTCTTTAAAATTCTACTCTAGAGATTCATTTAACCTAAGAAGTTTTAGGAGAAAAGCTTTATAAGAGCTTCAAATTTTTATTAATATTTAAAATCGTAGAAATATATTAAAAATAAGATGCCATAAATTCGAAAAAATCAATTCTTCTTTAAAATTCTACTCTAGAGATTCATTTAACCTAAGAAGTTTTAGGAGAAAAGCTTTATAAGAGCTTCAAATTTTTATTAATATTTTAAATCGTAGAAATATATCAAAAAATAAGATGCCATAAATTCGAAAAAATCCTGACAGTAAAACGAGGAGATACAGTTTGTCAAGTGATGCCTTACCGTCAATTAACACTGTGTGAAAGTTCAGCTTGAAGAATGAAGAATGGCTTACAGAATAGTAGCAAATCTTAAACTGCTTGTGAAACCATTATCAAAAACACCCATTTTAACAAACAATCCGAAAGCCCTACCATGTGTTGAAAAGACCCAAATTTCATGGATCGGAAGGGCGTCATTATGGTCAATGAAAAAGGACCCTGCACTGGAAAAGGCCTTGAAAAGAAATCGGCGGTGGACGATCAACAATCAGCTCAAGAACATTCTTCAGAGGTGCCCACAACAGTCCGCTTCAGTAAAGTTCCTGCAAAAAAAATTCAACTCCCTCGACATCAGGCCAGGTAATATTATCAATTGGCTGAGAAAATACCCCTGTCTTTTCGATATCTATACAGAGAATTTCGAGACCTACTGCAGGTTTACAAAGAGAGTGAGACTCCTTATAGAGGAGGAAGAAACCCTAAAAGAGCAGCTGGAGCCTGTCATGGCTGAAAGATTGGCTAAAATACTCATGTTGACCTGGAAAAAGAAATTAAATATTGTGAAATTTAATGACCTAAGAAAATACTTTGGGTTACCCGATGATTATGTTCTGAGTATTGTTCCCAAGTATCCGGAGCTTTTTAGGGTTAGTGATTATAATGCCAAGAGAAATAGCTTAGAAATTCAGCTGGTTTCATGGGACCCTAGCTTGGCCGTTTCTGTTGTGGAGAGAAGAGCAGAGCAAATGATGCAGAAAACAGGTGGGGTTAATTTTGTGGAAGTGCCAATTTTTGTTAGTTGAGAAAGCTGTCTAATTTTAAATATTGAGTTTGGTAATTTTATTTACAAGAAAAATAATTTCCTTATGATTTTATACTGTTCATATGTTATATATATATCTTGAACAAAAGATCGAGGAAATTAGCCTATTGGTGAATATTAGTCGCTGATTCTTCCTTGAAACAGGGCAGAAGCTGTTGCCTATGTTTGAGAACAGGGCACCAGAGAGTGACGATAGTTTACAGGCAGAAAAGTTTAATAAATTTCAGGAAGTTCCATATATTTCACCATATTCTGGTAGTGAGGATTTGGAAGAAGAATCCGAACAGTTTGAGAAAAGAACAGTTGGGGTTATTCATGAATTGATTTCTCTGACAATGTGGAGGCGGGTCTCCATTGTGAAGCTGGCAAAGTTTCAGAGAGACTTTCGGTTTCCACGGAATTTGGTCAACATGTTGATGAGACATCCTGGGATTTTTTATGTTTCAAATAATAATGAAAGCCATACAGTAGTTCTCAGAGATGGTTATATTGAATCCGAGCTTGTTGAGAAGGATCCTTTGGTTGTTGCAAAGGAGAAGTTTGGGGAACTCATGCAGGAAGGGCTGTATGAGTTTACTGAGAGGCGGAGGAAAGCAAATTTGGAGAAGAGAAGAGCAAATAGACCTCTGTGGAAGATGAATAATGATTTTAAGAAGCTGGGAAGGGAAATTTTTGATAATGAAGTAGAGGAGAAAGAAGAGAAGCATCAGAAAGAAGCAAGAGAAAGGTTTCAGAAAGCATGGCATGGTCCTGATGCAAGATGAGTCCTGCAGATTGCTTATTAACAGACTATGCCACAAACTTATGTCCACACTTCACATGAATGCTGCCATTTTGCAGGTTTGCTTCAAATGCATTTTGAGCTAAATGACAAGATTGAGGACTTGTGTTATTTCTTGCTTTGTATAGACTATAGTTGTAGTCTCCTTGTATGCAACACACTTTATGTAGAAATCTTCATCCTTCAAATTATTTTCAAGCGAAGACAGGAGCAATTATTTAATGTCCCCCTCTCTGATGTTATTGTAATTGTGCAGGACAGATCCTCTTATCAGATGTGCAACGGTGACACTGTTAAGCTTTATCATTTGCGGGACTAGGGTGATTCCTTGTGTAATCAATTGGAACCTTTCGTCATCGGGAACCAGTTTGTATTGCCTGCTGGAGGATATCTATGCAACCATGCTCCAAATTGGGTGTCTTAATAAGCATGGGCTAGTGTTTCAGCTCCAATCCTTGTCATCTAAAAATCAAATTATAATTGTAGCATGCATAAGTAGTCTATGGAGAGATTCCTTTCCTAGAGATGAACGAGTTGTCGATAGCCAATATCACAGGCACACTGATATTTTCTTCACAGGTATATGTTTTGTGAACGATACCATTATGAAGTTTAAAATTTTTAGATTTGCTTCAAGTTGTTTTAGGTTGAAGCTTCTTAGATGCTATAAATTAAGAACATAAAATTCTTCTACTTTCTGCAGTCCCGAATAGCCTTTATTTATTAATATTGTTAAAAGCTGTCAGTCTATGTTGTACCTTATGATTTTGCTTCTGTACACAATCTGCAAGTGAATCCATATCTACTCTGTAATAACCACCCTAGATTTTTTTTTGAAAATATTGCAACTGGAAATGAGATTACAATGCAATATCCGTATCACTTTTTGATCACCTAGTACCCGAGATGGGCAAGGTGAGAGCATACAGTGAAAGAATTTACATGCCAAATCAAATTTCAGCAGTTAAAAATAAAACACTAGGTGGCAAGGCAACCGATATCACTTATTCAGTGGAGTACATATGCAGTACTGAAAGGAAATTCACTTCATGCTTATTTAGTGGAGTGATTAGTATAATGAAAATAACAACACTTCCACTTATCCAGCGGGAAGGAAAATTACAATGAAACCACTTGTTCAGTGGTGTGAGTAAAAACCAAGTCATCCACTTATTCAGTGCGCACCCATACAAGCTACCACTTATTCAGTGGGCGAGTACAAAAATCAAAGAGCTTATGCCAAATACACTGGCAGTAGTACCATCCAATGTTTACAATGTTAGCATCACATGCATCAATACCAAATAGGAGTGCAACTGTTGATTACAAAGTGCTGATAAAAGAAAGAGCTGCTGATATAAGTGCTGATGTAAATCAATATTGCTGTATCACCTCAATTTTAACCAATAATCATATTCATAACAAACCCACCCAACATGGAAACAACAGAAATATACCTTTTTGGATGTTGAATATTATGTTGATGCACGTCTGATTATTCTCAGAAAACATGCTGCAACAAGTTTGACAACAAGCAAACAATCTTTGCCAACTCACACCAACACACCCAACATGAACACAAGCTAGAACAAATCCCAAAAACAGCTACAAACTCCATCATAACTTGCTGGACAATGGATAGGTAAATCTGATAATGAAATCATGCAAGTAATAGGACTGTAATGGTGTTGGTGCAATGCAGCAATAGGCACAACACCCATAAATGTTATCAAAACTCTTCTCAAACTCAAAGTTCACCAATCTGATGTTTGAAACTTGCTTGTGACCCTAGGCGCCTCCATTTGGAGTGATAGATGCTTCAAAGACTAGGTGCTCCATCCTAGAATCCCGACGGCAACTTCCAGGGACATCCAGTGAATGGTATGGCCAAATCAATGGTCAAATCTCCAAGTCTTATACTGTATGACTTGCTTTAATATTGTTACTAACATCTCAAAAGATAGAGAAATGAGGTTCATACCCAGCAAATAAGACTCCCTTGGATGGTATGGCCAAGAGAGAAAATACAGCCTACTTGGAGAATGGTATGACCAGCTAAAACGTCTCCCAAAACATTTCAATATCTTCACAAATAAATCAGAACAGCACTTCAAAGAACATCAAAGATAGCCATCACTGCAACTCCAAAATGTAACTTCAATCTGTAGCACAACTGTAATCCTTGGATGGAATTACCAAGACCAGTTAGGGGGGTTTTCGTCTTTGAAATCAGGAACTCCAAGAGGGTTCTCGTCCTCAAGAAGCTTTGGAAGAACACAGGTTCATTCTAGCAACATAACAATAGCATTCACAAATCTAAACTCTCAAATGAGCCCTCAACCTCCTTTTATAACTTTTTTGGAGGCAAATAATCAAGTTAAAAATTAATAATTAATATAATTTTTCATGTGCCAAGTCCCCCAAGCCTAGGCATTCAATTTAAAATACATCTTAACACCTTTTCAGTGAGCTATTACACTAAGTTGCCACTTTATTATTTTTCAACATTAGACAACTTAAGTGAATGATTAATTAATAACTCAATAATTAACCCAAGTTGTGGAAAGCATTGAAATGACATAGAAATCAAATTTTGATCATACCAACATGATCATGAAGACTTGGGATGATGATCAGAGGCAACCGAATGACTTTCTAAAAATAGCCTGCTCTTCCAAGAAGTTTGGAGAGCTCCCAAAAGGTCGAAAACTGATTCTGAAAGCATTATTGGACTTACCAAGGTCAACTGAGCTCATTGCCAGCAACAACTCTGCAAGGTTGATCTTGCGTTCTCCAAGAACTTTGGAGATCTCCCAAACACACTAATTAGCCTTCAGATGAACTTGAAATTGGGCTAATTGTTCACAAATCAATATTGCTAAAATGGGGGGCATTATATGTTCTCTATAATTTGGATGTCTAGATTATGGGTTGGAAAGGTTTAAGGTGGACAAAATTGATGAATTATTTAATAAATGAAAATGAATCATGCATTCAACCATGCATTATACATTTATACTATGCATAAGTGCATTTACAAAGGTCAATGTAAAACCATGTACTTGAGTTTAGTATCAATCTCAAGACAGTCAGTAATATTGTTAAAGACTACTATCATAGGAAGTGTTCATGCCATTGACATGCAAGCCTTGTGTTGCAGAGTTAAAATGACCAAACTGAATAACCACTGTCTTGCTGATGATGATAAAGCTGGATGTCTAACAAGAATTAAAAAAATTTGGGTTATGTCTTTGTGCCTTTAAGAGTGCATGTAGGGCAGGTTCCTTTTCAAGACCTAGGAAACATACATAGGTTTTAGATATGATAATAATATGTAAAGAATAAAGATAAAGCATATTGGTTGGGACTTACTAAGTTTTTTCAGCAGATGTCATTTGGACATAAATTTTAAGCTCCCTTCCTAGGCCCATTCACCAAGAAGCTACCACTTTTTCACTAATTTATGATTTTGTAGGAAGAGGTTAAGTTAATTTTGGCTTGAAATTTATCTAGCACTGTGTGCATTGGATTTAGAAGAAAATTGAAATGAAAAGAATATTAAACTTCTATTCTTAAACCATTTTAAACCTCAAATCAAGCCTGCTTTTGATTTGCTTGTGCTTGGACAGTGGATAGTGGTCACTCAACAAGATGTGCAAACTTTATAGTAGTGTGTTCATGATGTAATTCAAAAATTCAAAGATTATAACCAATTTTGCTCCTTAGCCAAGAAGATGAAAGAGTTATAAGTTTATAGATTTTTTGGTGAAAATATGAATGGCCAATATTGATTTAATCAATCTTAAAGACTAAGACATGATTTAGAGTTAACTAGTTTGTTTGACTAGTTAATTCAATTGATTGATTAATCAACTAACTTGATTGATCAATTAACTAGCTTGATTGATCAGTTAGCTGACTTGATTGTTTAGTCAACTAATTAGTTAACTAATTTGATTGATGTGGAATGTGGAACTAACTAAATAGACATGAGTGAAATGTGGGATTGATTTATTGGTTAATTGGTTTTGATTGATGAATGAAATGTGCGTGAGGATAATTAGAATTATTTATTTATTTTAATTGGATATATGTGCATATATTTATTAGGAGCTAATTAATTAATTAATAATGATTAAGCAGTTAATTAGACATGGGGTGATAAACAGGCAATGATATTAATTAATTATTACAATGTAATTAGTTAATCGACAAGGCAAATTAATATGATGAAATCGATAAAACTTGCGTGATAAGACAATGAGAATAACTTGACAATAGAATTAGTTGATTGACAATAGAGTGATGATAGAATTAATTAGTTGGAATGATGAAGTTATTCAACAACATGAGACTAGGATAATTATGACAAATTGAAGGTGGCAAAATCTACATTTCTACAAGCAATACTTGGTTTTCCTTGGAATCTAAAATGCAAAGATATGCATCCATGGTTATGTTGGAAAAAGGCAAGATGGTTTTCATTAAATTTTCTTTATGCTTGGCTTTCTTTGGAAATTAAGATGCAAAGATACATTGCAATGTACTCAAAAACATTTTTGTAAAATAATTATAATAATTTATTGGATTAATTAGCAAATTAGATTTGTGCTAGACTCCTTATGGCACCATATGAGATTGTGCTTTTTGATTGGGGAGAAGGGGAAAGTGCAGCTTAGTTTTCATATAAAAAAAATTCAACAAATTCCCCCACATTAATGCATTGTGCCACTAAAGGAGTAGACATTTTTATTAAAAGAATGAAGCTCAAGGAGACAGGTTTTGTTAGTCCTAATAAAACAAGCAAGGTATTTGAGCTCTCTACTTGGGATCAAATTTAAAGCATTCAAGGTTTGTGACTCATCTCAGTGAGGTCCCACTCTTAATTGGGTTTTCCTTCTTTAGGTAGACACCAATCATGGGCCACTCATTTGTAGTGTAGGGGTAGAAGTAGGGTAGTTGTCCCCTAGAGATGGGATGTTTCCTTTGGCCAACTGAGTTGCTGTAAACTTGTAATATTATTGCAATTGTAGGTTTGTAAGGAACTCCAAGTTATAAATAAATAAATAAAAAGAAAGAAAGAAAGGTTTTTATTAGTTACCATCAAAGTTTTAGGACTTGGACTCGGCAGCCCAAAATAGGACTCGGACTTGGGACTCGGTATTGACTCAGCAAAAAACTCGGCTAGGACTCAACAAAGAAGAAACAAAAAAACAAAAAGAAATTAATGCATTTAGAGAACTTAAGAGCCTACTTTGATCAATTTGTCATAATTCAAATATTACACATGTCATATGATCTTCAAACACTCAATATTTGAAATTTCATCATTCATACTCATAGTTTCAAACTTTCAAATGTATAACAGCATTCATACTCATAGTTTCTAGTCAACCTGAGAGTCCTCATTTGGACTTGTGAGTCACTCACCAGGACTTGTTGAGTCCTAGCCTAGACTCTCCAAGACTCGGCTCACGGGTCCGTGGCGAGTTGACTCAACGAGCCCTAGGACTCGCGAGTTCCACGAGTCTTTGCCAGAACTTGGCGAGTCCTCAAACACTGGTTACCGTGATGACAAAACTATGTCACCAAGACTCAAAAGTTGAATCAATCATGATAGAAAAAGGTGAGAGTTCTTGAATCATCTCCTATCATAGAAGGCAATAAAATAAATAAAACATAAAAAATAAAGAAATTTATACCTGTGTTATGGTATTTTTAAGAAAAAAATAGAATTGTCATTCTCTATTTCAGATCATGGGAAAGGAGTCTTAATTTTTTAATGCATTGTATTTTAAACAAAGCACCCATCATGGTATTTAAAACTAGTTAAAGTTGACATTCTAAATGAAAAGTAATAATTGCAAGCTATTTTTTGTGTGGAGGAAATTTCTATACAACCTAAGGTTTGGATAAGAGATGGATGTTTTATTTAAATAGTTGTAGGTTTTGACATACGGGGATGAGGTAGTCAGAGTTGGAGCCAAACTAGGTAGTTCAAGAAATTGCAAACATTTGATCACTAAAAGTCAATTTGTCAAACTCAAATGACATTGTAGATATTCATTGTTTACTACTAAAATACTAATATCAGCAAATAACATCATATGGGTCTTCAAAAAGATCATCATCATTGAAATTATATGATGTAGGTAGATTGGAAGAACCAAAAGTGGTGCCATGTGTTAGTTTTAGGATCAGAAATGCAAATAAGCAGAAAATACTACACATAGAACAATGAACACAGTATTTTACCCTGGGAAAACCCTCCTACTCGAGGGAGAAAAACTCAGCAAAATATTCTCTTATAAATCAGAATAATAAGTGCAGAAATAGCACTCAAAATCAGGCCCTAGCAAGACCGAATCTCATACAATGAATCTGCACTTGAAGATAGTGTGATTTCCTTGAATACACAAAATAATATCACTTCTCCTTGAGTCGAATTTGCTGTTCTTGAAGGGCAAACCCGCTGCTGAAGAAATTCGAATTGGAATGGAGTGAAATTGATGATTAAGGTGGAGACACCTTCTCCTTTATATAGCAAGCTAGGCCAGGTCAATTCTAGGGCCGACCTAGCAATATAATATTTGTTTATAATAACATGTTAGGCCGACCTACCTTTGTTGAATTTTGCTTAGGGAAATACCTCATGCAGCTATAAAACACTAACACTCCCTCTTAGCTAGGGAGGTGTTCTCAAATATCCTCGTCATGGAGTCTCTCAACATGACGTCCACAATGGCTACACCCAATTGTGGAAAACACAACTCAGTCTCAGAGATGTGATCTGTACAAGGGCTTGCACCTCATATTTCTCAGTCTCAAAGAAATATACACTACGAGGGCTTTCACCTCATATTTCTCGGTCTCAGAGAAATATACACTACAAGGGCTTTCACCTCATATTTCTCCGTCTTAGAGAAATATACACTACAACAAATCTTCATGATGCTGTGTCTCCCTTTGGAGCTCCAAGTACCCGCATCAATCTCCCAACCTCCACGTGCAAGATTGCTTGCAATGCTTGCCTTAGAGGAACGGTTTCCAACGCACACCTTTGACACTACTGACTTGCTAGAGTCCAGGACTGTCCTCCTCGACCTCATCCCAAATCACCCTATTTTGAATAGGTTTGTGGTGCTACCAATGTCAAAACAAGGTTGACTGCCTTGTGCATTTTTGTTCTCTGCAATTGAAGAGGTCTTCCAAGGACTTAGCACCTGGCCTTGCAACACTGCAACCCACTTAGCTGACACCTTCACTTCTTCTCAATGAGTCACTTTAGTTCCTTGAGTCATAGGACACATAACTTCCTCTCAATATAGAGATTACAAAAATCCTTTGGAAGTGAACTCCCCTCCATTGACTGATCTTAGAACCTTAATCCTCTTCCTGGACATGATCTCATCTCGTGCCTTGAATTCTCAGAATCTAACTCCCTTTGAATGGCAGGAATGTAATCGAGGGATGAATCCATATCCATAGGAGCCTTTTGCTCCTCACTGACTAATCTCCAAGAATCGTCACCTCAAATAATGAGGTCTTCAATATATCTTCAAATAATCCAACATCCTTTTGCTCCTCGATTCATCCTCGATTTGCAACTGATCTGTATCAGAATCTAATTTTGCCTGCATAAGTTGATGATTTATTTCCTCCAATTTTTGAATTTCTGTGATTAGTGTTTCCTCTTTCTCCTCAAATTCCTTGATATGAGTTTCCAATTCACGCTTTAGTACCCCAATTTTGTCACTAAGTTTGGTGGATTGGTCCGTATCCTCATCCTGTGGAGGAGATGTGCATCTCACTCCACAATCTGATGAAACAGGGAAAATCTCATCGGACTTGGAGATGTTATTCACTTTCATTTGCAGATCATTCTCCAATAAATTAGCTTTACTTACACATTTCCCATTCTCCTCTTCTAGATCATGTAGCCTCCACTGAAAGTGATTACTTAGATTTTGAATTTGTACAGATTTATTCTTATGCTCCACTTCTTTGGCATTCAGTTCAGCCTCTAAGCCAAGGATTCCTCTTGAAGTTCAGCATTCCTTTGTGTGATTTTATCAACTTCAACAAGTCCTTGCATGCTAGCTGCCAACTTTTCCATTAACAAAACGTTCTCTGCCTTTAACCTTTCAACCTCAGCTTCTGTAGAATGTAAAGACTGTTGCAATGTAGTTTTCTCATCTCTGACTTGTTCAACTATGTTTTGGAGAGCATCGGTCTCAGCCTTCAGGCCCATTAACTGAGTAATCTGTCTCCTTAGACTGTCATTTTCAATTTTAAGTTTTTGTTTTTCATTTTCAACTGCAACAATCTTTAGTTCAATCCCCTGAACTTTTTCTTGAAGATCTGTCTCTCTAACTATTGCATCCCCCAGCTGCCTATGCACATGTCCGAGGTTGAAATGCAGCTCTTCTCCCTTTTCCTGGGAACATCAACTTCAAGCTTCAACTCTTTAACTTCACTTTCACATTTATGCTTGACTTGCAAAAGCTCTGCTTCACTCTGTTTAACATTTGCCAACTGTAACTGCAGAGAATCTTCAAGGTTCTTCTTTGCTTCGTGAAGACCTGATGCTTCATTAAGAGCTTCAGTTAGGATCCTCTCCTTCTCCAAGAATACTAAGTAAATCTGCCTGGAAAGGATTTGTACTTCCTTCTGTAGATTCTCCAGTATATTTTCATTCTCTGGATATAAATGGCCAACAATTTTATCTGCATTTATACATGTCTCTTCATACTCTCTTGTGTTAAGTTGATATGCTTCTGATTTTGGAGGCCAAATGCCTCTTTCCTCTTCCAAATTTCTCAGCAGGATAGGCAAATCTGACTCTAAATACTTGATTTGATTGAATGAAACAGAAATATCCCCTATCATCTTCTGCAAGTGCTGCTCTACATTGCTTTGAGACTCAAACAAATTAGAGCATTTTTACTTAAGTTCTGAATTTAATTCCATAGCTGTAGTGTGTTCTCTTTTAAGGTTCTCTAGTGTCCATTCCAGTAGTTGCTGCTCCCTCTTACAAGAGTCTACCTCTGCTAGAGTGGCAGATAACTTACTTTGTGATTCATCGAGTGCCTGGAGTAATTTCACATTTTCTTCTTTAAGATTAAGCCAAACTGTTTTCATCTCGGCCTGGAGATTGAAGCATGTAGCCTTGGCATTCTCAAGGTCTAGTCTGAAGAAGTCACGTTCTTCTGCTGGAATTTTCAATTGTATATCTAAACTATGTACTTGTTTTAAAAGGTGAGAAATTTTGTCTTCTTTTTCTTTTAGCTGGCTCTCAAATCCTTCTTTTATGTGTTCTAATTCCATGGCTCTCTTCTCAAGATTAGTCTTAGCCAATAAATTTGACTCTGCATCAGCTCTAAGCTGTGATGCCATGGCCTTCGTTATATTCATAATCATTCCCTATATCTGTACTTCATCTAATATTAAATTGACTCCTTCAGATATGAGTTGTCTTATACTGCTTAGCAAATCTGATCAGATCTTTTCTAAACCTGCTCTGTGATACCATGTTAATTTCAGGATCAAAAATGCAAATAAGCAGAAAATACAACACATAGAACAATGAACACAGTATCTTACCCTGGGAAAACCCTCCTACTGGAGGGAGAAAAACTCAGCAAAATATTCTCTTATAAATCAGAATAATAAGTGCAGAAATAACACTCAAAATCAGGCCCTAGCAAGGCCGAATCTCATACAATGAATCTGCACTTGAAGATAGTGCGATTTCCTTGAATACACAAAATAATATCACTTCTCCTTGAGTCGAATCTCTGCTGCGCTTGAAGGGCAAACCTGCTGCTGAAGAAATTCTAATTGTAATGGAGTGAAATTGATGATTAAGGTGGAGACACCTTCTCCTTTATATAGCAAGCAATATAATATTTGTTTATAATAACATGTTCGGCTGACCTGCCTTTGTTGAATTTTGCTTAGGGAAATACCTCCCGCAGCTATAAAACACTAACACCATGACACACACTAAAATTATGCTTACTATTAAACTCCATAAATGTAGCATTTTGGGAAGTGGAAGCATCTAAGCTAGTGTGCTTTGGCTCTATAGCTTATGATTTCATGTCCGCTTCCTTGTAATCATTTTGTTTGTGTGAAAGAAGGCTGAAGTTGGAATGCACATATACTAGGTCCTCTTACCTTTCTTGAGTGCAAGCAATTGCGCTTTATTGATTGGATGGAATGTGTACTCCAATTTTGCTTAGATGTAGATGAATTGACAGCCTATTGAGGCAAAGTTAGAGAGTTAGAGTTTTAAATATTAAGATCATAAAATAAACTTCAAACTTGAAAATGCTTGTCTTTTTATTTTAGATAGAAAACTTATAAAACTTGGGATAAAACTTTGATCATTAGAGGTTGGTAGGTGTTGGAAATTTTGGCAATGGATATACCATCAATTGTGAGCATCGGTGTTACTCGAGGATGCGTCCCCGGTCCAAAAACACTCGTCTCTATCCCGGGGACGTCTCGGGGATGGTTAGGGGACGTCCCCTAGACATCCCCGGATTTTCCAAAAACCTCAGAAATGTCTTGGAAAGCCAAGGATGTTTGGGCTTGAGGCAGGGGACAGCCAGTCGTCCTGCCAACGGTCGGGGATGTCTGGGAAGTCTCCTAACTGTCTCAGGGATGGCTAGTCGTTCCTTGCCTCAGGCCCTTGATTTAAAAAAAAATACTTTCAAGTTGAAAAAAAAGCGTTATTTTTTGTTGTCTTGTGGGTCCCCACCTCCCAGCTCGCCCTTATGAGGAATTGTAATGGCCACCCCTAATATTTTTTTTTGAAAAACTCTGTATGCTGATTGTATTGTTCTGCTGTGGTGTTTAGTTGATTGTTTTTATTGTTTTCATGATGCATAACAACACATTGCATATTGCAAATTGAAGAAAATATTAAGAAGAAACATGGCTTCCTTTAATGAATAACAACTTATGATAAGAGCATTTGTTACAGTTCAAAATCAGACAATTACAAATGTTGATCAGACCTGATAAGAGCAGTTTTCAAACCTGGTAGTGGCTTACAATGGCAGCAGTTCAACATAACCTTGCCCAACTTGTCTCATGCATGAAATGCCCAAGTTGCCACAACCAGCTACTTGATCACTGCAAAAAGGCAGAATAAGAGGTCTATACAACAACAGACCCTTATTCATGAAACCCCCAAATGGCATGATTCCGAAGATAGGGCGATTTGCCCTTATAAATCAGACCTCCACTGTTAAAACCAAACAATAGCTTGAAGGATGGTGCCCAGGTGAGAGGATTCCAACACACCAATACCCATAAAGATGTGCCAAGTACAAATGGAGTTATGAAAGAATTTTACCTTCAACTACTGGTAAAAAATGAGTTTCCAGAACTTCTGATAATGCAGATCAGTCTTCAGAAAATACCCAAAATCGCCCTCCAATCACCACCCACAAAGAGCCAAAAACTAAACAACACTCACAGCAATAATCCATCACCAAAATACCTCAAAACCTGCTTCAAAATATCGGGAAAATCTTCATCTTCACCACCCAAAAACACTGAAAATCAAAACTCTGTGATGCCCTAGGTGTTCCTTGAGAATAGAAACACTCCAATCCGGCTAGGGTGGATCTCTCACCACCGAAACCAGCAACGTGAGAAGAGGGTCTTCGTCCTTAAGTTGCCAAAATACCCCATATGCAAATGAGAGCACAAACTCATATTTATAAAGTGGGGGAATAATTAGGGCAACTTGCTTTTGAATTTGAATATATTTCCCTCTCATTTCACTTTATGAAATGACATGAAATTACCCCAAGAGGGGCGCCCAACTTTCTGCCTCCAAAATTCCACTTTTGGTTTTTAATTTAAAATTGACATTAAGCCCAAACTAGGCGTCCCACTTTATGAGGCATAACATTAGCCTTTAAAAATGATAAATAAACCTCTTTTCTAGGCATCCACTTGAAATACATGGCCCCTCTTTTAAAACTGTTGATGTTATAGCAGCTTAGGGCTGCACTTCCATTACACACATTTCGAGAAGGATGCATAAATTAAATGGTAGCCTTTCGGCTATTTAATTTATGACAATAACATTTAATAAACATAAAGGGCCGACCCTATATGGTTCGCATGTTTTGTTTATTGTTTGGGCCGACCTATCTTATAATATTAATTATTGTGTTTCTTCATAGAGGGCCGACCTAACTTGAAGAGTCGCCTCATTTGTATATATACAAGTTCTTACTTGTCATTATGATAATTTCAAGTTCATCAAGTATATTCGCAATTAGAGCAGAAGTTCGCACCTTCATAGCAGCAGTTCGAATTCAAGGAAGATCTTATTCATTTGTATATCTTGCATCTAGGAGAGGTGCAATTTCATTGTATCAATCATTGGCCATTGCTGGGCCTAAGTTGTAAGCAGATTTCTGCTCTTGTTCTACCTTATATAAGAGAAATATTTGCTGGGTTTTTCTCCCTCAAGAGGAGGGTTTTCCCAGGGTATCTTGCTGTGTTTTATGTCTTATGTGTTGCAATATAATAAATGCTTTCAGTTTATGATCTGATCTAAGAAATACTAACATGGTATCAGAGTGGGTTTGAAAAAGATCGTGATCAGATTTAGTTTGCAGCACTCACTCTAATCTTTTTCAGTCTATCTCCTAATTCAAATTTCAAGATGGTGAATGGTCTGAAAATCGAGGATAGACTCGAAGGAGTTTTGAACTACACATCATGGAGGTTTAGGATTATGCTCACATTGGAAGAGAATGATTTGGCTGAGTTTGTGAAAACAAAAGTTCCCGAACCTGAGGAGGAAGAAGAGAAGTTGCAGTGGAGGAAGAAAGATACTAGGGCAAAGAAAGTGTTGGTTGATTCCGTCAAGGATCATGTTGTACCGATTGTCTTCAAGTTGGATACAGCATGAGAGATGTTTACAACTTTGGAAGAGATGTATGAAATCAACAACACCAGTCGAGCACTTGCATTGAAGCAACAACTTCATCATGTGAAAATGACGAAAGGAGAATTTGTAATTACTTATTTCATGAGGATTTTAGAGATAAGAGATCAGCTCTCCACAATTGGTCACATGATTGATGACAAAGACTTGACTATGCTTGCTCTCAATGGTCTTCCGCTTTCATGGGAATCGTTTATTCAAGGAATCAGTGCAAGATCTAAACTTCCCAAGTTTGATCGATTGAGGATTGACTGCATTCAAGAGGAGTCGAGACAAGCGGCTAGGGGCATTGGTCAAAGTTCGAAGAATGAAGAAATACATGTTCTTGCTTCTCATTCATCGAAGAAAGGAAAAGGTTTTAAGAAAGGGTTCTTCAAAAGGAATCGAGAAAATGGAAATGATGGTGCTCTTGCCTTAAAAAGGAAACGAGATATGTCCAAGATTCAATGCTTTCATTGTGATAAGTATGGTCACTTTGCGAAGGAATGTCCTCTCAGACTTAAGCAGCAGGTTGCCACCGCAAATGTTGAAGAAGTTGCTCCGTAGAAGGACTCTGGTGATTATCTGTTCTATTCAGCCTTGTCAAGCAATGTATCTACCGACGCCAACACTTGGCTGATTGATAGTGGTGCCTCTAGGCACATCACTGGTTTCAGGGGACACCTTTCAAACTTAGTGGAGAGTAACTCTAGTGAACAAGTCGTTATTGGAGACGATGCTAGATATTCAGTGAAAGGAGTTGGAAACTCCACTCTTCATTTGGATTCCGGGATCTCATTGGAGTTAAATGATGTATTGTTCGTTTCAGGGATAAAGAGGAATCTTGTCTCCATTTCAGCATTAGAAGACAAGGGTTATCAAGTTGCATTTTCCAAAGGCAAAGTTCTTATATGGGCAAAGAACTCCAACTTCAAAACTGCTCAAGTGATTGGAGTTAGACATGAATGTCTCTACAGGCTATGCACTCGCCCCCTTCAAGCTCTTGTGCATAACTCTTCCAGCATATGTGATCTTTGGCATCGGAGATTGGCCCACATTCACTTTCGTGCATTACCTATCATGGAGAAGATGGTCACCGGCCTTCCGAAATTCAACCAGGAACATGAAGGTACATGCAAAGGATGCGCCCTAGGCAAGAATACAAAAGGTATGTTTCATTCTAGTGAAAGTAGGTCTAAATGTATTCTTGATCTCATTCATTCTGATTTATGTGGTCTAATGTCTATTGCATCTTCTAGTGGTTTCTTGTATTACATTATTTTTATTGATGATTACTCTAGCAAGACTTGGATTTATTTCTTGAGATCTAAAGAATCTAAAGAAGTATTAGAAAGATTCAGAGAATTCAAGGCACAGGTTGAAAACCTGTCTGGGAAAGGGATCAAGGTTTTGAGATCCGATAATGGTGGAGAATACACCTCTGGCACATTTCGTGATTTCTGTATTGAAGCAGGGATTAAGAGGGAGTTCAGTGTTACCTATAATCCACAACAAAATGGTATTGCTGAAAGGAAAAATAGGTCTATTGTGGAAGCAGTAAAAGCTATGATCCATGATCAAGATCTACAAATCTCTCTCTAGGCTGAGGCATCTAGGACAACTGTCTATGTTCAGAACAGGAGTCCCCACAGGATCTTGGAGAATAAAACTCCTGAAGAAGCATTCTTAGGGGTGAAACCAGAAGTTAGTCATTTGAGGATCTTTGGTTGTCCAGTATATGTTCATATTCCAAAGGAAAAGAGAACAAAGTTAGAACCTTTTGGGAAGAAGGGAATTCTGGTGGGCTATAGTGAGACATCAAAAGCCTACAAAATCTACATTCCAGGTCAGAAGTCTATTGAGATCAGTAGAGATGTCACATTTGAGGAAGATGTTGCCTTCAGAAGATCCAAGGGCACTCCTATGGAGATCGATGAAGAAGAACCTCCTCAAGATATGGAAGTTGACCATATTCCTGAGAATCAGTAGGAGGTTCTAGAACCTAAAGAAGAAGATGATCCAGTTGAACCCTTGGATCCTACTGATGGGCCTTTAGATATTGTGATTGGAAAGAAAAGACCTCTTTGGGCTCGTAGGACAATGCAGGAGGCATAAAGCCCCAAGAGGAGCTTTTAGAGAAAGCAAGAGACCTCATAAGTTCTCTAGTTATGTTGCCTTGATGAGTCAGATCATTGAGTCAGAGTCTTCAAGCGTCGAAGAAGCTTCTAGTCAACAAGTATGGAAAGATGCCATGACTGAGGAGTATCAGTCCATACTTAAGAACGATGTTTGGGATATAGTTCCTAGACCCAAAGGCAAATCTGTGGTGTCTTCTAAATGGCTCTTCAAAATCAAGCATGCAGCTGATGGGAGCATTGAGAAGCACAAGGCAAGATTCGTGGCTAGAGGGTTTTCACAAAAAGAGGGAGTTGACTATGAAGAAACTTTTGCTCCTGTGGCTCGATATACGTTTGTCAGAACCATCATTGCTATTGCTGCATCTAGAGGATGGAAGATTCACCAAATGGATGTAAAGACAACCTTTCTGAATGGTGTAATAGAAGAAGAGGTTTACATTGAGCAACCCGAAGGATTTGAGGTGCATGGGAAGGAGTCTCATGTTTGCAAGCTGAAGAAGGCCCTGTATGGTCTTAAGCAAGCCCCTCGTGTTTGGTACGAAAGGATTGATCAGTATCTATTGAGTTTGGGTTTCTCAAAGAATGATGCAGATTCTAACCTCTACTTCAAGGTAGTAAATGGTGAAGCTTTGATTTTGGTTTTGTATGTTGATGATTTGATTATCACTGGTGAGGAACACCTAATTCTAAAATGCAAGAAGGAGTTAGCCTCAGAGTTTGAGATGAAGAATCTAGGTCTCATGCATTACTTCCTTGGCTTAGAAGTTTGGCAAAAGCCAGATGAGATGATTCTAAGTCAAGGCAAGTATACTATTGACATTCTCAAAAGGTTTGGCATGATTGACTGCAAACCTACGTCTACACCCATGGAGACTAATCTAGATAAGTTGAAAGAGGCTGCAGCTAGTTCAGATCCAGTGGATTCTACTATGTATAGACAGTTGATTGGTTCATTGATGTATCTAGTTAACACTAGACCTGACATCTGCTATGCAGTGAGTGCACTTAGCCAGTTTATGTGTGAACCAAGGCAAATACATCTTGTTGCAGCTAAACATATCCTAAGATACTTGCGTGGCACGATTGGATATGGGTTGAGATATTCTTCAGGTGAGGACTTGGAGTTACATGGCTTTACTGATTCTGATTGGGCAGGATGTGTCTCAGATCAAAAGAGCACCTCTGGTTGTTGCTTCAGTTTGGGTTCTGCTATGATTTCTTGGTGTAGCAGGAAACAGTCGTCAGTGGCTTTGAGTACAACCGAGGCAGAATACATTGCAGCTTATGTAGCAGCTCGTGAGGCAGTATGGCTTCGTAAGCTCCTTGTAGGATTGTTTGAACAATCAATGGAGCCTACCATTATACATTGTGATAACCAGAGCTGTGTAAAGCTTTCTGTCAATCCCGTGTTTGATGACAAAACAAAGCATGTTGAGATCAAGTACCATTATATTAGAGATATGGTACTAAGGAAAGCTATACAGTTGAGGCATATCAGCAGTGATGAGCAAACGACAGACATTCTCACCAAGCCTCTCTCCAGGATTAAGTTTGTGTACTTTCGAGAAAAGCTTGGTATGGTGGAGAATGCAGCCTTGACTGAGAAAGAGTCTCAGTATCAGTGATCCTTAAATCAGTAATGCATTTCTCTATTGAGAGAGATTTGAGGTGCAAGTCCTTGGTAGTGCATTTCTCTTCGAGATTTGAGGTGAAAGCCCTTGTTTCCACCCTCTGGGAGAGCTATGGTGGATGTCATGTGTGTGACTCCATGACAACATCACGTGAGGGAATCCGTGATGATTTACTTGTGCTTGTGTATCACCCTCTGGAGGAGCCATGGTGAAAGTCACATTGAGGTGACAACATCACATTAAGTGATGAGCACTTGTACATACCATCTATGGAGGTAGCCATTATGGTTGATATCACGATGAGGTGATATTCTATTTGTTTTCATATTGACATGATGTGTCTTGTGCAGGTGGAAGTATCATCCCTAGCTGAGAGGGAGTGTTGATGTTATAGGAGCTTAGGGCTGCACTTCCATTACACACATTTCGAGAAGGATGCATAAATTAAATGGTAGCCTTTCGGCTATTTAATTTATGACAATAACATTTAATAAACATAAAGGGCCGACCCTATATGGTTCGCATGTTTTGTTTATTGCTTGGTCCGACCTATCTTGTAATATTAATTATTGTGTTTCTTCATAGAGGGCCGACCTAACTTGAAGAGTCGCCTCATTTGTATATATACAAGGTCTTACTTGTCATTATGATAATTTCAAGTTCATCAAGCATATTCGCAATTAGAGCAGAAGTTCGCACCTTCATAGCAGCAGTTCGAATTCAAGGAAGATCTTATTCATTTGTATATCTTGCATCTAGGAGAGGTGCAATTTCATTGTATCAATCATTGGCCATTGCTGGGCCTAAGTTGTAAGCAGATTTCTGCTCTTGTTCTACTTTATATAAGAGAAATATTTGCTGGGTTTTTCTCCCTCAAGAGGAGGGTTTTCCTAGGGTATCTTGTTGTGTTTTATGTCTTATGTGTTAATAAGTGCTTTCAGTTTATGATCTGATCTAAGAAATACTAACAAAAACAACATTGTGCAACTAGGCCAAGGGGTCCTTTTTAATTTAATTTAATTCAAAATACCTCTCTTGGGCGTCTATGCTCATAAGGAAACTATTTCACTTTTGTTGCCTTCTAAAACAACGTTAAGTTATCATATTAGGCACCAAGGTACATTTCGATGACCACCTACCCCCTCAGTTAAGTTATGAAGTTATTTTATAAAAAATAACTTGAGTGACTGATAAAAAAAGAATATCAAATAATCCAACCTTAGGTTCTCCAACTCCACCATAGAAATAACACTGCCGAGAACACTATGGGTCTGAGACCAGTTATTGAAAATAGAAAATCGTCGCTGGCAACTCATATAAGCCAAATCATCTCTTCTTAGAAACATGAGTTTCTTCAAATCGTCTCCTTTCTCTTTAACTTTATTGGCTGTTTGACCTTTTGTTGTATCCGCTTTTATCTATATTTGGTGACTCCCTGTCATATTTGACTCTTGAAGCTTGAATGCAAGGTAGCTGTTTTTGCTTCAAGCCACGATAAATTGCTAAAAATAGTAAATACTCCAAATCACCAAATTGGCACAAAACATTAGAGTTCATCTGACAATTGCCACACACTGCCCAAACAGGAAACCTTGCATTGCACTACTGTCAGGACCGGTTACTAAATATAATACTTACGAAAAATAGTAAGTGAGTCAAAACCAAACTAGCCCGAATGAGGACATCGAAAATGGGGACATTACAGTCCTCCCTTCCCAAAGATTGCTTGTCCTCAAGCAATGCCATGGTATCCACCATAACAACTGATCGAAAACAACTGAACCCAAGTGTTATCTCGAGATCCCAAGTCAATATCTACAAATGTCCACAATGCTGTCGTTGCACCACTTTGATCATAACCGACAATCCATCGTGCTCATACTGCAGTTCCCTGTAAGGGTTGAAGCCTATACCATGAAACATCTCCCACCGAAGCATCCCGATAGTGTCCATGACTACAATCCCAGTACCTAACATGATCTTGGGCAACTGAAAGAAATATCTGTGCAACGCATAACCATACTCCTCAAGGTATCATGCAAAGTCATAACTTCAAATGTGGACTCCTCCAATCTTCTTGCTAAAAGGGAGACAATCCTTTGCAAGAGTTCAACAAACTCACCAACATGACACCATATGGATCTAACATGTCTTCTTTGTACTAATCTGATACAACCATGAAGACTAGTAAAAACACTTACTGTTCCAACCCCAAAGGTTACTGAATGATGAACCCAAGCATACAGAAGTTCACTGTCCTGAACCTACACCGAGTGTAAATTATCAAAGTTTACATCACAAATCTTCATAAGATGAACTCCCTGAATTATGAAGGTTTGAAGTAAACAATAATGTCTGCTGTTTAAAACTGAAAGCAGTGGAGTACAATCTGATTTTAGTGCTCTACACAAAGAACAATAGCAACAGCAATGAATTTCCCAAGTACAAGCATGCGTGAAAAACACTGGGTTGCCCGAAAATAACTCAAAAGTGGTTGGAAACACCTCCAAGCAATCTCCAACTCAAATCTATTACTTCCTTGGCAAAGAAGAAAGTGCCAACTCCCTTGAATGAGAGCAAACCAAAAATTGAAGTGACTGACCTGCAATCCAAAAATTAGCTCAACACTGAAATTCTTATCCATTCTTTGCCAAGTTACACTCCCAAGAGTAACCATTTGTTCATTACTCCAATCCTTACTTAAAATCTATCTCCAATTCATTTGTAGATAAGCAAATTGGATCACCAAATGGTTGGTAAAGAAAGGAACAACATCATTAATTCTGAAATTTTCATCATTATACCTCCAAATGTCCTCCCTTCCATTCCCAATTAACTTTATCAATCTTTGTTGAGGATCCCAAGCATGGGTACCCAACCAAGAATGATCTCCAACATGCCTACAAAGGTGCACAACATAACTCCAAGTGCCATCCAAATCAACATGCACATCGTGGAAATTTGTGACTTCTTTAGTAATCCCTTGTAGCCCATCCATGAAAGCACCAACAACTGAAATACGAGGAGCAATTGTTGCCATCAAAACCATCCCTAAAGAAAGATTAATATAATATATAACATCACTCAGTCCAAAGGATGGATTGTCAAACATGTAGATGTTTTGTTTAAATCCTTCTTTCTCCCAAATTACGTAAGTAAAAGGCTTTAAACCACCTTTCCTTGCTGCTGTTGTGAAATTTTCAGCAAGCTCTAGAACATTGTTTGGAAACTTTTCAAAATCTGAAAAGTTAAAGTCTTCATAAATCAATACATCCCATGAAGATACTGCATCTCCTAATGTCATAATACTCCCTATGCAATCTTCATTTACCTCCTCCTTTGCACATTTCATATCTGGTGGTCTCCCAGGAGGGTAACTAATCACCTCATAATGTGAACTTAAATCAAAACCACGTTCAAAACCACATTCCAACCCAAGTTTTGAATCTTCTCCCAGATCCCATACCTTGCTATTTTCACCAAATGTAATGCTACAACCAGGAGTTGCCCCATCACCCAACCCAAAAAGTGGATTGTCATATGCTATATCTGTTAGTTTTAGACCAGAAATGCAAATAAGTAGAAATACAAAACACTGAACAACAAAACACATCAAAATACCCTAGGAAAACCCTCCTTCTCGAGGGAGAAAAACCCAGCAAAATATATCTCTTATATATTGAAAGAATAAGAGCAGAAATCTGCTTACAACTCAGACCCAACACAAGGCCAAATTTGATACAATGAATGGTGAAACCTCTCCTTGATACAAATGAATGTAATTCTTCTTGAAATTTGATATGTTGCTAAAGATGGCGATCTACTGCTAAGTGCGAACTACTTCTTGAAAATGCGAATTGAAATGAGAATGAATTGATGATCAAATGGGGTATCTTAACCTCCTTTATATACAAAGATGGTCGACCTCTTCTCTAGGTCGCCCCCCTATCCCTATAAAAATAGAAAATAGAAAATATTTATTTGTATATCAAGAGGCCGAGCTGCCTTGAGCATTATTTCATTTTATCTAGGAGAAAAATATCTTCCGCCGCTATAACACTAACACTCCCTCTTAGCTAGGGAGAAATTTTCCAGATATCCTTGTCATGGAGTCTCTCAACATGACACCCACAATGGCTACACCCATTTGTGAAAAAAAAATCACATCTCAGTCTCAGAGATGTACAAGAGTTCATAACGGAGTCTCTCAATGTGATGTCGTCATGGAGTCTCTCAACATGACGTCCACCATGGCTACTCCCATGTGTGGAAAGAAACACATGTACAAGTGTCCATCATGTAGTCTCTCAACGTGATGTCGTCATGGAGTCTCTCAACATGATGTCCACCATGGCTACTCCCATGTGTGGAAAGAACCACATCTCTGTCTCAGAGATGTATGAGGGCTTTCGCCTCATGTTTCTCCGTCTCAAAGAAATATGCTTTATAGCAAAGCTCACTGATGCTGAGTCTCCCTCTCAGCAAGGGTGACATTCTCCACTACTCCAAGCTTATCTCAAAAATATGCAAACTTCACTTGGGAAAGAGGCTTGGTGAGAATATCAGCCGTCTGATCATCAGCGCAAATGTACTTGAGTTGAATTGCTTTCTTCAACACCATGTCTCTGATGTAATGATACTTGATCTCCACATGCTTTGTCCTATCATGAAATACTGGATTTATTGAGAGCTTCACACAACTTTGATTATCACAATGAATCATAGTCGGCTCCAATGTTTGACCAAACAATCCTGCAAGGAGCTTTCGAAGCCACACTGCTTCTCGCACTGCCACATATGCTGCAATATATTCAGCCTCTGCAGTGTTTAATGCTACAGAAGTTTGCTTCCTACTACACCAAGAAATCATGGCAGACCCCAAACTGAAGCAACATTCAAAGGTGCTCTTCCTATCAGTTACACTCTCGGCCCAATCAAAATCAGTATAGCCTTGTAACTTCAGATCTTCACAGGAAGTATATCTCAAGCCATATCCCACAGTGCCACACAAGTATCTCAAAATATGCTTTGCTGCAACTAGATGTATTTGTCTTGGCTCACACATGAATTGGCTGAGAGCACTCACCGCATAACAAATGTTTGGTCTAGTGTTGACTAGATACATCAATGTTCCAATCAATTGTCTATACATGGTGGGATCTACCAAATCTGAATCAGTTGCCGAGTCACTCAACTTCTTCAAATTTGTCTCCATAGGTGTAGACATAGACTTGCAGTCTATCATCCCAAATCTCTTCAAGACTATAGTGTATTTTCCTTGACTTAGAATAATCTCATTAGGTCTTTGCCACACCTCCAGTCCCAAGAAGTAATGCATAAGACCAAGATCCTTCATCTCAAACTCGGAGGCTAACTCTTTCTTGCATTTGACAATGAGATACTCTGCTCCAGTGAGAAATAAATCATCAAAATAAAGAATTAATATCAAAGCCTCACCATCAACTACCTTGAAGTAAAGATTGGAATCTGCATCATTCTTGGAGAATCCCAAGCTCATCAAATATCTATCAATCCTTTCATACCATGCACAAGGTGCTTGCTTAAGGCCATACAATGCCTTCTTCAATCTGCATACATGAGACTCCTTCCCATGAATCACAAAACCATCTGGCTGCTCAATGTACACTTCTTCTTCAATCACACCATTAAGAAATGCAGTCTTTACGTCCATTTGATGTAACTTCCAGCCTTTAGCGGATGCAATAGCAATAATTGTTCAGATAGAAGTGTATCGAGCAACATGAGCAAATGTCCCCTCATAATCTATTCCCTCCTTCTGAGAGAATCTTCTTGCCACAAATCTCGGCTTGTGTTCTCAATGCTGCCATCAGCTGCATGCTTGATTTTGTAGAGCCATTTGGAAGACACTACCGATTTCCCTTCAGGTCTCAGAACAATATCCCATATATCATTCTTAATGATGGACTGATATTCCTCTGTCATTGCATCTTTCCATACCTGCTGGTTGGATGCCTCCTCGAAATTGGAAGGCTTAGAATCAATGATGTGACTCATTAATGCCACATAGCTTGGAAACTTCTGCGGTCTCTTTCTTTCCCTAAAGGTGCCTCAAGGAGTTGCAAACATTTCTACCTCTTGCATAGTTTGTCGAGCCCATAGAGGCCTCTTCCGACTTACGACAATGTCTCTAGGCCCATCAGTTGGATCTATAGGATCAACCGGATCAATAGTCTCGGCTGGTTCATTTGACTCCCTCTAAATGTCAGGAGTATGATCAGGAGATATGTACATATCTTGAGAAGCCTCCTGCTCTTCACTATCTATCTCCATGTAAGACCCTTTAGATCTTTTGAAGGCTACTTCCTCTTCAAGGAGACATCCTTGCTGATCTCAATCTGTTTCTGCCCTGGAATATAGACTTTGTAGGCCTTTGAAGACTCACTGTATCCCACAAATATACCCTTCTTGCCTGAAGGTTCTAGCTTTGATCTTTTATCCTTGGGCACATGAATGTAAATAGGACAACCAAAAATTCTTAAATGACTAACCTTAGGTTTCACACTTGTGAAGGCCTCTTCAGGAGTCATGTTTCCCAATATTTGATGAGGGCTTCTGTTCTGAACATACTAGAAGCTTCTGCCCATAGGAAGGTATGTAAATCTTGATCATGAATCATAGCCTTGGCTGCCTCAACTATGGATCTATTCTTTCTTTCGACAACTCCATTTTGTTGAGGGTTTTACGAAACACAAAACTCCCTCTTGATCCCTACCTCAATGCAAAAATTACGAGAACCTCCAGAAGTGTATTCTCCTCCATTGTCTGATCTTAGAACTTTAATCCTTTTCTCGGACATGTTTTCAACTAGAGCCTTGAATTCTTTGAATCTATCAAGGACTTCCTCAGACTCCTTAGATTTCAAGAAGTAAATCCAAGTCTTTCAAGAATAGTCATCAATGAAAATCACATAATACCAAAATCCACTCAAAGATGCCACAGACATTGGTCGACATAAATCAAAATGAACAAGATCTAAAATTCCCTTTGATCTACTATCACTACTATGAAAGGGACTCTTGATATTCTTACCAAGTGCACATCCTTTGCAAATGCCATCGTGGTCCAGACTGAGCTTTGGTAGACTAGTAACCACCTTCTCCATAGATGGAAGAGCTCTGAAGTGTAAGTGAGCAAGTCTCTTGTGCCATAGCTCACTCGAATTGATAGTCGTGCAATAATGCCTGAACTGGATGAATAGAAAGTTTGTATAGGCTCTCTTGGCGAACACCAATCACATAAGCTGATTTGATACTAGAGTTCTTAGGCCAAGCAAGAAATTTCCCTTCAAAAAAAGCAACCTGGTACCCTTTGTCCTCCAATGCTGAGATGGAGACAAGATTTCTTTTGATCCCTGGAACGAACAAGACATCACTCAAATAAAGAGGGATGCCAAAATCTAGCTGAAGAGAGGTGGCCCCAACTTCTTTTGAGGAATAACAAGCATCATCTCCGATTATCACTTGCAAGTTGGTTTCTCTTTCTACCAAATCTGTAAGATGCTCTCGGTATCCTGTAATGTGACGTGAAGCACCACTATCTATCAACCAAGTGTCACTGTCAGTTGGAACATTGCTTGAAAGAGCGGAGATGAGTAGAAATCCCCCTGAGTCATCTCTAGATTCCTTTTGAGGTGACACATCATCAATATCTATAGTAGAAGCATGCTGCTTAGGTTTTGATATGCAATCTCGAGCATAGTGACCATACTTGTCACACCTGAAACATTGAATGTGAGAGAGATCCTTCTTCTTTGGTTTAGGAACATAATCTGATTTTTTGTCTCTATTCCTCTTGAAATTGCCTCTTTTCCCTTCTCTTCCTTTTCTTTTGGAAGCATGAGCAGCAAGGACATGATTTTCTTCATTATGAGAGTTTTGCCCATTTCCTCTTGCTGCCAATTTGGATTCTTCTTGAATGCAATCAGCTCGAAGACGATCAAACTCAGGCAACTTAGATCTCCCACTGATGCTTTGAATAAAAGGCTCCCAAGATTGAGGAAGACCATTCAGTGCGAACATAACCATATCTCTATCTTCAGCTATGTCTCCAATAGTGCATAGTTGATCTCTCAAATCAGAAATCTTCATGAAGAAAGAAATGACTGAATCTCCTTTAGCCATTTTTATGTGATGGAGCTGTTGTCTCAACACAAGGGCTCTACTTGTATTGTTGATCTCATACAATCCTTGTAGAGCCTCCAATATTTCTTTGGCTGACTTCATTTTGGAGATAATTGGAACTAGATGATCCTTTACGGAGTCTATCATGATCTTCCTAGCCTTTGTGCCAATTTTCTTCCATTGAGTTTTCTCTGCATCATCGGATGGGTCGGGCACATCACTCTCCACGAAATCTAGAAGATCATTTTCTTCTAAGGCAATGAGAACTTTGAATTTCCAAGAGTTGAAATTTGATGCTCCATCAAGCCTATCTTCGACCTTGACTCCGTTCACCATCTTCGATACTTATATAGACTGCCCTTAGATAGACTGCCCTAGATAAGGAGATGATTTGACTGCTTAAACAAATCTGATCCGATCTTGCTTAAACCCGCTCTGATACCATGTTAGTTTTAGACCAGAAATGCAAATAAACAGAAATACAAAACATTGAACAACAAAACACAACAAAATACCTTGGGAAAACCCTCCTTCTCGAGGGAGAAAAACCCAGCAAAATATATTTCTTATATATTGAAAGAATAAGAGCAGAAATCTGCTTACAATTCAGACCCAACACAAGGTCGAATTTGATACAATGAATGGTGAAACCTCTCCTTGATACAATTGAATGTAATTCTTCTTGAAATCTAATCTGCTGCTAAAGATGGCGATCTGCTGCTAAAGATGGCGATTTGCTGCTAAGTGTGAACTTCTTCTTGAAAATGCGAATTGAAATGAGAATGAATTGATGATCAAATGAGGTATCTTCACCCCCTTTATATACAAAGATGGTCGACCTCTTCTCTAGGTCGGCACCCTATAAAAATAGAAAATATTTATTTGTATATCAAGAGGCCGACCTGCCTTAAGCATTATTTCATTTTATTTTATTTTATCTAGGAGAAAAATATCTCCTGCCGCTATAACACTAACAATATCAACACCCATTTCTAATAAATCATCAGCTCTCCAATAAATTTCAAGTAGCTCAAATAAATCACTAGCTCCAATAAATCACCAACTCTCCAATAAATTTCAAGCAACAGCTTGAAATGGACGCCCAGCCAAGGAGAATCGACAGAAACAATACCCAAATGTTATTTCCAAAGCACCACAAAATTATACTTAGGTTTGCCCTTTCTAGTTGCTCAATGAAGTTTCAGACCTCTAGAAATTCGTTTTAGACCTCAGAAAAGGCAGTAAATAGCAGTAAACTCACCAAAATCAAGAAATCCACACACCAAAGCCATAGCTCCAAACCCACATCAGAAAACTACAAAAATCTTCATTCTATCCACACCAAAATGCTCCAACAGCAAGATAAAACACTGAAACTTCGAAGCCAAAACACCAACCAGCTAGGGTGGGTCTCTCACCACTGAAACCAGCAACGTGAGAAGAGGGTTTTTGCCCTCAATCAACAGTTTTCGAATCTTGGAAAAATTCCAGCAGAGTCTCCTTAAGTTACCAAAATACCCTATATGCAAATGAGAGCTCAAACTCATATTTATAAAGTGGGGGAAGAATTAGGATAACTTGCATTTGAATTTGAATATATTTCCCTCTCATTCACTTTATGAAATGACATAAAATTACCCCTAGAGGGGTGTCCAACTTTTTGCCTCCAAAATTCCACTTTTGATTTTTAATTTAAAATTGACATTAAGCCCAAACTAGGCATCCCACCTTATGAGGCATAACATTAGTTTTTAAAATTGATAAATAAACCTCTTTTCTAGGCATACACTTGAAATACATGGCCCCTCTTTTAAAACAACGTTGTGCAACTAGGCCAAGGGGTCCTTTTTTATTTGATTTAATTCAAAATACCTCTCCTGGGCGTCTATGCTCATAAGAAAACTATTTTGCTTTTGTTGCCTTCTAAAACAACGTTATCACATTAGGCACCAAGGTATTTTTCGATGACCACCTACCCCCTCAGTTAAGTTATAAAGTTATTTTATAAAAATAACTTAAGTGACTAATAAAAAACAAATATCAAATAATCCAACCTTAGGCTCTCCAACGCCACCATAGAAATAACACTGTGGTGCAAATGGCAGATGTGAAGAAGAGCATGAAATAGGATTTTTTTCAGAACAGTAAGGTATGGATCTGGGTTTATATTAATGATGGAAGGGGAGTAGTTGCACATAGGCTATTGTTGCCTGCTATATACTTTTGGTGATATAATCTAGAAGTGTTGCTTGCTGACTTGAATATTTGGAAAGGATTAAGGTTTGGTGTATTATTTCTCTGTTTGTCAAACAAAAGTGCTATTTTTTGAAATTTCTTATACTCTGTTTAATCTTATTCTCTATATGGTACACTTGGTTTGTGTCTGTATTTATTCTTTGTTTAGGGCCAGGTCCAACCACTTGATATCGACAAAGTTCTAATATCTGAAACTTCAAAGATCTATTTGATATGGTAACCAAATATGAAGTGATCTAAGTGGCAATAAGCATGTTGATAGGATGTTGGTATTTATTGCATTAGGCTAACGTGGAGCAATATGTGAAAGAATGAACAGCAATAAGCATTTGGATGAACATAAATTTTGAGAGCATATTTATACTTAATGATGACTACCCTAGCATGGCAATTTCAGTTTTTTCTTCCAGCGTGGATTTTCACTTAAAGGTAGACTGAGTTGCACAATTGTATATAAATAGCAAGAAAACACAATAAATTTACCTATGAGATGCTGAACATGTTGAAAGTTACAGGTCAATAAATAGATGGATGCAACTTCATCAATGTTGTATAAATTAGAAATTATAATTTTAATCACCCTATGCTGCCAATTTAGGTTTGGCAATTTGCAATTTTTTCCTGGGTTTAGTCATACAATACATACATAAATATTAAAATATATAACTTGTAAGTTGTATGTTATTTTTTAATATCACAATTCACATGCATATTGACAATAAATTTTGAATTTTGAATGCATATTGAGTATTGACAATGAATTTGAACACAAATGTTATATGTTTAAGGTTCTCTAATGTGTATTATGCATGCTTTATCCATGTTTTCATATGAATATTTAAAATTTCCCTATATTTTATACAGCCGTCCCCTTTGCTGTCCCCTAGCTGTCTCCAAAATTGGCTTGAAAAATTGGGGACTTGGGGACCTGTCCCACCATCCCCTACCATCCTCGTCCCGGAAACTCGGGGTAACACTGGTGAGCATCCTTTTTAAACTTGTCATGGAGAGTGGAAGTACTGCGACCATTGGAGTGTACAAATCAATAAACTCACTTATGATTGCATCCATCAAATCAATCGCAAGGAGGAGTTTTTGAAAGGAAAAAGATTGAAACAACAAAAACATTTCCTCATAACTCCATGAGAGAAAACAATGCAGACAAGTATTCAAAATTCACCATACAAAAGAA
Source organism: Sequoiadendron giganteum (assembly GCA_007115665.2). NCBI lineage: Eukaryota > Viridiplantae > Streptophyta > Pinopsida > Cupressales > Cupressaceae > Sequoiadendron > Sequoiadendron giganteum. The sequence goes on from CM021109.1 coordinate 482,407,296, forward strand.
TAGACAAACATACTATTAAGATGATACAAGGTGTACCTTGGGAAAACTCTCCATGAGGGGAAAACCCAACCTCAAAAGTCAAAAAGTATCCACACTCAGTGTATTAATCAGCAATGAAACATTACAATGCACTTAGAGAGTCTCCTAAATACTTTTGAAACATCAAGCTCCTCCATTTCATCCTATATGTGTTCAAGCATAATGGCTAACCATACAACCATACATCCCATCCCATGCTTCACATATGCACTCTACAAGAGAGTTCAGTACAAATGACAAACAACCTCTACCACTACAAATATGCTTGCTTTTATAGATTCAAACTCATCCAAAACCACCAAATAGTATTAGCTAAACCACGTGTCTCAAAACCATTGACCTCAACATTTACTTTTTGGTACTAAGTTTTTTCAATATTAAATTTTTTTCCAATATGCAACCCATATATAAAATATCTAATCAATGTTACAATACAACTTTACAGAGGACCCAAATAAATATTTTATGTGGCTAAACACATCTCTTAAGATGCACCACAAATAAATATTTATTTTACATAATTAAAATATCTCTTTTCTTGTGCAAGGTGTACAACACCCTTTTTCCTTACAGTACTATCCAGCTTTAAAATTATTTTATGTTTGCATTTTCTTTTGGTTTCAGTCTCCACTAGTACCTTTAACTATTCCTTTGATCAATACATTCTCAACCATTGAAGTGGGGGCAGTTTATAGCTAACTGTACATCTGCAGCCAATGAGAATTTTGAACACTTTTGTGTTGGAGACAGTCTCTACCTGCACATTGTGTTTCAGTGTCTCCATCTTTCCTTGTTCCTTAAGCTCTTTTGTTGATTCCATCCTGATTAACAAATCTCCCTACACAATTGGAAATTGCTTCTTCCTTTTCTTCAGCGATCATTGCTTCCTGCTTCACAATATTCTGATGCTGAATCATTAGATTGCCTGCAAGTAGTATGAGTGAGTCTTCAATTTGCATCACTTTGATCTTCAATTTCCGTCTCTTAGAGTTGTATCACTGGGTTATAATGCTCCAATTATATATGCTGTTGGGCTGCAGGCCCTGTTGATCATCATTTTCTTCCAACTTTTCTTGTAACAGATGTTTTCGGGTATCTCTTGTTTTTAATAGGAACAGTGTCACATCCCCAACCAATGATATCCATGCTGGACAGTGAAGGTGGGGAAAATAATAAATGAAACAAGGAAAAAGCGAGTGGGGAGAGAGTACAATTTGATGGGGCATGGCACCCCACTATTTTCGTTGGTCATTCACGTGAAGGAGCGCACCAAGAAAAAATGTAAGGAGGTTAAATAAATAAATGCAGGAGACAACACTACTAAATGAGAAATGGGGTAGCAGGGAAGAAGAAAAAACATGGGTCAAAAAGAGGAGCATTCATGCCATTAAGAAGGCATGGCACCCCTTATTCTGGAAAAAAAAAACAGAGGAAAGTTTGACCTGTAACCTCCATTAAGGCGTATCCTTAGGCAGTCTGAGACAGATTTTTCCCTCCAGACATGAGTAGCTAAGATGGAGGTTAAGAGGTGATCAAAGAGAGAGGGAAATACAGATAAAGTGGTATAGCGGTTCAGGGGTGCGAATAAGGAGGAGAGAGGCACACTTCATTTTGGAGGGGGGGGAAGACAAAAATGTGGAGGAGAGAGTGGAATGCATGAGGAAATGAATACCAAGAAAGGCATGGGATAAAAAAAAGGAAGAATCTACGCAGGAAGAGAAGGCAGGATGTGAACAGTAGAGGCTTTGTTTGGAGAAGGAAAAATCAAGAATGATGAAAGGGGAAGAATAGAGGCTATGACGGCTATGACGCTAGGAGAGGGTGAGACAAATCACAAAGGAAGGCAAAGAGAGGGATGCAGAGTAGGGCGAGAGAGAGAGAGGGAAGAAAACAAGGTCTGGACATCCATCGAAGCGTAAAGGATGGAGGAAGTTTGTGAGGCAAAGGGAGTGTTTGGGACTTGAGAAGAGCACGAAAAGGTAAAACAGTTAGAAATTCAAGAATAAAAGCAGCAACCTATGAATTCAGGTAACTCCATGTAGAAGAGAGATCACACAGGTATTTAAATAATCCTTAAACTCTATAAATAATCTTCAGAGATTATTGTCTTCTACCTTTTGTTTGGAGTACCTCATCTGTTTCCTTCGTACATTCCTTTTTCCATACATACTTTACTAAATCTGAAATGCCTTTGATACTCAGTCCTAAAACATCATGAGATGGTGTGAGCTTGTATGTTCTCTTGCTGGCCATATAGCAGAACTAATTTCACGATGACAGGATGCATTCGCTTGTTCATTCCTAGATCTATGGATGGTATATAGCTGAAGTGGAAATCTGTGTCTTTCTTCATAGGGTCCTAAAAACATGTCAAAAATGTGGTGTCTAAGTTTGATGTTCTACTCTTGAATTCTTTGTTACCCTTTGTAGGGTAGAAATTTGTTGATTTAGAATCCTACGAACAATATTATACCCGAATCAAATTTATTTAGTGTCATGAATAATTTGAGACAAAATGGGTTCTAATCAAGAACTTAACAAACACACTAGATGCATTTCTTTTAGAGGGTAGAGAAGAAATCAAGGACATGAGATAGAGTTATTATATACATTTAATTGATGCTCTCTTCATTCGTACTTCATTAAAATGGTGCTTAGTCAATAATGAGGCTATTAGGAAAGGTGAAAAAGTGTTATTATATGATGTTAGTAAAGGTAAAGGTTTATTTTGTTGTTCATTCATAGAGAGTTAGCCTAAATAAAACCTTACATGGCTTGCACCAGAATATAGAATTTGGATGTGGTGATTGAGTTCACAACAATGTAACTTCATATTTATGTATCTCCTGTGGCATAGTGTCTTGGTCCCATGATAAGTATGATTGGTGCCAACAAAGAGAATTTAGCGTTAATTATTTAACCTAACCTCTTTTTCATGAAGATGAGCTTGTAGGATATGATTGGTGCCAACAAAGAGAATTTAACGTTAATTATTTAACCTAATCTCTTTGTCATGAAGATGAGCTTGTAGGATATTTTGGAAATAAATTATTAACTAAGAGCTTACTATAATTAAGGGTTAATTATTTGAATAATATCATATTCGAGTGTTACGAAAATTAGATGGAAATGGGTTCTAGATCAAATCTTTAGCTACAAGATAACCTTATAATATGAACCATGAATCAAATATAATTAATATGAGCCTTGGCTCTTGATTGCATAATATTGTATGGGTCCCTTCATTTAGTGGCCTTACCACCACACTTTATTAAACATATCTTTAATGTTGAAACTAGGTGCTTTTGGTAGTCTATTGATACCATGGTAAATGCTTGCGTGACCACAACCTCTTAGATGTAATAACCTTGATATGGGAATTATTATATGAACAAATGAATGATATTAGAGCTATATTGAACCTCAATATTATTGAATGTTAAATGGAAGACAACTATTGTTAATTTGACAATTTGGCTGAGATTGAGTTATGAGATAAATCCTACATAACATCTCTTGAAATCTTACTATTGGCCACTAAGTCAAGTTTAGATTGAATGGCCATTATGAATAAACTATTTAGTCTGTTAACTAGACCATCATAAGAATATGGGGTTGCACCATAAGGCGAAGGAAATTGGAAGATCAAGAATATTATTGGTCCAACGGATATGGTGTTGCCAACTTTCTTAGCTAAGATTTGAGTATTGGTTATAATTAAAACAAGCTTATAGATATTATTGTACGTCCTTCAAAGACATCTAATGACCCCTTGAGTACAAGAAACTCAATATTAAACCTATTATATGAATTTCAAATGAAAATGCTTTCCTATGCGTTTGTATGAGCCAATGTAATTTTTGTAGATTAATAATCTTAGCCCCTATAGTGTGAAGATGAACCTTGGGACATTCAAGCTAGTCTATGAATAAGAAAGGTGGTGAAGTCTAAGTGTCATGGTTTAGGTTCGCTAAATTGGGAACTAGTGTGTAGGTATTCTTGAAAGGAACCTGGTAAGGAGAACTACGTGTGACTTTGACCCATTTGGAAGTGGGAACGTAGGCGATCCTTGGGCGAAGGATGCCTCTGCGACCTCAAGTTCGTAAGGGGAGGGTTTAGGGGGATAACTCCAAGGGTTGGGGTTGTTCCTGATTGGTTTGACCTTCTCCATTCAGTAGGCTTCAGTTTGAGGCTGAATGGGTACCAGATGGGTATGGACGAGTTAAGGGAATCTAATATTGTGTATTCAATACATAATATGCTTTTATATAATAAGCGAAGATTGACTACTTTATAATGGGTATTTGATTATACGTATATGATGGGTAAAGTCCATCTTGTGTTGGTTCCATGTATTTCTTATGTGTCTGTGTAATTCAATTCCATATCTATGTGTTTATGTATAGGCCTGTGTATCTGTGGATTGAGATTGTGATTCATGTTATGTATGACCTGCCCAAGAGTGAACCCTCGGGATATTTGAGCAGTGACAGCCAATCATTGGACTGTGCCAATGATCGATGTCTGGGTTATTGCTAGGGATTAGTTAACATTCACCTGGTTCACAGAGGTGAAGGTAGCAGGCTACCCTGGTTATGATAAGGTCGTAGTGGTTGCACGGGTAGGGACCCATCCGTGCAGGTAACGGTAATCTGGGGCTAACCACATATTGAGAGGGTTCATTGGCTGTCACTGGTAAGCACGAAAGTGACTGATGCCAAGTGTTACTCGGGTTTGTGAAGAAGATAGCTGACAATATCGCTAAGGTCACAAGGTGGTATATGTCGAGAGCTATTTCTTCTTGGGGTGGACAGACTTGTCGCCGGTGGCCTATAGGCAATTAAAGTTGGAATCCACCGGGTTTGGTAGGTTCACTACTTGGAGAAACCCTTGGGATGGTGGATGGACCCTCGGTGTAGTATGGGATGCACCGAATCCTCTCCCAGTTGTCAGACTATATACTTAGCCTTGTGGGGTTGAGGATGATCGCGTGGTGTAGTACGGGATGCACCGAATCCTCTTCCCATTTGTCCAAAGGTGCAAAAGACTAGTGGAAAGGATAGGACACACAGTGTAGTGTGCAATGCACTGATATTCTTTCTATCTGGGATGCATTATGAACATGTGTTAGCCATTATGATGTGTTAGTCAACTATTGTTATTATGTTATGTGGTGTATGGTGGAGCTCGTCACGGTGTTTATGTGATGTATGATGGAGCTTGTCACTGTGTATTTGCGATATATGTTGGAGCCAGTCACTAATGTAATTGTGATATGCGAATGAGATAATAATTGTTGTACTTGTGATGTACATATGAGCTAATCATTGTTGTACTTGTGATCCGTGTATGATCCAAACACTGTTATATTGGTGATCTGTGTATGATTTAGTCATTGTTGCACTTGTGATTTGTGTATGATCCAGACACTGTTATACTTGTGATTTGTATATGATCCAGTCATTGTTGCACTTGTGATCTGAGTATGATCCAGTCACTGTGGCACTTGTGATTTGTGTATGATCCAATCACTGTTGCACTTGTGATCTGTGTATGATCCAGTCACTGTGGCACTTGTGATCTGTATATGATCTATTCATTGTTGTACTTGTACTATGAATGAGCTAATCAACTTGTGCATATGGGGGTATGCTCATGATGGCCATTGTGTACAATCTTTGAGATTATGGTATGAATGACCTCTTGTGAATATTGTGAATGTTTGTACACTAACATTTGGTAATGATTGGTATGGACCCAACACTTGATGGCAAGATATTATCATTATATTATAATTGACTATGTTAATAGCTTACATGTACTAAATTGATAGTTTTGGGATAAAGGTGAGATAATAGATCTTATACAAGGGAGAGATTGAAATCCCTCTGTCATTGTGGGGTGAACTACGATGCCTCTGATTCACACGAGGGGATACGTAGGCAAGGTCATCATGAACCCTCGAGACTTAGGTCGTAGGTCTAGGGAAGACCTTAACCTTGGGACCGTATCACTGTTTTGTGCAAGCATATATTTGGCAAGAATGAGTTGATGCCACCATGGGAATGGAGAAGTATTGAAGTTAACACTATTAAGCTTCATGGAAGGTGCTCAATCGTTTAAGTTTGTAGTTGTGCATTGTTATTAAAAAAAGAAAATTATTGTGCCCAAGATGGGGATTTTACAAACAGTTCCCTTATCATTGACTTCTTACTGCTATCAAAATGTTAAATAATTCTGTCAACAATTTCTCAAATTTAAGCATAATTTTCTTTTTCTTTTAATTGCACATCCTCCTGTTTTGTTTACTAAACCCTTTGATTTCTTTCTTCACATCTCCTGATGTAGACCCTTCCTCTATCTTTGATCCTTTACACAATTTGTGGTTTAATTTGGTTCCTTGCTTCTATCTGTGATGAGCTTTTGCAAAGTTTTCTGGGTCAATGTTAAACTCTTGTATATCACAATCTAAAAATTACATCGACATCTATAGAGCATCATCCTTTCTCAAATCTCAAATTCCCTGTGCATTCCCAAAAGACAATTTTCTTGTTAAAAACAGTGTCATGGAATATTTTTCTTAAGCCTTGTCTTCCTCTACTCTTAGTACTGTCCTTCTCTCGCTACCTACACTAATGATCCTGTTTTCTGAACTCCTCACATGGTCTCTCCATTTGTTGCGAGTTGCTGCCCCATGTCTCTGCCCCTGTGAGCCTTTATCAACTGCCCAGAGGTGGCAGAAGGGCCTCATGTAGACCAATTCACCAGGTGATGGTAAAAGACAAGTTTTGAATTCAAGTCATGTTCAGAAACAACAGTTTCTATTCTAGATTGCCTTTATCACCACCCGCAACCATGAAACTAGTCATCGGTGCCAAAACATGTAGAATATTAGGTCCAAGCTCTACTGGGTTAGCAGTGAAAATGGAAACACAGGCCTATTCTTAGAACTTTATTCAATTGTATCACATAGGGAACGCACCGCACACATAGATATCATAAATGTAATTTATCCTCAATGTTGATGGTATATAAAAGAATAGCAATAACAAGGTGGAGGTGATGTCTATGACAGATGAGTAAGCATGGTTTTCTGCATGTAATAATTTTGGGTAATTCTGAGCATTAAGACACAAATCAGAGTAGGGGCTTCAACATGGAATGAATTTTTGTGTCCTATATATACAACACTAAGGTAAAGGTTAGGGGCAACCACAGTTTTTACCAACCATTCCATTATCACATCGTTGATAGAATCAATAACAATCCCATTATAGTTTTGTGGACGATGTTATCAAATATTGGTGATCACACATTACATATTCATTGATTTAGTGAGTGATTTGTGTTAACTACTTTATTAGTTTGGCCATTCACCAATGATTATGTACAACTCATTTAGGTAATTCATAACCTTGGTGTTTCATAGGTATGTGCATCACCATATACCAAAAATGGCTTATATACATTAACATATACCAAAATAAGTAATTTATAAAGCTGGATTGTATCAGTACAAAAGATTCATATTAAGGCTAGCAGTTTATGTTAATACAATGGTATTCAATGCATAATGTACATGCTAAGGATTTGTTTGCTTCTGTCGTCTGGTCTTCCTCCACCATTGTTGATTTTCAGTGGTTTGACATTTTTGAGTCTATCATTATTTGTAGACACCACTTTGCAGGTTTCTTGTTTTTTGCTGCCATGCTGGTTGTGAAACTACCACATTTTTTACTGGTTTCCCATTTGTATTCATCATCTTCTCATACTATATTCTTATTTTTACCTTTTCTTTTTATCTCTCTTGGCCAAACCATGGTTCAATATACCAAAATAAGTAATTTATAAAGCTGGATTGTATCAGTACAAAAGATTCATATTAAGGCTAGCAGTTTATGTTAATACAATGGTATTCAATGCATAATGTACATGCTAAGGATTTGTTTGCTTCTGTCGTCTGGTCTTCCTCCACCATTGTTGATTTTCAGTGGTTTGACATTTTTGAGTCTATCATTATTTGTAGACACCACTTTGCAGGTTTCTTGTTTTTTGCTGCCATGCTGGTTGTGAAACTACCACATTTTTTACTGGTTTCCCATTTGTATTCATCATCTTCTCATACTATATTCTTATTTTTACCTTTTCTTTTTATCTCTCTTGGCCAAACCATGGTTCAACTAGCTAATTAGTTCCTTCTTGACTATGAACTTCATAAAGAATACATCCTTTTTGATAAGTATGTCACTCTTTTCTTGGTCAAAGAGTCTATATGTCGGGATTAGGTGCCATTCACCTTGCAAATCTTAGATAAATTTTAGTAGTTTTATTTAATATTGTCGAGAGATAAATATTATGTCTTCGAGGAACATAGAGAGAGTAGACTTGGATGCTCCTCTCTGTGGTATGCAAATTATTTGTTAATTATTTATTCTCTCACATGTAATTGTAGTGGCATTTAAGTCAGTAGTTACTTTTGCAGAGATATTGAAAATTGGGTAGCGATTAGGATGCATAAGAAGGCGTAAGAGTGTTTTCTATTGTTGGATCTTATGACAGGTTTGGTCAATCTTCCCATGGAGTGCCTAGTGAATCTTGGTCAATTTGGCCATTATGACATAATCAATGATGCTTATGATGCAGGAGGTGGATTTAAGGTGTGTAAGAAAGGTTACTTGCTATTTGGGGTATGAAAGGTTACTTGCTATTTAGGGTATGCTGACTATTTTGGTGAGTTGTGAGATATCCCCTGAGGATTTGGACCCCTAGTTTTGGGTGTATGGTATTGGCTGCTTGTTTTGGAATACCATTCATGGCATCTTTTATTTGTCTCTCCTATATGTTGGTGCCTTGAGATGGTAGTATTTTAAGGTTGTTTTGCAAGTCCTTCGAGCATCATTATGTTGCTGGAGTTCAGAGGGATAAGTTGATGTAGTGTAACTTATTTTATTAGTAATATAGGCTTGGGTCTCTTTGGGTGCGAAGTTTTTTCTCAAAAGGGTTTCTCCATGTAAATCTTCATGTTATGGTTTGCATCTACTTTATGGTTGATTTTCGTTTCCATTTATGATCTATCATTTGTTATTGAATTTGATTGCACTAAGATCAACATATCTCATTGTATGGTTACATCTTGTTTTAACACTATATGCCTTAGACTTTTCACTGTATGGAAAAAGATACATATCATATATGTCTTATCTCATTTGCGACAAGCACATCAATTTTTTAAAAATGGATGTCTTAGTGCTTTCTGTTTGCTACTCTGAGCTTCTTTCAATGTAATCAATGATGTTTCTCATTGGCCATGCATGCCTGTTGATGAAGTACAATATTATATTTAACTGTTTTTCTTGAAAGTATTGGGGGGAGTCTTGCTTTTAAGCATGCACTACTCATCATTGTAATTTCACTGTAATTTTGGCCCTATCAGGTGTTATGCTGATTGTGATCTCCTGAGTTATATGCCTCTTCATTGCCTGAAAATAAACTTTGATTCTTTACTAAGTTGAGTTTTCAATTATGACAGAACTTTGTGGATGTTTCTGGAGCATCTTATTTTTTCATGACAATGGACACCCAAATTGGCCTTGAAAAAACGTCTATTTATATCATGAAATGCGTGCATGCAAATACTGGGGTTTTTGTAGAATCACAAGGATGGGTGAATTGATTTGCTGTTGTACTTGTATCTTTTATGAACCTTTTGCAAACCTTTTTCTCTGTCATTCTCCTTGAACACAGGATTCACATACACCTCCTAACTGAATTTGAGGCAGATGACGAATCATGTTAATCTTCTTCAATAATGTGATATGCAAGTATATGAGGTGTTCACAAATCTGGTACTACATCTAACTCATTAAATTTCTTCAGTTACGGATGCTTTTCTTCCCGCTGCATATGCTAGGAATCTGTACAAACTGTTTTCTTCTATGCGTTTTACTGCTACCCCTCTCAAGTGTTTTTTCTCGTCTTTTATGAGACAGTACATCCATCAGTATTACGGTCAGAAAATTATATTTAAATTCTTGTACATTTAGTACATCTCTGTTGTTCATATCTTTTTGTAGCTTTATTATTGGAATTGTTTCTTGAACCTGTTGCATAAACTCTGTTGACATCCCAGCCTAACTGCTTTGCCTTGTTTCTCATCACCATTTAAGGATGCAAACAAATGCTTTTTGTGTGTTGTATGTCGTGTTATCTGAATCTACCTACCCTGCTTCCTATAATATTTTTTGACCACAATAAGCAAGAAATAATTTTATCTTTTCTAGCTTATACAATTTTATTGTTATGTGTCTTCTCAATATAGTTGCTTATCTCTTCATCTAGAGTTGGAGAACCATTGGAGAGTCTACGGACATGTTTCTTTCAATTAGCAGTACAAAATTCAAATTATTTTTGACAAATATAAATCCTTTAGATATTTTGGGTCTCAATCCGGCACCATTTCTTTTATAATTATGCTCTCAAATACAATTATTTTTATTTTCAATACAAATTTTCATGTATCTTCACTTTTATTTGCACAATGCAAGTAATCTTAATTACAAGCATTGTTACAATCACACGAGTGTCCCATGCGGTTACAAAGTTCAAATATACAAGGATATGAGTCTTCTTAGCTTTACATGCCTTTAGATCATCATGGCAATGCTGTCATGAGGGAAGTAACATATCCCACATGGCTGTACCTCATAGTTCACATTTTGTGATACTTTTAAATTGAAGTTGTAATAAAGAGAAGAGCATGTTACAGTCATATTTTGTATTTGATATAGAATAACAAACAAATTAAACAACAAAGATTAGAGAATACATTCCATACAAAGGCCATTACGCTTTGCAAGATAATAAGCTGCAAACTTAAAATTCTACTATGCATACACGAGGAGATAAATACAAATATATAGGCATGAATATGCGTAAAATAAAAGATTCGAAGATAATTTCCAAATCTTAACATAAGACCTAAATTTAATTAATTAACCAATAACTATTTTATGCTAAACTCCTAAGAATTAACCTTTAGTTTTTGACTTTTACCATTTAACCTTTTATATAGGTTAACAATTAATAAAATAATAAATTTAATGCTATACCCTATGAATTCTTATCATTCCTTCCAAAAATAGTGGCATTGGACTCCAATGCTTTTAAAAGAGAAGGAAAATCTTGAGACAATTGATGGTGAGAGATCTACCAGGCTTGATGTGGATGTTGACCTTGCTTGGCAATAAGGTAGGAAGTGGTCAAACCATGTCTTGTATGATTAGTCTTTGTGTCAAAAATTTAGTCATAATCCAATGCAAGCTAAAAATAAAGAACATCAATAGGATGATTGATGAGAAGTTCAGTCTTTAATGTTGATCCGTATTAGTACTTGAGAAGATCAACATCGACAACATATTGAATGTTTGATCAAAATAAAACTTAGGAAGGTTGGTATATATACTGTTTTGTTAAGTGTGTGAAGAATGTGTTGCAAATGTTGAAGGTGTACTTTCCAATTATGAGAAAAGATAAGTATATCACCTAAGTAGATGATAACAAATTTGTTTAAATGATATTGAAATATCTCATTCATCAATATCATGAGAGTGGTGTTAGCATTGGTGAGACCAAATGACACTACAAGCCACTCAAAAGACCCATTTTCTCTTGAAGGGTGTCTTCCTTATGTCCTTTGCTTGAACCTTGACTTGATGATATCCACCTTTTAGATCAATCTTGGAGAAGGATTTGGCACCTTGAAGTTGATTCAAAAGGTTATCAATACGAGGAAGTGGATATCGATTATTGATGGTGATCTTGTTCAATGCTCAAAAATCAATACAAAGATGCCAAGTCCCATCCTTCTTGAGTATACAAAAAATTGGTGAAGCATAAGAGGAAGCACTTGGCTTGATGAAACCTTTGAATAGTAAAGTATGAATTTTCCTTTTGATTTCATCTTGGAAATTGATTATTGATACAATAATGCCAATAGTGATTGATTGCTCATTCCTAGAGAAGTGTTTTTGGCTCTTGAAACATATGAATATGATTGCAACAATTTGTCAAAAGTAGCATGTGGGTGGACGTAGTGACTTTTGTTTTAGAATCATCAAATTATGGCCTTATGAAAATAAATGCAAGCTCTTGTGCTTTCTTGATAACTTTGTATATCTATCTGTAACTAAGTACTAGATTAGTGGTGCTCTTAGTATACTTATTTAAGAATGTGTTATTATCTTGTTGCAATGTATATGTGTTATGGAAGGAATCATTATCAACTTTCCTATATATTGATCTAGGGTTTACCTAGTAACAAATCACAGAAAACCACAATGGCCATGTCACAAGTGACTTTATCAATGAATTTGGGACAAAACGTAAAATACATAGTGTATATGTGTGATTGGTGAGGATGAACCATTACCCTTCCATCCAAGTGAATATGGATGAGGCTATGGATCCAACAGGCAAATGCATTTTGTTGATAATCAACTTCACAATTAATTTTTTTTTGCAAGACATTATTGATGATATAATACATAGAGAAATCATGTGTCAGGTGAGCACGTGTGACAAAAAAATTGTCATGTCCACTTGAAATAGAATGATGATTCATGAAGGTGACCTTATTGAGTCTACAAAATTGGAGATCTCGGGAGTGATCAAAGATCCAAATAAAAATGAATTGAAATGAGGATATTAAAAAAGAACAATGTACAAATGCATGTATATATTTGGGGATTGGCTAGAAGGTAGATAGGTGAAAACAATAGTTTCTTTCTTTGAAACACATAAATGAAACAATACATAATACATAACACATAAGGCAATCAAACATGGAATAATACTTAGATAATATTTCTTTTCTATGATGAATTATTTTTGGCAATATGTATGATGAACTAACTAGAAAAATCTCATCTAAGAATGGCCTATCGGCTAAAATATGTTTCATGACTCCCATGTTTTCTAGCTTTTGGAGAATTGTTAGGTTGTGGGTGTTAAAGGGAGAAGGAATTAAAAATAGAGGAGTAAAGAATTATGCCAAAGAAAACATCCTCTTTTACATTTTAATCTTCTTGGCATTGAAATAGATAAGGTCATGCAAATATGCTACTTCAAAACTTTCCTAGGTGCCTCGAACTTCTTCTCCCCATGTTTCAACCCATGATGTCAATATTGGTTTAGGGCTTCCATTCTAATGTTGTTTCACATATCTATAGCTCATTTCCCCTATCATATATCACTAGTAATCCATAGGTTGATTTGAAATTTAATTTCAATCTAGATGAATTGATTGTCACATTTAACTTTGTCATTATTATTGATGTTCATATTCATAAGGGTGTAAGAACATTAAGGCAAAAACCATCACAACTAGTGTTAGATAGGTGAAAGCCAAAAATTGAGGTCAATTTGGTTTTGGAGAATGAAATTTGGCCAAATTCTTCCCACATCATGTGCCCATCTATAGAGATTGTTGAGGTGTTTGGATCATATATTCCATAAAACAATTTTATTGTGAATTTTGTAAGCATAGTCACCACTGTAGTGATTAAGAATGTTGCAAAAGTGTTCTAACTCCTTCGTATCCAAACCCAATCACAAAATTATTTGGTAAAGTCAATCCAAATAAATGAGAGGTGGGGAATTCTTAAGGATATTGAAGTTTTTACCTATTTTCCCTCATACTAATCTCCTTAAAGATTTTCTCTTTGCAATCACCCAATTTTTTTAAGTGACAATCTAAAAGACATCTTGAGTACACTCGCTTTCATTAACAAAGAGGATGATGATGAAAGCGTATATTAGATTTTTTGTACAATGTTAAATAATACCCCTAAAATTATTATCTATCCTACAAGTTTGGAAGGGAGATCATTAGGGATGATGCACAACCCAATCACAAAATTTGTAATGAAGAAGAAATTATAATACTCGGTGTCTTAGGTGCACCTCATATTGCATCAAAACTGCAATTATTTTTGGTAAATGTTGAGAGAACATTCCCCCTATTTATTCCATCTTCAAATGCACCAAATTTTCATGAGAATCCCAAACACAAATTATAACTCTAGCTTCTTGAATTTAGGCTCCTATTTTATAGAAACCTAGCTCCACTTAACTGGGCTCTAATTTTGACTCCAAAAATATCTTTTTTCAATACTCTCAAATAAATGTTGTGTTGGGAATAATTTACAAGTCCTCAAGAGAACTATTTGTACATATAAAATTATACTCACTATGTCTAACTAGCATTCCAACATTACAATAATATTTGACGATATAGTAACCAAGAATTATAGTACAATATAGAGTTGTAATATTCTTCTACATTTTAAATACATTGCAAATCGTGTAGGAAATTATAAATCAATACACGACTAACAAAAAATAAATGTTCATCTTCAAAACCATGAAGATCCATATTTTTAGACCAATAGATAAATAAACAACACAACTATATCTCTACCAAAACTCCCATTGCATACATAAACTAGATCTTCCCATGTCAACATGGTTAACGCACGTCCCTAGATTGATCCAAGACATTTATTTAAAATTAAAATATTCCTTGTAAGAAAAACATGATGAATCATTGTGCTAGCATCCAACTTGTACATAGCTTATCGTATGTTTGCCATGCCAACACTTTCTTCCATTGACCATAATGCAATCATACTTACAAGTATTAACTTACACATCAACAACAATGTATCCTTCAAACAAAAAATAAATTCTTAGTCAAACTAGGAACATACATAACTCAAAAAAGAGTGCTAACTCTATCATCTTTGGATCAAATTGACCATACACAAACCAACTATCCTATGTGGAGTCATTTCTCAAGAATAAGTTATGTCCATCAAAATCATATTTGGTAAAAATAATCCTTATGAGGATTCATTTGAAAGGAAGCACTATAATAAAGAAACCAAATATTCACATGCATTATTTTTAGAAGCCATGAATAGTTCAACATCTTCTTCATTAGAGGGTGATGAGTCATAACAACTATCACTAAAATTTGGTCCTTTACTTTTATCAATCTTATTAAAATTGTAGATGTCCTCATTTCCCATCTTTTCAACGCTTCACTTTAGATTTCTCAAGAGATTTCATTATTTTATCCCCAATGTTTCCCTTACCATTTTTACCATTGAACCACACACTCACATGGAAAGAATCATTAGACATCTAGTAAGGTATTTCTTAATTCCTCACTTAGTAGGGAAACCGAGTAAAGCCACAGTTTAGGATAAATTTTTAGTGTTAAAATTTGTGATGAAAACAATATATCTAGGACCTAATGCATATAGATTATGAAAAGAATTTAAAAATAAGAATAATTTTATTCTCTATTGATATAAATAGAGCAACAATATAAAGATTAAAGTGTAAATACATATGCCTTTTGGATGCATGAGTTATGATGAAACATGTCCAAGAGGTCACACATTAACTCCCTAATTAGTCCTAATCAAGAGATGAGTTAACTCAATTAACAAAGACAAAGGTGGCCTTTATTAGCTATCTAGGTGGGGGAAAATAAATATTCCCATTATCCTAAGTAAACCTTATAACTAGATACAATATTACATTTAGGATATTGTACTATCCTAGTTCAAGAAAAATAGCACTCCAACACTCCTTAAGTACAACTTATAGAGAATGAGAAATGGGTTCTAATAATGAGACCATGTTAAGTGTCCATATACAAAGATTCCTCCCAAATAAGGTGATATAAATTCCCCAAAAGAGGGAGTATTAAGAGAGAGTTCCCCACAAATATATTTCCTCCTACATTGGAGATGGAATGATTACACTAAATGATAATGAATATCCACTATTTTTGAAAGAAATTTCCCCCCTTTACAATAGATGGTACCATAGCTGTGTTGGAGAATGCCAAGATCAAAGAGCGTGAAACAACCTTTCACAAGTGAACAAAATATGAGCACAATAGTATGTCTATCAATATGCAAATGCAATGAAATAAAATATATGGGATAGGCGAAATTATGCTTGCAAATAGGTCAAATTATGAGCAAATGAGCAAATGGGCAAAGGGAGATTTTGGCCCTCTGCTATTTTTTTCGTTTTTATGCAACTTTTCTATACCGTATGGATTTGTATGGTACAATAAGTATCAAAAATTTAAAAATTGCAAAAAAATGAAATTTATCGAAATTGATGAAATGAAAGGTATTTCTTCGTTTCTTGAGCCTTCTGGATGCAATGCCAGTGTTTTTTTGGCTCCATGACACTCCAATGATAGGGTTATGTGTGGGAGTCACCTTAATGCGGGGAGGAATGTGCTCTCATGGCTTTGATACCATGTTAGAGAATGTCAAGATCAAAGAGCATGAAACAACCTTCCACAAATGAACAAAATATGAGCATAATAGTATATTATCAATGTACAAACGGAGAGTGTATAAAATAGAATGTGAGCCTTCCTTATATAGGCAAGGTAAATGAGGTAGGGAGGTAGGACTAAATAGTTGACTAACCCTCCAAATGTACAACACTTGAGCTCACTTGACAAGTGTGTGAGCAAGTGGCAAGTATGCATACAATAGGTGTCTTAAGTGATGAGGACATGTCTCAACCATATGAAGTGAGGCAAATACATAAGAAACCTAAGTAAACTTAAACTATGAGTGTGAAAAGGTCGATCATAGAAAGGTGATATCCTAATTAGATGGATAAAGACACTATTTACACTAACAAGGTGCATGTAGAAGTTCTTCCAAATTTATGAAGAAATATGAAAGAAGAAAAATACGATTATGAACTCAAGAACATGTTCAACAATATCCATGTAAATTTTAAGTAGTTTCTATGTTTTATTATGAGTTGGGTATAATTGTATAAGATGAAACCTCATAAGTATGTGGAGGATCAGATGGATCAAGTGCTAAAGAAGATAGTGATCTAGCTATTCAAATAATGTCATCAAATAAGAAAAATAGATCAAGTATGTCCAATAGATTTGGTAGGTGCGATTCAACAATTAAATATGAGAGATCTCATATATTGGTATAGATAATTTCATATTTCAATGGTCCTACTAAAAATAATGATTGAATGCCTTTGGAGAGGCAACTCAAACTCTATATAAGTAGCAAGAGATGGTAGAATATTAGTGCACTTGTATATAACTTGATGGTTTAAATTAATACACTACTCATCCCATGATCTATTTGCATTGATGATATGAATATGAATGAATGTAGATGAGGAAGTAGGAGTAGGATTATTTGCTATTTTACTTTTATCTATATGTGCAAGCTTCTCTATATATCTAACAAATTATGGTCATTGTGGTGAGAGGATATTAAGTTTTCTTTATGTGATATAGAATGTCCTTAAAAATAATAAAGCATTTTAGAGTATAGACCATATTTTTGTAGTTTATCACTTGTCTATGTAACAAATCCAATAGAATAGGGTTGTAGATCTTGGTCAAGGTAGTGATTCTTAGTCCCTTCTTTCCAAGACAAATAGTTCCCTTGATATAGCATGACAATGGAAGAGCAAATGAGATACTTGAAAACACATTTGAAACCCTTCAGGATGAAAATTTATCTCAATCCATTGATTAAAAGTTCCTTAAATGATTTGTATAATCCACCCAAAAAAAGTACCATATGACACTTTTTGTAAAGTGAATTTTATAATACTTAGTTTATGTTTTCAAATAATTTTATAGTTTAAAAACAAGGATAAATTGATGAAAGGATGTTTTTGGTACAAAATGAGAAGAAACAAAGGGTAATAATGTGAATTACATAGAAAAATATGCACTTTCGAAAAAAGGACCTAAAAAGGAATCCATATGCATAAGTTATGGCCCTTAAAATTTCTCAAATTGAGATCTACAAACTAAAGTCTTAAAAAACTCAAATATTGGAAAAATGGAGAAAAGAATATAATTTTTTTTCTTAAAACATAGCTAGTGAACAATTAGCTAGGGTGATATTTTTGCTAAAAATTCCTTAAAAAAGCTCTATAAAGGAGGGGATTCGCTACTCTCGAGACTCAAGACAAACAGATTCTACAAGGAACAAATAGCCCTCAGTTACCTCAAAGTACAAAGCTTAGGTAACAAGGTATAAAAAAAAGAATATTTGAATAACTAGGTCGAATGAAATGCTAAGCTACCAAGAACAAGAATGATAAATTGCTAAATAACAAAAACTAATGATAAAGTTACAAGCTAAAGATTACAAAATCATAAACTAGAGGACTCACATATTTTGTCCCCAGAATGGAAAAGCCTCAGCCATGGAGGACAATGCACTGCGGGGACGTCTACGCCCCATGTTGTCATCCCAGACTGTCAAAACAAAGGATAAAAACCTTAAATATACAATGCCCAATTTCTCAACTCTGAACATCTGTACACAAAAAGGACAGGAAAAAATGTTGGGGCTATTTTGGGGCTTTCCTTAGTCAAACCCTCGTTTTGGTGTTTCCACCTATACAGACAACCAAATAGATAAAGATAGACAAAATGACATGAAATGTAAAGACGTGTGGTAGAAACAAACCCCACTGTGAAGGAGAGCCCCTATCATGAATGTAATAGATGGGACAAATAGATAATAGAAAATAGACAAGACAAATAGACAAGAGAGCATTACCTATAGGTCATGGCTCCCCTCTTGGCTTGATAGACATGACATGCTTGCTTGCAAGAGAGCCTTGACTGTTGTTGTGCCAAAGATCCGACATAACTTCGCTATGGAGAGCAAGAGAGAGAAGATGCATAAGAGAATAGAAGAGAAGAGAAAGATCAAATGAGAGATTGAGAATGAATGAGAGAAAGAGTGAAAAGAGGAGTTTTGTGAAGTTGCATGGGCGAGAAGAGTTGTTACACTCATGTTCTTGCCGTAATGAAATGTTTCATAGGCAAAAGATGTGAGATTCTCTCATTTTAATCTTGAAAAGTTCGGGGATGTTAGCACATCATGTAGAATTCCACGTGTTGCGCAACCATCCTACTCAAAATTTTCCAAGGATGAGTTGTTTAGATTGCTGATGCTTCATTGTTGTCACTTATGAAGTTGAAATCATGAAATTCTGACTCGTATGTTTTTTGTCATTAATGCGACAGAGTGCCATAAATGTAATGGGCTAGATACACCAGTGTGAAATTGCCATGAGGTGCAATTTTGCAACACCACATTTTTCCCCCACTTTAGTGAGCTGAATTTATGGAGGAGAATCAACTATATTAAAGTAGTTAGGAAGACATAAATGCTGAAATTGAAAATTTGAAAATTTTACATATTTTGCCAAAAAGGATATTATAGAGGTCATAGAGATCAAGCAAGTGGATACTAATGACGCCCCCAACATTCAAGCTCAATGAGAAACTACAACGCCTAACATGAAGTTTCATTTTGCAAAAATCAAAATTAGGTTAGTTTTGAAAACCAGAAGAAGCTACCACGACAAGAAGAATGCTTAAGGAAATTTTAGGAATCAAAAGAAAAATATGATGAAGAAGTGAGTATATGCCCCCTCCTATTTTTGCCCCCAGCTAGGTGGCGCGAAAACAAGGAGGGAAGGAACATTTTCATTGCAAAAAATGGGCAAAACTGGCCAATATATATCTTGGGTGGGCCTATGGAAGGGTCATTTTCACTATTCATGACGAGGGCTTTATTGAGTTTTCAAGAGATTTGTCAGCAAAAGGCCTCATGGATGTGACCACGTAGCTTTGAGGATTGACCAACTTCACGCTACAGTGGCAAGGGGTGACCCACTTGATGAGGTACACAATTTTTTTAACCCATCTTGTGATTTTAGCTATTTTTTTTAGCTTTTTAGCTATCTTGAGTTGGTGTGAAGGCATCCAGCTGATGCATTATCATCCCAATGGTGCTTCAACGTCTTCAGTCATGTTGGGATCTAGCTGGTGCATTGTTGTCATATTTTGTTTGACCTTAGACACCATCGTGTTGTGTAGATGTCTACGCGACACGTGGTAGTCTCAGAGGTAAACTTAGAAAAGTTAGATAAATTTTGATGATGTAGAGTTATAAGGTTTTTATGATGTAGAGTATTCTTATGAGAGATTTTGTGCTTTTATAGGAGTGGCCTGAGATAAGCGATCATGTCGATGGATCACTTTTGACATTGTTGCAAGGTTGCAACAATGATATCAATGCAGATGATTACGGCTTGCTGCAGTGTGTCGGGCTCTAGTGAGTATATACCATGTTAGAGATCTGATTTCGTACACCCATGCTCATGGCCTTGATGGAGCGATGGGATGCTGAGACATCTACATTTCATCTCCTGACTAGGGAGATGATGGTGACCCTTGAGGACGTCTACTGCATCACGGGCCTACCCATGGGGAGTGGGTGGCCTACGAAGAGGGTAGGATGACTTAGGATGCCCAAGCACTGCAACAATATTTCCTCGATTGAGTGATCTTGGAGGACATGACGAGGAACATCTACATGCATTGGCTCGATCAGGGGTAAGGGGCGATGCCACTCGTTTAATGTGTTATGATTGTCCCCATCGTGTTATGAGTCGTGACGGATGGGCGAGGCTCACACCTTCATGGGGGCCTTGTCCATTGCATACGTGCAATGGAGGAGAGGGGGATAGTATACGTCTGGGGTTGGAGCATGCTCATGCATCTCTACCACTACCTCAGGCATTATGGGTAAAAGCACAAAGCTGTGTCACACTTTCGGCCATATAAATAGTTCAGAGTGAAATAGTCTCGATCAATCTAGTTTCGCTCAAAACCACATGGCCTATACGTGGCATATAGTGTTTCGAGGGAAACCTTTTCGTCCGAAATCATAAAATTTGAATTTTTCACTTTGCCACATTGAAATGTGGCTTATTTTATGTACGGGGTTTCAGTAGAGGGTTTCGGTTCTACTGAAGCCCTTTCTACTGAAACTGTCTATGTAGCATCCTAGTTGGTAGCCAACTCAACCTTTTTTAGAATTTTCTGAAACTTTCAACTTCAACTAAGTATTTCTTCAGTCAATGATTTAAAAAAAAAACAATTTTTTAATTTTTTAAAGCTTGGGGTGGTGAATCTAAATATGTATTTTTTTAATATTTTGATTAGTTTTAATATATTTTATTTTTAAAATAATGCAAGTAGGTTGTTAGAGTTAAAAAAGAGGTTGATTAGAAATAGTAAAAAATAGTAAAACATATTAATTTTTTTTGAAAAATATATGGTGCACTAGAGGAGAGAGTCCTCTTCAAAAGGGTATATTTTTTTTTGAAAATGATTAAAAAATTAGACAATAGTTGATATCAAATGAAAACTATAAAATTCTGACATGTTTGACTTTAAAATGTTATTACGAGAAAAATATGCATCAAAATTTTAATTTTTTTTCCATGCACTAGATATTGAAGTTACCTATTTGGAGAAAAAAATTTAGGGGAAAGTGAAGTTTTTTTCTATTTGTTGTTTGACATCAAGTGAACATCACCTTTTTCTTGAAATTTTTAGCATTCCAAAATCTGCTCTTAAATTGATAAAAAAGTAATCAAAACAATTTTAAAAAAATCTGAAAAAATTACAAGAATAAACTTCATCAATATTTCTACATTTCATTAGTTTACATCATTTTGAAATTCAAAACGTAAATACCACTTTTATGTGGTCAAAGTTTAGAATTTTTTTGTTGTCCGATTCCTTTATAAAGTGTGACATAGGTTTGTGCTTTTACCCTTATTTCCATTACGAGTACCACAACCTCACCATTTGCATGCTACTCGAAGTGTGGACATTTGAGCATATCCATTGTACGAGGCTGACTGGGTACACTTAGGGCCTACCACATAGGACTCCTCTAGTGCACGCATACAACTTGGTATGTGATTGGTGATATGGTGATGTACAGTGTCAACGGTTATAGATAGATACATTACAGGCATAGGATGTTAGATGGCGCCCTTATAGGCGGATGGGGACCTGGCCATCTGACAAGAGGCAACTGCATAGGATTTAACATGATCAACTGCTGACCGAATGGTCAAATCATATTATAGTTCCTTACTATTGGCATTGGGTTGCCCATCAGTTCAGGCATGTATAGACCATCCCCTTGGTGAAACCTATGCATATATGGTCGCACAAGAGCGTGATCTGAGTAGGAGACCGACCTAGTTCGACAATTGCAAACATCACACTTGGCAATGACGAATCAGATGATGATGACTAGCTAAAGGCCCTTTCGATCGATGTTGATGTCGAAGTTGGCTTTGTTGACTGGCGGTCAACAACAAGTCTAGCCCAAACTTTCCCATTAGGCGCTCTTATGGGAAATGATGGTACACAAGGGTTAGGAGGCGGGGGTCTTGATGTCACGATGAGGTAGAAACGGGTGATGCATAGCAGGGATCAGTGTGGTGACAATGGGTGACATCACCTACACGCATGAAACTTGTCTCCTTGGCACCACCTATAGCTCAGATCGTTGTGCCTCCCTCAGTAGTGGCAACAAGGTCAAGCATCACATCTAGCAACAACACTCTACCCCAGACCCACACTAGCAGGCTGGGGATCCAGGTACAAGCATGGTACAGTTTAGTTCATTTCAGTTCTTTCATTTTAGCTTTCTCATATATATTTACATGTATGATATGGTACTGATACTACTTGCTTCCTTTGTGATTGCAATGTTCACACGGGTTTGGCTCAATTTCTTTAGGAAATGCATATTAGAGGCGATCCTAGTCGTCCAAATTCGGGGGTCGATCATGGACGCCTATAGGCCTCGATTTAAAAGGCGCCATGCCCAATTGTTTGAGCCTATAGTGCATCTCAAGACAACTTATGATGAGTCGTGGGTGGAGGTGGTCCAATGAGCCATAAAGCTAACGTGATGACAGGGTAGAGGGATAAACGAGAAACATAGCTTCTTACCACCTTATCTAAGCGAGACCAAGTCGTGATGTGGGATGAGAGTATCGGGAGGGCACGTGATGCCTTACAAAGTCAACTTGATGGCTTCAGTGGGTAGGTAGGGGCAACACCCGCCAATCCTCAGGTGTAACATCTTAGAGAGGAGTTGCGATAGGTCCAAGAGTAGGAGGCCTCACATCAAGAGTGTGAAGCATAGCTGCAAGAGGACACTATAGATCTCAAAGGAGAGATCCAAGGACTGCGGTCATGGAGCATGTCCTTATTGCAGTTACATCGATCACATTCCTATGCGTCCATCCAGCCTCCACCACCGCTCGTACTAGAGAGCTTGCAGAGCCATGCATGTGGGGTTGCGACCTAGATTTTGATGTATACCATACAATTTTTGATGTATAGTTTTTTGATATATAGATTCATATACAAATATATAGACACCACATTTTGACATAGTGGTTTGATACATGTACATAACATTTTTGACATATATATATATATATATTTGATTGGTATCATAGTGTTCATTATGTGTACTTTTGTTTCATGTATGATTATGTGATAAATATTGTTATGGATGTATGATTAGATTAGATGCTATCATGATTTAATAAACACACATTGGATGTATGCTTAATTAAATACAATGATGATCTAATTGCCTAACCAAAAGACTTAATGAAACATAATGCACAAACATATAGCATAATAATAAAACACATTTATATAAATAATTCCCAATTAAATAAATTAATTACATACACTTGTTTACATCATAACACAAATTAATGAGATAATGTGTTAATGAAGAAATGTCATAGCATGACGAGCTACGATCCCTGAAGAAGAACGAGTGTCATGTGTATACCACATAGACCTTATTCGATGAAGATGCATTGCATTGACTGGTTCTTTTAGAGGTGTTCCATCCATAGACAATAATCCATATGCACTAGAACCATACACGAAGATGATTATGTAAGGACCTAACCAATTAGGGCTAAATTTCCCCTTTTGATCAAGTTGCACATTTACACTTCTTTGATTTTTCGTAAAGAACGAGACCACCTACCATAAAAGTACGAGAAAGAACACCCTGATTATAATGTTTATAAATAGATCTTTGATAAGCTTGGAGATGTTCGAGGGCTTGTAATCAACGCTCATCAAGCAACTCAAGCTGATTCAAATGTTTGGCATGATAAGTGTCATCGTTAATCAACCCTTTAAGGGAAACTCATAGAGACGAAATTCTTAACTCTAAAGGCATGATAGCCTCAACACCATACATGAGGTTGTACGGGGTTGTACAAGTAGTTGTACGAATTCTCGTGCAATGGGCCCACAAGGCGTAGGTCAATTGAGTATGCCAATCTTTACTGTGCTTATTCACTATCTTTTGAAGAATCAACTCAAGAGTTTTACTAGACACTTCAACTTGGCCATTGGATTGAGGATAATATGGTGTAAAAAATCTATGCTGAATATGAATTTTTTCTAGGAATTGCTTCACCTCTTTGTTCTTAAATGAAGTACCATTGTCAAAAACAAGGGTAGAAGACAATCCAAAGCAAGCAATGATATTGTTTAGAAGAAAGCTGGAAATTGCTTTAGTGTTAGTGGATCAAAGTGAAATAGTTTCAACCCATTTCATAAAGTAATTTGTAATTGTGATGATGAAGATATGTCCTTTAGAAGGTGATTTTTTTTGATAATATCTAACCCCCATTTCGTGAATTTCCAAGGAGAGGTTTGATTTTGAAGCTCTTGTGCAGGAGCTCACATGAGATTACCGTGTTGTTGACATCGAGGACACTTCTTGACAAAGGAAAAAGAGTCTTGCTTCATTGTTTGCCAATAGTATCCCATATGAATTAGTTTACACACTAAGGATTTACCACCAAAATGTCCACCTCCAATGCCTGAATAAGCTTCTTGAAGGGAAAGGGGTATTTCAGACTTAGTGAGACACTGAAGAAGAAGACCATTATAGGATTTTTGATAGAGAATATCAGACAATATTGAAACAAAGAAAAAGAGAACCCTAGGCTTAATGTGATAAACTTATGATTCAAATTTTGTTTGTGTGTGGTCTTTTTCTAGTGTTTCATTAAGATGGAGATAAACAAGGTGATTAGATTGACATTCAACCATGAAGATGAGCCAATCAGACCTATATTTGTATCTTTTTGAGTGTTGGAATGGATTGGAATTGATTTGCCTTGATTAACTTAATTATACTATGTGACCTAATATGAAAAATGCAAGTTTTCGACAATTGACAGACTGAAATAGAGATTTAGAGGCAAATTTGGAAAGGGGAGAGTGTTGTGAACCTATCTTGAAAGTTTGTTGTGGGTCTAAATAGGAGGACAAAGCCGCCCAAGGGCGTTTGGATCCTTGTATGCCTTTTTTGAAACTGTTTTTGCAGTCCTCTGATGTCATATCTAAGATCCCTATTTTCACTTGCAAACTTGTTAGATCACTGTCGGATAATTCTATAAGTGAGTTTACCTAAGTTGACAAGGTGTAGGGATTTGAATGCAACAATGAATGATCTTCAAACTTCAATCCTCTCTAAACCTGAAATCCACACATTTAAAAAGAGAAGAAATGTTGCACCATTTAGGGGCTTTCCTTAGTCAAACCCTATGTTAGTGTTTCCACTTCCACAATGACAATGTCAATGATAAAATGATAATTGATAGGAAAGAATGATGAATCAACAAAGTACTGCAACTCACCAACCTTCAATGGCTTCCTTGAAGGACTGAATTTATGCATATCACTTTAAGGTCTTGGATCTTTCTTGCTTGCTTGATTTCTTGAATTACTTGGAGACCTACAACAAGGGTTATCCTTTAAAAAGAATGATAACATAAACATGCATAAACTCACATAAGATTTGACATGATGCTTGGGTCTTGAATTGTTGCAATAAAGCTTTGAAATGATGCTTTTGAATTGCTCTTAATGCTCTTGATCATAAGTTTGCTTATAGTTTTCCTCGATAGCTTTTTTTATTTTTGAAATGATGCAATAACTAGGTATTGATAATCGTTTCTCTAATATCTCATAAATTTAATCCTAATAGCCAAAATTTGCAACTTGAATTTTAAATGTTAAAATGTTGACACCAAAATATTCAAATTGGATCTCAACAAAATAGGGGGACTTAGACACCCAAGGGTGTTTTAGTCTTGGCCCTATTTTCCAAGATTTTAGGTGTCAGAGGAAAAACATTAAATAAATGCATTTGTTCAATGCTTACAATTTCTTGAAAAACGGTAAAAATAGGCCTCAAATGCATAATTTAAGAAATTAGGGGCTCAATTAGGCTTAATAATTTAGGGGGAGCAAAACTAGGGTGAAATTGTCAAGGGTGACAATTTACGATGCTACAAGTATAATATACTAGACTGAAAGTTTTCGTATCCAAGTGCGAGTGTTTTTGCATCGTCAGGAAAATTTCCAGTCTTCAGATAACTATAAATGTGCGAATACCATTCCCTCAAGTCTATGTGAGAACACACAAGACTATTAGATTTAGGTTGATCTAAGATAACAAGAGAGTGGAGAATTTGAACCACAAAGTGGTACTCTTCTACACCATCATTTGAGGGTACAAGGGAGGCTATGCTCGCCATTGCATCCACATGGCGATTTTCTCTCCTAGGGACATTGTCTATTGTGAAGGAAGAGAAATGATCAAGCAAGGATAAAGCCAAATCTCGATATTGAGATAGCTTATTCTTCTTAGCTTGATACATTCCTATAGTTTGATTTACAATAAATTTAGAATCATCATGAATGCGGACATGTTCAATGTTTGATGCCTTCACGACACATAAGCCAAAAATAAGGGTGTTGTACTCAACGATGTTATTAGTGCAATGAAATTCTAATTGAAAGGATAAAGGAATCGAATTCCTTTCATGTGAGATTAAAACCACCTGCCCCAGAGCTGGTTTGACATCTTGATCGATTGAAATGCATCTCCCACATGGGTTCATGGTCTAATGTGAAGATATTTTCATCTGAAAATAAATCCAAATTAGGGAAGGAATGTGATGAGGGAGCTTCCACCAATTGATTAAAAATAACTTGTCCTTTGATCGCTTCTGAGTTACAAACTTGATGTCCAACACAGAGAGAAACATTACCCATTTCACCGAACTTCCCAAAAGATCAGTTCTAGTAAATAAGTGTTTAGGAAGATTACATTTTACAATTAAATTCATTTTGACATGAAGAAGATAATGTCCTAACTTTTTTGTTTTGAAAATGAGAGCAAGACGTTGTTTCTCCATGGCAGAATATTGAGTTTCATAATCAATGAGAATATGACGCATGTAATAGATGACTCTTTCTTTACCATCATCATGTTGAGCTAATAAAGCTGCTAAGGCATGAGGTGATGCAAAAGTATAAAGTAAAAAAGGTCTATCCTGCATAGCCAACATCAAGATAAGAGGATTGGCCAAATAAATTTTGATTGATTCAAAAGCTTTGTCACACTCATCATCCCATTAGAAGCAAACATATTTCTTCAACAAACACGTGAATGGAAGGGTACGATCGACCAACTAAAATACAAATCTACGAATTTCTTGAATCTTCCGTTGCAAACTAAATAGTTGAGAGATGTTTCTGGGTGGTGGCATGTTAACGATTGCATCAATTTTATTTGTGTCGAGACTTTGATTCCATGGCGAGAGACGATGAATGTATAATCTTTCCATCATCTACACCGAAGACGCACTTAAGAGGATTAAGTTTCATTTTATAGAGACAAAGCCTTTCAAAAATAAGACAAAGACTTTCAACATGATCTTAACAAGTTGTAGACTTAGCCTAGATATCATCGATGTAATCTTCCAAGATCTTGTGAATGAAATCATGAAAGATAAAAGTCATCGCCCACTGGTAAGTTGCTCCAACATTCTTCAACCCAAACAACATGAATACATAACAAAAATTTCCCTAAGGGATACTGAAGGCTGTCTTGTACTGATCTTCCAAGTTAATATGAATTTGTTTATAGCTGGAGAAGCCATCCATGAAAGACAATAAGGCATTGCCTTCAGTTGAGTCCACAATCATATTGATATTAGGTAATGAAAATTCATCCTTAAGAGAAGCCTTATTGATATCACAAAAATCTATACAAATAGGAATATGACGATCAGGTTTACTAACGATGACGATATTCAATATCGAAGATGAATAGTCGATAAGATAGATAAAACCATATTTTAAGATCTTTTCTATCTCAATATTGACTAATAAAGAAACCTTGGGTTTCATTTTATTGATCTTTTGTTTCACAGGATTGGCATCGAGACAAAGAATGATATTATGAACCACCACAAACTCATCAATACTAGGCATGCCCTCATATGACCAAGCGAAAATATCAGGATGAAAATGTAACAAATCATAATGTTGTTTATAATCTTTCAAATAAAGACATTTTCCAATCTTAATCATCTTTTTAAAAGATTTAGGATCCATGAGAACATCGAGAGTATCCCATTTAAGGAGAATATTGCGGTCATCAGGATGAGGTGTATGAGTACTATCATTCATATTAGATAAAAAAGCCTCCTCATCGACACACATAACAGACTCTCTGAAATATGCATTTGTTCAAGCAATATAGGAATCGTCGCTTATGGTGGTAAGCAGATAAGTCAGAGTAGACAACCAAGAATTCTTCTAGTGCTTCATCTAAAGAGAAAACATGTAGAGGAACTTCGTTAGAGTCTACTTTAATTTCAATAAATTCAGGATGAACTAATTTAAGAGAAAGAGGTTCAGTAGAAATCATGTTGACATTCAACGATGGTTTCATCTTAGACTTTGTGTGGAAATTTCCAAGTCCAATCTTATACCCATGAGAATCAAACTCTATGGGGAATTTAATACCTTTTTCATTAAATCCACAACCTTTACCTCCATAACCGTACTTAGAACAAAATTTGAAACCAGGGCCATAACATGTTTGCAATTCTTGGGAAGGAGGAGGATCAATGTAAAGAGCGTGATTCCAACTATGAGTATCACACTCAGAAAACATGATCATCCTTCCTAGTGGGAACACAAACACTAGCCTTCTTAAGAGAAGTGTAATCATCTTAGCAGAGGTGTGATCATCCTCCTTAGCAAGAGCATGATAATCTTCCTTAGTGGAAGGACAATCAAATTTCTTGATAAAGGTGTATGATATCATCAAAATGTATAGGTGGATATGATCTACTTTGTACTCCCAGATATAGGACTCGATAAAGTCCAAGGATCCCCAATTGTCACCAAGACATGTGTTTGATTCAAAAGAAGTAGAAGGGGTAGACTTAGGATTCTCTACTTCAGGATGATCTTACTTAGGGACATCCCTCTCAAGTGTAGCCTTTGTAACAGGTACTATTGGAGTAGATGTCAATGCATTAGAAGACAATGAAGAAATAAAGTTTTTGAGTAGGAGCAACCGAGGCATGACCAAAAATTGCCATTTCACATAGGTGTATAGCATCAGGGTCAACCTTGATTATGATAACTTCGTTATTAGCAACAAATTTTATGAGACAATGCAAGGTAGAAGTGACTACTCCCAAAGCATGAATCCATGGTCTTCCCAAGAGAATATTGTAAGGCAATGGTCCTGGCATAACATATACCAGGGTGGGTAAGGTAATGGTTCCCAAACTTAAAGGAAAGATTATCACACCTAAGGTTTGTCGACCAACGTTATCAAATCCACGAATACAAAGCAATGCAACAAGAGAAGATGAATCAATTTTAATTTTAGGTAATAAATTGACACTACATACATTGTGTGCCGAATCGATATCAATGAGAGCATGCCTAACACCAATATTATTAATGTTAATTATTATCATTAAGGGATTTGCTTGCTTTTGTACTTCTGGAGGCAGAAGTTCATTTAGATAGAACGTAATATTCAATGAATTTGCATGAATATGAGCTATTTGTGCATTCACATCCATCGACCTTGCAGAAGAAGGAAAGATGATATTTTACAAGGCTTCCTAAAGCATAACCTAAAAAACCGGAGTAGTCTAAAGCAAATCCCAAATGGAAAGCTTAGTGGGAGTAACACAAAGTTTCTCTAGAAGATCATACTCACTAGGTGGCTTAACTACATGTTTAGATGCTTGAGGAAGAATTGGTCGAGAAAGTGGTAGAGAAGTAGGTTGATTCATTATAGTATTGTAAGTGTGGGCTACCTCTCTATAAGAGGGGGCCTTAGATTGTATAAATTTTTTGTAAAGGCCCCAGATGCCATTTGTGATGGGAACCCCATGAATGGAATGAATTATTTTATGAGATGGGCTAGTCAGAGTCACATAAATGATTAGTCTCTTAGGCCTTTGAGGGGTAGCAAAGACTACAACCACATTCACAGATTCTTTGACTTGCGAAGAAGAGGAAGGTTGTGATGAAGAAGTTTGATTATGAGATCTTCAGATAGAATGAGATGCCTCTAAGAAATCATCTAGGGCATCATCCAATATATCAAAATCTTGTTTAGAGAATGCATTGTCAAAATCATTGAAATTTTGAAGAAAAAGATCTAGCATGATTATTCTTCACGTTGGGTTCACCAAAATGTAATGGAGGGGATTCACTACTCTTGAGACTGAAGACAAATAGAGTCTACAAGGAACAAATAGCCCTTGGTTACCTCAAAGTACAAAGCTCAGGTGATAAGGTATAAAATGAAGAATATTTGAATAACTAGATCAAATGAAATGATAAGCTACAAAGAACATGAATGATAAACTGCTAAATAACATAAAATGATGATAAAGCTACAAGCTATAGATTACAAAATAAAAAACTAGAGGACTCGTAGATTCTGCCCCTAGAAGGGCAAAGCCTCAGCCATGAACAACAACATGACGTGGGGGCGTCTGCACCCTGCGCTATCATCTATGTCAAAACAAAGTATAAAAACCTTAAATTTGTAATGCTCAGTTCCTCAAATCCGTACATCTGCACACAAGAAGGAGAAGGAAAAATGTTGGGGTTGTTTTGGGGTTTTCCTCAATCAAACCTTCGCTTTGGTGTTTCCATCTCCATGAACAACCAGAGAGATAGAGATAGACGAAATGACATGAAATGTAAAGACGTGTGGTAGAAACAAACCCCATTGTGGAGGAGACCCTATCACAAATGCAATAGACAAGACAAATAGATAATAACAAATAAAAAAAACAAATAGACAAGAGAGTGTTACCAATAGTCCATGGCTCCCCTCTTGGCTTGATAGCGGTGATGTGCTTGCTTGCAAGAGAGCCTTGATTGTTATTGCGATGAAGATTCGACAAAGCTTCACTATAGAGAGAAAGATAGAAAATATGTAGAAGAGAATAGAAGAGAAGAGCAAGATCGAGCGAGAGAGAGTGAGAATGAATGAGAGAAAGAGTGAAAAGAGGAGTTTTGTGAAGTTGAATGGGCGGGAAGAGCCATTACACTCGTGTTCTTGCCACAATGACACGTGTCATAAGCAAAGGACACAAGATTCCTCATTTGAATATCAGAAAGTTCAAGGTTTCTAGCATGTCACGCAACCATCCTACTCAAAATTTTCCAAGGATGAGGTTTCTAGACTGCTAACTCTTCATCGTTGTCCCCTATGAAGTTGATATCATGAAATTACGACATAGGTTTTTTGTTAGTAATACAATAGGGTTCCATAAATGCAACAAGCTAGATGTGCAAGTGTAAAATTTCCATGGGGTGCAATTTTGTGACACTAGAAACTTAAAGTTTGGAAAAATGGGTAGTAAATGCAAAAAATGTTACCATGTGTATACAATGAAAAATTGACTAGGGTGATTTTTTGCCAAAATCTTACCATGTGTAGACAATGAAGATTGACAATGAAATAATCTCTCAAAGTTTATTTGCAAAAAGTAAATCTCAATTTTTGTAGAGGTTATTTACACAAGAAGGTGGATGCTATCAACATTTGCAAAAGACATGTAGAAATTACAAATATGATTTGGGAATTGTCATGTTTCAATTTTGATTCTAAGTCAAACAATCCATGCGGCATCCAAGTGGAGGGGTTCTATACACATGTGGAATAGAAGGTGACTATCAAATAACTCATGGTCAAAGAAATCCATGTAGGTATGAAAGTTTTTTCCAAGTAGACCAAGGTGGTAGGTTGCATTGCTTCAAAACTAATTCCCTAAAGTGGTTCAAATAATTGTTATATAGGATGGTGTAAATGTACTTCAAATCTTAGGAATGAATCCTCCTTATACTGTTCAACTATATAAGCTCCTTTTAGTAAATTCTATGAAGACACAAAATCCCTATAGGATCTAAATATAGACTTAACATAGCATATATGTAATAGGGTATGTTAAACTTTATCAATCCATTGTCAATAGTAGGTATTGTGGAAAGGAAATAATTTATAGGTAGAAGTATAGATTATGGTAGTTTTGACCTCCAATAAATGTACCAAACATGGAGATTTAGTTCCATACATCACCACACCACACAAAGAAAAATGATAGGGCAATAAGTGGTATATGGAGACCTCACTAGTGGAATTGATTGGGGGAACTTGGTATAGGTTTTGGGAACATATGAGAACCTATTTATTACAAGATATAACTAGGGACATAAGGTACAAGATACAAGGAATAAGGTATATCATTCCTTGAATCCTCAAATACTGCAAACGATACCTACCCCTTAATACTTTGAATAAGAAACTTGAACTCATATAGTGTATACTTAATCATCTCTTGTAAACCTTATGATTTGAACCTCCATATAACCTCATATGGTACAATATCCTTGACCAACATAACGGTTTGGAATCAAAGAGAGATTCTGGAGAATGACTAAAACCCTAGCAATTTTATAGTCAATTCTAGCTAAATAACACCTCCCAAATGTAATAGTGAGGTTTATTTCTCACTAGGAGGTATCTTACATAAATGAACTATAAATTTACCAATAAAATATTTGGTACCCTTTAGCTTATTCTCAATTGTCTAAATTAGATGAAATAATAACAAATCCTAACTAATTTGGATATTTCACCAAAAAGGTGAGCTCAAAATATCTCCACCATTCACTCGATATGCTAGAACCTTAGGTCCAAATTTTCTCAAAATAGAGAAATAAATTGACACAGGTCAAAATTCTAGCCTTTTGAACCATTTTGATCCATTAGAAGTCCTAAAATCCTATGTTTTGTAAGGGTTTATTCAAAATATTGCATTAGGGATTTGAAAAACCCTAAACCTTCATTAAAACCCTAAGTCTTTCCCAAGGCCCTTGCACTTTTCTTATAATTGATTGTTGATTGTTGGTCCCAATTTCTTAGCTTTTTAAAGTTATATCTTTAAGCCCTTCATCCTGTTTATTTATCAAACCCATTTGCTAGAGTATCAAGTGAGTCCAATACCTTTAATGCATTTTTTTATTACTGCTAAGACCTTTGTGCTTTACTGGTCCCATAGGACATGCGACATCATTTCACACAATCTCTTCAGTTTGCAAAATATTTTCATATTACTATCTTCTTACCACAAGCCTACAAAATGATCTTTTGCTTCTCGACATAGTTGATGTGTATGGGTCTTAAGACAATCAAATCATAAGCTTTGTTTTTGTGTAGTGTTTTAAGTTTTCTAGCAAAGTCCCTTTTTTATTATGCATTTCTGGCCCCCTTTTCTTAGTAACTTAAGTTGTTTATTTGCGCACATGAATTTTTAGACCCTTTAAGTTGCTCTAACTATGTGCATTGTGGGACCTTTTACTTCAAAACATTTCTCCTTGAAAATGAGTGAAATGCTTTTGTTTTGTGCAATAAACATGGGTCATTCTATTTCATGCTAGCTTAAACCTTCACATAGTGTTGTTAAGTTGAGCTTTTATTTCCCCAAACTCTCAAAATCACACGTGTCTTAAATATCGTTTGTTTCTAATATTTCACAAAGGAAAGCATTATTAGGGAAGTGTATAAGATATCCTTTTTGTTTTTGCGAGTCCTTGAATTGATGACACATGTCTCAGTGTTGTGCAAATAAAAGGAAGGTTTCTCTTCACGGAAAGGATTTCAAATTTTGATGATCACCTTTGATCTTCGATAAATCAATGGTTCACATTCGAAAATGAGGAACAACTACTATTGGTCGCAAATTCAAGCATGCAAAGAAATTGATGATAGATTTGATATGTATCTACCAAATTCTCAAGGATATTGGCTTTATTATGTCCATTTTAATCATTCAAGACACAAAGTGAAGATTTCAAAGTTAAATTGCTGCAAATTTTTGGGTGAACGAGGGTTTTCATGAAATTTCTAGGGTTTCCAATAAGTGAAAAACTAGTAAGTAAATTCAAAATATCTCTGCATATTTTGATATTAAGGGGTATAGTTTTATGGTTTGTTAGACTCAAAAAGTGAAATAGGGCTCTGGAAGGGTAGAGATTGTGTAAAATTTTAAAATAATTTTTCTTCGAAGTTGTAAAAGTTTAAAGACCTAGTTTTATAAATACTAAAACTATAGAAAATAAATAATGGTTGGAATGTCAAGAGGTGTGAAGAGGATTGGATGATGGCATCATGGCATAGTTTCGTGGGTCATCCAAGAGACTTGGAATGACACAAGGGTTAGGAATTTTGGCCGATAGGGTTATTGAAAAGAACAAGAATCGCAAAGACCCCATCATTTCGGTTTAAGGGCATGCCATTTTTAAGCACACCTTAAAAAAATGTCTACTTGATAGACTGATTTGTAACATCTAGAGACTAGGATTGGGAAGGTTGGTGGTGCCAAATATATTCATCAATGGCTACCTAATTAGAGGGATTGCACAAACTTACAACCTTGAGAAGAGGGCATTGTTCACCACATGTGGGGAATTATTGATGCACCTAGATAGAAGCTACATTGCAAGGTTTTCAATTTAAACCCTAATGCACAATTACCAATAGATTTGGGAGCCTTGACCTAATAATATTAGAGACACCAAGACAACTGTATGGTGAAATGGTTGCCATGCTTAAGGCCTAGAGGTTCTAATAGATAATTGAGAATGTTTTCTAGTAGAGAGCTAGAGCCTTTAAGCTATGATATTTTTGAAGATTACTTTGTGAAAACATACTTCTCACTTTGTCAAGTGTTGGGCCTAGATTGCAAGATTCATATGCCAATGAATTGATGGTGTTGGTTGTCGATGTCCAGAGTAGGGATGTGAATAAAACCTATGACTATGTTGGTTATATTGTAGATGAAATCCACAAAGCCTTAAGCTCTATTAAGGCAGATAATAGCATAGTCCACTTTAAATGGTATTCTTTGCTATTCCATATCATTTTGTTCAGTGGGTTAGATATGTGGTCCCCACACATACAAATTCAGGATTTGGATGAGAAAAAAAGAGTTTTTCTAGTGCAAGAATGGACTTACATTTGCGACAAGGACTGTGAGAAGTCTAATTATTTGATTTTTGAGGAATATTTTGTGAAGGATGTTCTCAAGAAATTTGGTCAACCTATAGATTAGAGGTTGTTAGAAGGGGTGAGGAGATTTTAAGACCAAGGGGCCTTATCCTAGAGGTAGGGATAAAACATAACTAGGTTGATTTTTTTTTACTTTGATGCTATTGTGATAAGATCATATGTATCCCTAGTAGCACCACATGTGCTGCCTAGGAATGTTCCTAATTGATTTTCCTTTCTAGAAATCATACGGTAATTGAATGAATTTGATAAGACTCACTTCAAAAATAACAAGAAGCATGCCATCCTCCCCTCTACTATTGTATTTTTATATTTTGAAGTCATATCAAGGGAGGGAGTGGAGTTATTGTTGAACAAGATACTCCCATGCATGATGAGAGTGGATAAGTTCAAGAGATGTGACCTAGATTATTTCATCCATGATCAAAGAACTAGTTTAAATTTGGTAGTGTTCTCATGAGAGCTTGAAAATATTGAAGATAATCAATAATTTCTCCATAGAGAAGGAGGGCACACAAAGAAGGGCACGATGGGTCAAGATCCAAATTATTGAAATTAAGATGAAGCAATTTGATCCCTCTTTTAAGGGATCATATCTATAAATTAAGGACCCCATAGTAAGAACCATGACAATGCTAGATAATGCCAACAACTTTCTTTCAAGTGTGCCTACACCACCATCAAGTACTCCATGTCCTACTTCTCAAGGGGATATACCATAAAGTACACAACAAGTCACCCATTTGCAACAAATGGATCCTACATCAAGACCTTTGGTTGATTATCCCATAGGCCCCGATGAAATTTTTAATGATACAAATATAACACAAGTAATGAATCCCTTGCGAGGGTGATAACGAAAAGACCCTGAAATGACATATTTCTCACCAATTTTGAAACTGGAGGGCAAGTAGTGGAAGACATAAGGGCACAAGCTTGCCTTGAATTTATGCAAGATGACCAACCCATCACTACAAAGGAGTTTAAGGACTTTTTCCTTAAGAATAAGGGAGAAGAATTGCAATAGAGGATGAGAGAAAAAAGACTCACAAAAGAGAAGAAAAAGGAAACCATTACAAAATTTGGGAACAATGTAAATGTAGAATGGAGTCTATCACTCCATAGAGAGGCAGAGAGTTGGTAAGAAGTGTTGGATGCCTACTCTTTCCAGGATAGGATATATCATCTTGCATTACATTTGAAACTATTAGGATACAAGTAGGAATTGTTCCTGTATTACAGTTTGAAGAGCCGATCGATGCTCTATATTTTGGGTTTGGATTCAACCCAAGGCATGAAACCTTGGCTATATGGTCTATTTATCTTAAGACTAATAAACCCAAAGTAATAAATGATCCTAGTGAGCTCACATGGAATTTGATAGTTAGAAGACTAGGGGATACAAGTGCCACCAAAGAAACCTCCCTCACAATCAAAATAACTCTATTTATTGAAGCAACAATTGAGAAGTTGTTGAGAGACTTGGATATGGCCAATTCCACAAATTTGAAGTTACAAGAGAAATTGAATGTGGTTACAGGATTATTGCCTCTTCCACAACCAACTATTGAAGAAAAATGATCTCATAGGAGAAGGAGAATTTAAACCTTGAGGTTAAAAACCTAAGCGAGAAGCTTAAGCAAAGCAAGGAAGAGGAAATAATAGCTAAGGAGGTAACTATTAAGAAAGTGTCAGATTTGGTTGACAATATTTTGGGTCATAAGTTATCAAACATTTTGATTTAAGTGGATAAAGTATGGGACAACTACAAGGTTTTGAGGGATGCATTCAACAACCATTCTCAAACATGAGTCATGTTGAAGTGCTTTCAAGTCAGTTGGGCCTCGAGAGTTATATTATTGAGAATTATTGTAAAGAGCTCCAATTTTGATTATAATGTGGTGTCTAATATTCTTTCTAGGTCAAATTCTTTAGATGGCATCATTCACCATCACAATAAGTATAAGACACTTATAAGGAGGGAATTGAATATTTTTGAAGGTTCTGTTCAAGGTTTCACATGCCTCCTATTTAGAATAATGAAGGAGATATAAAACCTTGCAAGAAATAGAGAGAATTTTGCTAATATTCTCTCTCCTATATATGTAAAAATAAATAAAGGTGGCGAGATGGATGTCGAGTAACTAAATATTACTATGAATATGCTTTCCAAGCTTATTAAAATGTATGGTAGGCTTCTTTGACATGGTTCAAAGATATGATACCCCCAAGTACACCATCCATCACATATATACATTACAAATGTCCCCCCATAAGAGGGAAGTAAATAATGAAAGAATATGGAAGCTATGTGTATTTTGATGCCGATGCCAAATTGTGACTATAATTGATCCATGGGATTAAGTACCATGAAGATTCATTAACATTAGCCATAAAATGAAAGACCCTCAAATTGAGATGTGACTCGATGTGAATCAGATGTGATTTAGGATCATTAAACATAGGCTTTCAATCTAAGACATGACCTGATGCAAACCAAAATGTTTCAAGTCATGAACAAGATTCTGGCAAGAGAAACTAGGAAATCCAGATACAACTCATGCAATTTGTTGAACCAATATGAATATGGGATCATAGTGCATGCCATGTGACTACACTCTAATCCAATTATCATGTATGCAACCCCCCTGATGGAAGTTTATTGAAGTTCATTTATTACAATACCCCAGAAATATAAAAGGAGACCATGCAACACATGCAAAAAAAAAAGAGAAAATACAAACATAAAGCATGAAAAAAGGAAATATTGCATGCACAGATTAATGTTCACATCTACCTCCATGAAGAAAAATTGACCCAAGATCTATGCAGAGGACGAAATCAACTTTCCAATGCAGCTTGAATTGTGAAAATTTGATATCCCAGTCAAAAGTTATGGCCTCCTAAGTCCAAACAACATGATATGAATTTAGAGGATTGGAAAAAATTCTGGAGCAAGATTTAGAAAAATTGCCTACACCACTAGATCAAGCTCATAACCATCTTTTCGACGATATA
The DNA here is from genome assembly GCA_007115665.2 of Sequoiadendron giganteum. Taxonomy (NCBI): domain Eukaryota; kingdom Viridiplantae; phylum Streptophyta; class Pinopsida; order Cupressales; family Cupressaceae; genus Sequoiadendron; species Sequoiadendron giganteum. The sequence goes on from CM021109.1 coordinate 482,445,797, forward strand.
AAGTTTTTGAAAAACAGACACTGTATGCCCAAGATACACCCGATTTAGTGAAAGATGCTCAAAATTGCCCAATTTGGACCTCAGAGGGCACTAGGGGCCTATTTTTGCTAGCCACCAGTTCCCTTTAAGGGCCAAATTGGGCAATTTTGAGCAACTTTCACTAAATTGGGCGTATCTTGGGCATACGGTGTCCATTTTTTGAAAACTTTATATTGTTGGAAAGCTGGTTCCAAGCCTAATCTAGTGATGTAGACCCTTTTTCCAGATCTTCCTTTGGATTTTTTTCAAGCCTTTGAAGTTAGATCAAGTTGTTTGTACTCAAGAGGCCATAACTTCTGATTAGGATATTAGATTTTCATGATTCAAGCTACGTTGGAAAGATGTTTACATCCTCTACATAGGTCTCAGGTCAATTCTTCTATTGGAAGAATAAAGAAGGTACCCTCCAGATTTGTTTTCATTGATGCCATTGGTTGGTAACTAACTATGTAATCAGTGTGTCCATACTGATCTGGTATCTTGATCTGAAAATCTTCACAGTTAAAGGGAATTCAATGAGTCTTTGATATGTTGATTAGGAATGTTAGTTACAGTTATAAACAAGTTTTTAGCATGTTTTTGCGATCTAGTTGAACTACCTTGATGAAAACACTTCCATGTTCTTTTTGCTGGGGATACGGAGTCGATCTGTCATCATAGAATGGACGTCTAAGACAACAGTGCCTTAGTGATTTTCATTTTTATCACTTCAAAGACACAAACAACTATACCATAAAGCAGAAACAGGCACAATAAATCCCCCATTGATCCTCTGAGAGAAGTAAATGCAAAAATTATAACATATTCAACACAAGCATAGATTCAAGATACAAAATCATACAACAAGAAAGACAAACATGAGGACACAAAGATTTACGTGGGGAAAACCCATTCGGGTAAAATACCCCACCCTCCAAAACACTCAGCTAACTTATATTATTCAGTAAAAAAGCAGTTACAATATGAATATCAGAGCAATGTTCTTCAAGAGAAAACATCTTGTCCATCTGGAGAAGGCAGGCAACACAAAATAGAATCTTCACATAGTTACAATGTCCTCATGACATACTGTGTAGATTCCCTTCAGCTCCTCACAAATGACTGTCATAGCTAGCCTCACGGCCAACCCAACCTCTTGGCTTGAACAGGTTCACATCCTTGTAGATCTGAGAGTTTAAGTGTTCACGGTAAAATACCGCTCAAACACTCTCAGCCTCTCTCTCTTCGCTCATTATTCTTATCTAACTGCACACGAGATTACATATAATCTCTTATCGTGTGCCAACCTGCTCTACCCCAACCTAGCCTTCAACGGTCATTAGGATAATCAATGTCCCACCTACAAGCTTTAACCATCTCTGATAACGTGCACCGACCTTGCAAATGCATCGAGCCACACACAACATTAAATCGGCTTCAAATGCGTCCGTCAATCTTACTTTAATAATGGAGCTCAATTGTAATTAGGAAAATAAAACTTCTGGCCAATTAGATCTTAAAGATCTGCCACATGTCGCCATTCAATTCGCCTGTCGCTCCTGACAACCGGTCCAACTCGGTCAACTGAGCTCTAAGCTCGCCCGAGCTGCTACTGCGTAACCGCCGAGCTCAACATCGCTTGTTGCGGTATAGCGGTGAGCTTGCCCGAGCTCACCCAACCTTCTACCTCGCTACCGCTGCCCTGTTGGACTCGCCTCATGGTATGGCAGTAGCCATTGGCCAGACCCTTAGCGGTCTCACCGCGCTACTGCGAAGACTGCCGGGTCTCACCGCGGTAGAGCAGTCATCACATAGGGAGACCGCCAGCAGTCTTACTGCAACCACCATGGTGAGTGAACTCATCGCCCATGGTGGAGTGGTAACTGCTAGACCAACCGTAGGCAGTCTCACCACCTGCGGTAAGGCAGTAAACGCCGAGACAAGCCGCAGGTAGACTTACCGCACCACTGTGGTGAGTGAACTCACCGTGTGCGGTAAGGTAGTAACCATCCTCCGCCAGCTCACCACCTTTGCACCGCTCACCGTGCTACCTCGCCACCAATGGGCAACCTCTGCGGTAAGGAGGTAAGCCACTGCTTTGCCACCCCGTCGCCAACCGCGCAATCATGCCACCAACCGGACCACCCTGAGGTAAGGCGGTAACCGCCACACCCACGGCCACCACTTACCGTGCCACTGCCAAACATGAAGAAGAGTGTTGTAGTAAGGCGGTAACACCGCCCAACCACCAGAGCAAGCAAGGTGGCCTACGGTAAAGCGGTAAACCGCACAACCGTGCCACTAAGGAAATAATGCAATGATGTGGTGGTAAAGGATAGAACATGAAGAAAAAATGCCTAAGTCTTGAATGGAAAAGACCAGAAAGTTGAGGCATACATTCCCAACAATCTCCCACTTGTCGAAGACTTTCAGGCTTCCTCCAAAAATGTGAACAAAAACCAGCATCGTGCTTTCACGCTCCAACCAAGACACCTACAATGGCACCATCTCAAGCAACAAGTCCAAACACAGGAACATGCCAAGGAAAAAAAACACCAGTCTTTGGAATGCAAACATTTGATCCTTGAGGCGGCAAAGGGACCACAACAGCAACAAAAAATCACAACGCAAGCATAGAAAGAGAAAACAAGCTCTAGAACAAGATAAAACATCAGCTAAAACTGCAACCAGACAACTGACTGCCCCTATCCAACTGATCAAACCCATGTGACTGAAAATAGCACACACAGCTCATGCTAATTTATCCAACCACACATATCTCAAAGGTATGAACATTAGTAAACTCATGCCATCACATAACCACCCATCAACAACAAAAATAAGCACCATGTGTCAACTAGTCAAAAGACCAAACACGTCCAGGTACTCCCACTGCAAGGGTACTGTCTAGATGAATGCAAACAAAGCATCATCACAAGTGATCTAGACATACAAAGTCCACTAATCTCTTGCACAAAGAAAAGAGGAACCATGTAGTTCTGAGGAATAGTCACTCTGATATGCACAACCTGCAACCACCTGTTGCAAGAAACATTTCTCTCAACAATCTTCCATCGTTCTTCCAAGGTCCTCCATATCCAACTGAAGATAGAGGTGCAGGAACCTTCGTGTCATCACCCAAGTGACAACACATGAACATAAACTATGACCAACTCGGCTCCACAAAGGTATCTCACATCTAAAGTCATATGAAAATGAACATACAGGAAGAAAAGACCAGATTAGAGAGAAACTGCAAATCAAAACATGTGGCATCCTCCTACATACACTTCTAAATGCCAACTGTGTCAAGAATGATCTTCTTCACATCCCAAAGAAAAAGCCTTAACAACATCCAACAGATCCATGGATGTAAGCACCTCAAAAAGAATATCAAACCAACTCATATAAACATCTCCTACCAGTCCTCAAAAGCACAAGGAGATACACTATGTTTTCCACCTTTCATTATGGATCCTCTAGAAACTTAAACAGCAGTTCAAGATCCATATCAATGAAATATAAAGCATAACACTATTTGAAAGCTATAATGGGCAAATACCTTTCAAATAAACACCACCGAGTAGACCAGAAGAAGTAAAAGTAAAACATTCTCCTCCAAGATATACAAGTCACCATGACTTACCCAAGAGAATTCTCCATACAGGTCTCTGTTGAACTCGCGTTCAACCAACCAAGGTGTAGGCTACTCGGACTTTCAACTGTAACAACAACATTCTCAAAAGAATTCCAGCCTCACCTTATTCTCCATGCATCCATGAGCAACAACCTGTCATCTTATGCTAACTCCAAACTGCATCACTGCAATAAATATGAAGTCCTCCAGCATATGACCAAAGTACTCAAGACACAGAGAAAACCCAAACCACTATCAAAGCTCCAAACCAGCTGAACCAGGAGCTTATCATGACACCATGATCTACACATCCCGCTTAGGAGATACCATGCTTCAAGTGAGGAAGCTAAGGTATCAAGAGCAATGCAAGATGCCAAAAATCTAATGCACAAGCAAGAGTATACCATGACATAAAGCAAACAAACTCTAAACCAACATCACCTGTCAAGCACCAGCAACATCTCAGCCAAAAACAACCAATGTCCTCCATGGCTCCAAGATGCTGCACATCTTCAAATAGTGATCATGCAGATGTGAGAAAGCTCTTCTGCAGCAACAGGATCTAAGAGTCCTCAAGAAGCATCTGCAACACCAAAGAAGATCATTCATCTCCAAGTGATGAATCCACAGTCACTGCTAAAGCTCCCATTGAACCATGACACTGAGATTTCCAAGCATCATGACTAGCCACCTGCTAATCCAAACAACCTTAAGGTACAACCGACAACATGCCCATCAGACAACAACGTCAAACAACACCAAGATTCCCAGATTGTGTAGACAACACCATCACTGTCAAAGTCTTAACAAGCTCTCCATGAAATCGTGATTCTCATGCTACAGGTCCCTATTACTGACTATTCAGGTACTCAAATGTTGTCCATCCTCTTATCTCAAAACATCCATTCCAATGCACAAGTGACCATAGAAAAGGTCAGCTAACAGATCTACACCATCACAGAAGCAACCTCATGGATAATGACAGTCCACTTCCGAGTTAACTCACAAAAAACATGTAGGTAAAGACAACCCACAACATTGCACAACTCGTAGATCCACTTCAACGAAAAACCTACAAATCTATTTTCACACTGCACACTGCAAAATTGAGATCTCAAAAGGAACAACCCACGTAGACAACTCGACTCAAACATCAGATCAACAACAGATCCGATTTTCCAATCACGTCCACACTTCAAGCACCATAGTCTAGAAAACCAACAAGCACACCAAAAGAATGCTGAAAGAGAAACTCATACCAACAATCCCATGAAGAGAAGACATCACAACTCCTTAAGACGATGTCGAATTGCAACTATCTCATCCAGTCACACCCCAAGAGCCAGGGTCTAGAAAACTAGCAGAAACACAACTCCATAAACCACAAGTTTTACTTGACCGTGCAAAACCTGCAAAACCACAATGTTTATAAAACACCCACGCATCTCCATATTCATTGCTCATCTGGATGACTTAGGAGTCTGCACACAATCATCACAGTTAACCAAAACAATGAAAAAACATGAAAATGCATGATAGACTTTTTTTAGGAAAATCTACAGAAAACCTCCAGAGCCAAAGACATGAATCTAAAACTTACGAGCACAAGATACAGGTAACAGTGGAACAACATTTCCATTTCAGACCAGTTCCAAAACCTCAGTCATGCACAAGCAAATGAGAGAGCCAGGCTATTCAGAAGTTGCATACCAACTTCATAGCCTCCAAGCAATTAGAGCAATAGAGAGAACGAATTCAGTGCTAAGTCAGAACACCCAACACAAGCTAAATACTCCATGGTTGAACAACAACACAAGCAACTCCATATCGACAAGGATCCTCTCACATAGACACCCAATATGAACACCACACTCTGTTGCAACACAACCATAAGTATACCTCACGCCCTTTGCAGCATGAACATTTGCTGCGAGCCAGGAGCCTCATACCATATTGCAACAATATGATCAATTCCAGTCATCTCTAGCATCTTTCAAACTTGCGTGTTGAATCAAAGAAGCATGAACTTCCACTCATTGAAGGATCAATCACCAACTGATTCCTCTAGGTTTCCTCAAGCTTGCCAGACTCATAAAACACCATAGGAGAAAAACCCAAAACTTCAGTAACTAGGAGAAGGCTTGGACACCATTTGTTGGTATCATCAAGCCTCAACCTCCTTCAACCAGCTTTGATACCACTTGTTGGGGATACAGAGTCGATCTGTCATCATAGAATGGACGTCTAAGACAATAGTGCCTTAGTGATTTTCATTTTTATCACTTCAAAGACACAAACAACTATACCATAAAGCGGAAATAGGCACAATAAATCACCCATTGATCCTCTAAGAGAAGTAAATGCAAAACTTATAACATATTCAACACAAGCATAGATTCGAGATACAAAATCATACAACAAGAAAGACAAAAATGAGGACACAAAGATTTACGTGGGGAAAACCCTTTCGGGTAAAAAACCCCACCCTCCAAAACATTCAACTGTCTTATATTATTCAGTAACAAAGCAATTACAATACAGATATCAGAGCAATGTTCTTTAGGAGAAAACATCTTGTCCGTCTGGAGAAGGCAGGCAACACAAAATAGAATCTTCACACAGTTACAATTTCCTCATGACATATTATGTAGATTCCCTTAAGCTCCTCACAAATGATTGTCACGGCCAGCCTCACGGCCAACCCAGCCTCTTGGCCTGAACAGGTTCACATCCTTGCAGATCTGAGAGTCTAAGTGTTCATGGTAAAATATTGCTCGAACACTCTCCACCTCTCTCTTCGTTCATTATTCTTATCTGACTGCACACGAGATTACATATAATCTCTTACCGTGTGCCAACCTGCTCTGCCCCAACCTAGCCTTCAACGGTTATCAAGATAATCAATATCCCACCTGTAAGCTTTAACCATCTCTGATAACATGCACCAACCTTGCAAATGCATCGAGTCACACACAACATTAAATCGGCTTCAGATGCGTCCGTCAACCTTACTTTAATAATGCAACTCAATCATAATCAGGAAAAATAAAACTTTTGGCCAATCAAATCTTAAAGATTTGCCATGTGTCGCCATTCGATTCGCCTATCACTCCTGATAACCGGTCCAACTCGGTCAACCAAGCTCCGAGCTCACCCGAGGTCCTACCGCGTAATCGCCGAGCCCAACATTGCCTATTGTGGTATAGCGGTGAGCTCGCCCGAGCTCACCCAACCTCCTACCTTGCTACCACTTCTCTGTCGGACTTGCCTCGCGGTATGGAGGTAGCCATCGGCCAGACCATCAGCGGTCTCACCGCAGTAGAGCGGTGACCGCACAGGCAGACCACCGACAGTCTCACTGCAACCATCGGGGTGAGCGAACTCACCGCCCGCGGTGGAGCAGTAACCGTCAGACCGACCATAGGCGATCTCACCTCGGGCATCGCGGTGAGTGGACCCACCACCCGCAATAAGGAGGTAAACGTCGAGACAAGCCGTAGGCAGCCTTACCGCGCCACCATGGTGAGTGAACTCATCGCGCGCGGTAAGGCAGTAATCGTCCTCTGGTAGCTCACTAGCTTTGCACCGCTCACCATGCTACCTTGCCACCAACGGGTAACCTTCGTGGTAATGAGGTAAACCACTGATCTGCCACCCCGCTGCCAACCGTGTAACTGCGCCATCAACCGGACCACCTTGCAGTAAGGCGGTAACCGCCACGCCCACGATCGTCGATTTTCGCACCACTGCCAGACATGAAGAAGAATGTTGTGGTAAGGCAGTAACACCGCCCAACCACTAGACCAAGCAAGGTGGCCTGCGCTAAAGCGATAAACCGCACAACCGTGCCACCAAGGAAAGAATGCAGCGGTATGGCGGTAAAGGCTAGAGCATGAAGAAAACATGCTTGTCTTCTATGGAAAAGACCAGAAAGTTGAGGTAGACATTCCCAACACTTTTAGACGACAAGGTTTATCTTTTGCATGTTCCTCTTTAGGTTTGGGCTGACCTAACGCTTGGTTAACATGTTTTGTTCTATGTGTCAAAATGAATTTTGTATTTTGAGTATTCACTCAATTAGGCTAATCTAATTGATAAATGAAGTTATACTTGTGTATATATTTATGATGGTCAAAGTGATGAAAGCGAGAAGAGATGATATGCAAGTAATGTGACAAGTGTAATAGTGTGAAGTTATTGATAGTGTTTGTATACCGACAACCAAAGCAAAATTTTGATTTCAACACTTTGTAGGTGCACTTCTTCAGTTTATTTTGCTAGTGAGCCACATATTTTTTATTTTGGAAACAAGCCACTTTTTGTATTTAGGCTATGAGCCTTTTCAAGGACAATGAATCCTGACAGTGATCCATATAATATCTTATAACTGGTTATAATATATTGTGAGCTCATCTTCATCGTGGTTTTTCCCATTTTGAGGTTTTCCATGTAAAAATCTTGGTGTTAATGTGTTATGATCTCTTTTATGTTTTGGTTCACTATTGCATTTAGATTTAGATTAATAATTGGATTATTAATAATTAATTTGGCCAATAGAATACTGATTCATCCCCCCTTCTCAGTATTCGACATATTCAACAATTGGTATCAAAACTTGGTTCCTCCAAAAAAGTCTTATAGCTTGAGGAAGGTCCCAAAAATTGAATACATGGCTAGAAAATATTATTTTGTTCCCGCAGAAGAAAAATCTGTATTTGAGGAGATCAATGCTGCCCTTGAGGAATTGAACAAAAGCAAGGATGAGAAGGAAACTCTGAAAGTAAATATGAAGGAAGCAAATGATTGCATCAGGAAGGTAAGAGAGCATATCAAAAAATTCAAGGATAGGCATAAAGATGTTAGTGATCATTTGAAGAAAGCTAATGAGGTTATTACAGGACTAAAAGTGGAAATAGAAGAAAAGAAGAAAATTGAGGAATTTTAGAAAGCTGAGATCCAGAAAAAAATTAATGATTTTACAAAGCTTGCACAAGAAGTGGTAACCTTAAGAGATGACTTGGAAAAAGTGAAATCACATGAAGAAAGGTTCAAGACAAGTTTTACAATGCTCAATAAGTTGATTATATCTCAAAAACCTACTAAAGAAAAAAATGATCTAGGACTTGAAGAAGGACAAAGCTCAAAGACTAAACTGACTCTCAACAAAGTGGACAGTCAAAGGAAACTTGAAAGCAATGCTTATCAAAGCAAGGACCGAAGGACCAATACCTAAAGGATTCCCATCCGAGAAGCTAATGCTCAAAGGTACCCATATTTTAATGGTTTTTGTTTCTCATGCAATAAATTCAGACATAGAGCAATATAATGCAGTAGGATGAACTAGAATAGAATAAGTCATAATGTTGGATTCTTTGCTGGACAATGCTATGTTTGCAACAAGTTTGGACATAGAGCTACCAAATGTAGAAGTTAGCTGATGATGAACATGTTTAATACCGGTACAATAATTCAGTCTTTTCAAGGCTACCACTACACATGCAATATCTTTGGACACAAGGATAATTAGTGCAGGTAAAGGATGAAAACAAACTCTCTTGATCAAGGATATGTTGTGTTCCACTCTTGCAAGAAAACAAAACACATCTCAAAATTTTGTAGAAGCAAGGATGGGAAGAAACCGAATCCGGATTATAAGAACAAGCCTGTGAACAAGGTAGATCTTGAAGAAGAAAGGAAAGAAATGGAAAAAAAATGGAGAAAGAAGGAAGAACCTGAGAATAAGGATAAAACAAATGATCCTGTATCTACATCAGGTGTAAATACCTCTTCTAAGAACTGAACGCAGTAATGGCTTCAATAGGAGCAATCACAGAAAAATATAACAAGCCCCCAATATATGAGGTGTCTTGTGGTGACACAAGGACAAGTAATATGAATCTCTATTTTGATGGCTTTGAAGGAAATTTTGATAGAAATCAAGAAAATCAGAAGAATTGCAGAGCTCTTCTTGATTTATAGTGTATTTTACAAAGTGGTTGACAACTTTAAAGCGAAAAAGTAATGAATGCAAAGTTAGGGCAAAATAGTAAATAATAAAGAAAGTGACTAAGTTAAAGAAAATCACATTTGCGCAAATTGGGAGAAGCAGTGCAAGTTGAAGTAAGAAATAAAGTGATTCAGAGCACTGTACATCGAAACCCTAGTTCTTGACAAGAAAAAAGTTATTCTCTGTTGTCTGAATTCCATGTTTCTCAAAATTGAAAGAACTCTTTGTTAAGCTCTTTCAAGTTTGTTTGGGAAATATGGCCACTCCTATTGTTGTGGAAATTTCTGAGAGGCCCCAACCAAAGTTCAAAATATGTTCATGGAAAGAATATGAAAATGATCCAATGGGTGTGTTCTTGCACATTCCGAGTCATGTGCCACCCATCAAAGGTCCAAGAATATACACTCATGGGAAGCTCGAAGAATTCGATCATCAGGAGCTGAAGGATTTGTGGGACAATGAGTTAACTAGTGACTTACTATTCAAGTTAGAATATGAAAACCTAGTTCAAATGAAGCTAGATGGTTGGAACTGGTTTCCAAAATTTTCCAGCAAGAGGCAAAATTTGTCAGGATGACCCTTAGTAGAGTTCACAATAATATTGTGTGGGTAAATGAACCAGGGATTATCAATAAGGAGGCAATTCATGTTGTTACTGGTCTTTATGAAACTCGTGCCATTCTCGTTCTAAAAGTGGTGAAAAAAGATGAGGTCACAAGGTTAACTGGTGCCAAGTTTGACATAAGAGGCCTAACCACGAAGTCTATCACAAACCTTGTCGTCAAGTATGTTGCCATTATGATTGGGAAAAAAGTCTACTTCACGAACAAAGTGAACTCTGTATCGGCCACGATAATTGACACAACTTATGAAATGGTGGTGAATGGAAAGGATTTTGATCTTTGTGAGCTGCTGAGGTTGCAACTTATGGAAAATTTGAGTATGAAAAAGGAGAAGAGACATGTCTTTAAATTTGGCACTCTTGTTGTTTGTTTGTTATTCTATTTTCTAAGGGAGTTACCTAGAAGAAAGAACATAATATGGGATAACACTAGGCCAATTGCTCATTAGATTAGTGACTATCTACATAGACTAGGAAATTTTAGGGCACAAAACAATTCCCTAACTGCATTATTTACAGTCTTTCAGAACGAAATGCATGAAAGAGAAAGGATTCCATGAAGTTTGGTGAAAATGTATGAAAAAGAGATAACATTTCTTGTATCTATTGATGAATGCATCATTGAGGACGTAGAACCCATAATTCATTGGATTGAACCTCTGGGATATGAGTTTGAAGAGAAAATGGAAGAAAGATACATTGAGATTATGTTTGCTAGTCCTAAGCACCCCTCTCAAACTAGATTAGGTACATATGAGGAGAAATCTGTTGAAATTAATTTGGAAGCTGCAACACCTAAATGAAGAAAGAAAATTGAAGCTTTCTTCCAAGATGTGGCATACACTAAGGAAGACATTGTACAGTTGAAGGAGGCCCTTGATGAAAGGAAAGCCAAATCAGTTGAACAATCCTTTGGACCTACAAAATCAGGAAGGATATCTTCTAGTGCTACACCAACACCTATTTCCAACTCTGTTGCACCTAGTGCTACTAATGTTGTGAAAGGGAAAAGGAAAGAACAAAGCGTCCCTACATCTATTGATGTTATTACCCCTACCGGTCCCAATACCACAACATCTAAGAAGGACACACCTGCTACTGCACCATCAACTGCTTTAGGAGGAAGAAGAAGAGTGAAAGAAAAAGCTCACAAGAAAATGAATTTGAGTAATGTTGTTGAAGAAGAAATCGAGTTTGGTCTAGAAGATGAGAATTAGCTGAAAAGAAACATAAGAGGTAGTACCTCTGGTGAAGGAGTCAAAATCAGTATGGAGATCTCCACTGATGAGGAGACAAAGATATAGGAGGATGCCTACCGAATTCATGTACATGCAAAGAAGAAGGAATAAGGCTCATCTGACCTTGTAGAGAACATGACTGGTTCTCCTTTGGTAAGAAATCATCCACCTTTGATTCTTGGAACATTAGTGAATAATATGATTGATAATGATCTTGTGTCAACTGCTGAGTTATATGATGAAGTTGATGATGAAGGAAAAAAACGTATCATAAATTCTTTTTCTTAGTACATAGTTATCTGTAACATAAACATGGACACCATACAGTCAAAAGTTACTAAAAATATGTGGAAAGAGCTAGTACTTAGAAGGTAGGAAGCTTTAAATGTTGAAAACAAGATGAGATGTGAAGCCATAAAATATGTTAGTTCAACTTAGTCAGAGATAGAAGCTGCAAATTTGTTGAAAGAATGTTCTACATTGTTTAGAGTCAAGTAGAGAGTCAACATGCTAATGACTAAGGAAAAAGACTATGTGGAAAAAGTAAGGCAATAAACTCATGATGTGATTAGGCATTTAGCAAGGAACCTTGGGACAAGAACTAGTTCTTCGTTTGATACAACTCAGACTCAGGAACATGCTACTGTTGTAGAAGTTATGGACAACCCAATCTTGGAGATTGTTGATGAGACACTTGAAGCTTCAGAGACCCCTGCCCCTTAGATGGACACAGAAGACACTACCAGTAAGAAGTTTGATGATCATCATAAGGATCAATCCAGTGAAAAGAGAGAAGAACATCAAGAATCCACCGAGAATAGAGAAGAGGAAAACAAAGATGTAAATGAAGGAAGTAAAGACAAAGAAAATTATAAAGACAAGGATGATGAGGATAGAAGGAAGGAAGAAAACAGAAAGCCATCCGGTGATGAAAAAGAAGAAGGAAAAGAAGAGGAAGAAGAAAAGAAGAAAGAGGAAGATAAGGAAGTCATTCTAGCTGAAGGTGAAATTCCTAAAGGCCCTGAACCATTAAAGCAATCCAGAGAGTCATCCAAAAGTACTCCTAAAGGTCTTCTTTCAAGACAGGCTATAATCCAACCTGCGCTTCCACCTTAGCTAGTTAAGCTACCATCTCACCCAAGTTATGTGTATTTGAAAAAGATCACACTGAGTGACACAATGAAGCTAAGTAACACTTTCATTTGCTTTGTCACACAGGAGGCTTCAAAGTCATATCAAAGAAGCAATGCGTTGATAAGTGAAGCTATCAAAGTTCTATAAGAGACAACCCCCAGTGTTACTCTAGACAACTGTTTAGCTCTAATTGAAAATTTGAGGCTACTTGTTGATTTTGTTAAAGAGTACACATCCAGTCTTAAAATGCAAACCACAAGAGAAGTAGAGTTGAATTTTCTAGAGAAAAGATTACTGTTTCTACAAGATAAGTGTACTATTGCACATGAAAAAGCTTTGGAAACTTTGAAAGAGGTAAGAGAATGTGATGAAGAATCCTAGCTGCTATTTTTTTACTGCATGAAATGGTTCGAAGCCACTCAGAGTATCAAAGATCTAATGGAGTCAATTGAGTCTCAACTTGCTGATGTCTCTAGAGATTATAAGATTGCCAATGATAGAAACTATGTTTGGTGGGTTTCTATTGCAGATCTTCAAAATAAGTTTTTCATCCTGTAGAGGCAGATGGAAGAAGCTATGAGGTGGTATGACCATCTTGGAAATTTGATCATGTCTAGACATGTTACTATATCAAATTCTCTTATGAAGGCAGAAAAACCTGAGAAAATGAACATTGCTCCATCTACTTTGAAAGGAGAAGAATGCTTGGTGGAAATAGAATCCTTGCATAAAACACTTTCAAGGGAAAAAGGTGTTTGGGATGATGGAAAGCCTGCTTAGGAAGTGATTCTCAAAGAGTTACAAGGTGCCCCTAGTTCTTGAATTTGAAATGTTTCCCCATCCTTTGTCCTTGATGTCAAAGGGGGAGAGGAGAAGAGAAGAGATCAAATATGTTATGTTTGTTTTTGTACATATGCTAGGGGGAGTTGAGTATCATTTTTGGCACATGTTGCCATTAATGACAACGGGGGAGATTGTTGGAAGAATGAAGAAGGAACTCTCTAGATTTGTTGTCATTAATGCCAACATTGGTTTGTAATTGACTATGTAATCAATGCGTTCATACTGATCTGGTATCTTGATCCAAAAATCTTCATAGTAAAAGGGAATTCAATGAGACTTTGATATGTTGATCAAGAATGTCAGTTACAGGTATAAAAAAGTTTTCAACATGTTTTGGTGATCCGGTTGAACTATCTTGATGAAAAAACTTTCATGTCCTTTGGGCCGACAAGGTTTATCTTTTGCGTGTTCCTCTTTAGGTCTGGGCCGACCTAATGCTTGGTTAACACGTTTTATTCTGTGTGTCAAAAGGAATTTTGTATTAAGCCGACAAGATTTTTGTATTTTGAGTATTCCCTCAATTAGGCCGACCTAATTGATAAAGGAAGTTATGCCTGTGTATATATTTATGATGGTCAAAGTGATGAAAGTGAGAACATATGATATGCAAGTAATGCGACAAGTGTAATAGTGAAAAGTTATTGATAGTGTTTGTATACTGACAACCAGAGAATTTTTTAAATATTACCAAAGCATAATCGGAACTGCTTTCAACACTTTGTAGGTGCACTTCTTCAATTCATTTTGGTAGTGAGCCACATCTTTTTTATTTCGGCAATAAGCTACTTTTTGTATTCAGGCTGTGAGCCTTTTCAAGGATAGTGAGTCCTGACAATGAGCCCTATAATATATTATAACTGGTTATAATATATTGTGAGCTAATCCTCACCGTAGTTTTTCCCATTTTGGGTTTTCCACGTAAAAATCCTGGTGTCAATGTGTTATGATCTCTTTTATGTTTTAGTTCACTATTGCATTTAGATGTGGATTTATAATTGTATGGTTAATAATTAATTTGGCCAAGAGAATACTGGTTCACCCCCCTCTCAGTATTTGACATATTCAACATCTTCTTCATGGAGGTAGATGTGAATATTAATCTGTGCATGCAATATTTCCTTTTTTCATGTTTTATGTTTGCATTTTGTCATTGAATTTTGCATGTGATGCATGTTCTTTTATAATTTCAGGGTATTGTAACAAATGAACTTCAAAAAAGTTCCATTAGGGGGGTTGCAATCATAATTATTGGATTAGAGTGTAGTCGCATGACATGCACTATGATCCCATCTTCATATTGTTGATAACTCACATGAGTTGTATCCAGATACTATAGTTTCTCTTGGCCACAATCTTGATCATGACTCGACACATTTTGCTTCACACCAATTCATGTCTTAGATTGAGAGCCTATGGTTAATGATCCTGAATCGCATATGATTCACATTAGGTCACATCCTAGTTTGAGGGCCATTCATTTTATTGCTAATGTTCCTAAATCTTCATGGTACTTACTCCTATGGATCAATTTTAGTCATAGTTTGGCATCGACATGAAGATACACATAGCTTCAAGATTCTTTCATCATTTATTTCCCTATTATGGGGACATTTTAAATGTACATATGTGATGGATGGTGTACTTGGGGGTATCATATCATGCAAAAAAAATAGGCCCCTAGTCCTATGGAAAACTAGGAGGTCAATGGCTAGGTGGAGGGCCCTAGCTCTTGGTCTCCCACATCAAAGAAGCCTTTTGAGGGTGTAAAAGATCCAAAAATATCTCCAACTACTTTTTTAATGGTCACTTCTTCATGTACAAATGTATTTTGTCCTTTTGTAAAGGTGTCACCGCTTAATTTTTATCTTTAGTGTGATAAGCAATGGAATAAGGATTTTTGCTTGTTGCTCCCTTACTTCTATAAAAGGGAATTCTGAGTCTTATTGTAGGATTTGAGCAAGACTTTGTATAGAATTGGTCTTGTACAATTAGGTCTTCTAACGTTTCATAAAAGGATGATGTAAATTTTCTCTATAATAGCAACAAACAACTCAATTTCATTGCAGATATGAATGCATGCCATACATTGGATTTCATCATGTATTTCCATAATGTGCCATGATCTTTCAATTTATTTGTTCTAGATAAAAAAGATATGCCATATATTGTGTTGATGGTTTTTTCATTCCCATACCCAACTACTTCATCTTTCATATGGCACAAACCGTTTTATGATTGCAAACCATAAAACCACATTTCTTTGAGGTAACTTCTCAAACACTTCCCATGCCTTGTTTGCACCTACACATTTTGCATGCATGTCTATCTGATCGGTTGCAACTACAAATTCATTTATTCTTACATAAATGCTAAATGTATATACATGTTCCAAAAATCCCATTTTGGTGTAGATAGGGAGAATGCTGGTAAGTGGAATTAGCTGTACACCTACTATTACTTTTTCTTGAAATTTTGAGCAATGTATGTAATGCAACCATGCAAGATGTACTTGCTTAGAAATTCAGGGAAGATATCTATTGGGTATTTCTTTGGTGAAAATTTTCGATAGGAAACACACCACTAGTTGCATTTGTTTGGAAGATCTAACATCTCATTACATGATGGTCATTATATTTTTTGAAAATTTAGTTAAATTTATTTTTATGTATTCTACGATCATTGCATGTGTCATGCCCAAAAATTTATATCAAAAACATGGCTAAAGGTAGGGCACAAATTCCAAATTTCTACTACATACACTTGAATAACACACAAAAGTTTATTTTCTATGCACATACTTCATGAAAACATAACAACATTCGACCAATAGATTATAATCTTAAGTTAAGTAGATAATTTGTTTTGACAATCATGGTTGGAATCCAAAAGAAAACATAAAATTAAGACAAAGATAGAATAATTAGTCATACTAACACTCTAATAGTCTAAAACATAAACACATGATATGTTATGAAAATTAAATATATAACAAGATGTTGATAGAATCTAATGAAGCATTCATCTAACACACTAAAGTGTATCAAGCTTTCATTAAACTAAACATTTCGATAAGTACTACTCTCATTGTTTATATATTAGCTATAATTGTGGGATTTCTACTAACCCAATCAAATGATATGGATGACCATCTCTTACCACCTTCTCCTTTGTTTCATCTCACAGCATGATTAGCAACCCACTGAGTTCCCATAACTTGTACCCACAAGAAACCTGCAAAACTAGATACCCCATTACTTTTTCCATCAAAATAAAATAATCATTGATAATTTCAGAGTAGTTGTGGAAGATCAAGACCTAAGGGCAAGACGTATGCCTTCGGGCTCGTCCATGATGGCCCTGCCTACGTAATGAAATCAAAGGCTTCATAGTTTTCCTTCTAGGACTTCAACACAAACTGGGTTGTCCAATAACCATATTAATCATCTAGGTTTAACTCACATCTAATTTCACAATAGTTTAATAAATACATAGAATAGACAACAATGGTTAATCTATGAGGACTCCTCTCGCTATATAGTGAAAAGATAGAAAAAAGCTATAGAAGGATTTCTCCTAATATTAACACCTTCTATGTGTATCATGTTATAATCAACCAAATGATATACTTATGATTCAATACTAGACAACTCTATGTATGATGTCCATTAACTATAGGATAAGTATAAATATATTTATTATATCTCTTAGGTAGCCTTCAAGATGGATAGTTTCTATGAAAGAGTTGTCATTCAACATCTAATTTTTATAAATGTGGTAACTATTCCCAATGGTTTGAACCCAACCTTTATGGTCTTTGTTTACAATCCCAAGGCATAACTGCCAAGTAGTCCTTAATCTAGAACATGTACACAATATTCAAATTTTAATGTTAATGTGTTTATAAAAAAGATGACTACTTAGACAGTTTAGGTCATCTAAATAGAAGCATATCATTCTATTATAAATATCAATCACATATAGTATCAATAAATCAATATCTACATTCATAAGAAAATAAGAACAAATACCTATACATTTGCATTCAACCTAAAATGTCTTTAATTTTTATTCAACCACCATTGAATTGGTATAACAAGGTATTGTAGACACCTAAATTTGACCACTTCCATATGGTCAAAATCCTATCATTTATCCATCTAATCCATCTATATTAATTGAATGTCATATATAATTAATATTATCCCTTTTCTCTAAGGTTTCCAAAAGTATTTAATTAAATACTTTATCCTTCACCATTTCCTCTCTAAATTAAATAAATCAATCAATTTATTTAATTTAGTCAATTATCCTTTTCAATTTTAAATTCATTCTTTCTCTCTTCTTGTTCCATCCTCCATACCCTTTCCACTAATCTGGGTTAATATAATTAATCCTTCATTAGGATGTGCATATCCTTAATCATGATTAATGTCACATCCTTCATATTTAGCTACTTGCTTCTAATCCTCATTAATTTTCCTAATCACTTGTTTGCAAAATCCTAATCATAACCACTTACCTTTTCTAGCATGTCCTTAAGTCAACCTTTCATGGTACTTACCTTTTTTAGTTTGACCTCTTCCCCATGTGAATTAAAAATTCACTCTTTTCCTCCCCATGCATTTGCCATCCCCATGACCTCTCAAAGGTCACATCAAGTACATGGACAAAGACCTCCTTTTGGAAGACCTTGTCTTATCCATGGGTTTCTTCCAAGATTGTGAATTTTAAATTCACTTTTATTCCTCCAATGCCTTCTTAAATCCCCATGGTGACAAGAGTGGATTTTGTAAAAGTCTTCACTTGTCACTTTCAGTCCCATATGGGGCCAAGAAATACCTTTTTGAGGAAATCCTTTCCCATCCTAAGGTACTTGCAAATACCTTGGGACCACATGGCCTTTTCTGTATCATTTGTACCCTTTCCATCTCACCATGTCTTTTGGACACTTCATCCTCCACATGGCAAGATGAGAGGGCTTGTGAGTCCTCAACTCACTATAACCCTCTATCTTCGCCATGGTGACTTAATTCTGACCATTGAATCCTTTAGAGAATTCAATTTCTTCTATAAATAACCCCCATTTTCATTCACTAAGGGAACTTATGCATTCTTATCACCCTTATGCTCTCAAGCCATTCAAGTATTCTAGCCATTTATTATAACACTTTTACTCTTTTGCATTTTTCATTCTAGCAACCATTATTGCACTCACCCACCATCATTACAAGCTTGCCATCAAGGAGCACACACCAAAAACACTATTAAGGGCCAACCAAGGATCAACACGAATAAAAGGTATAATCATTCTTGTTTTTATCTTTCTTTTATTTGTGTTAAACATACCCTAATCTTGAGGTGGTCTAGTGTTGTTATATCTTGCATTTCTTAGTTAGTTTTGCATATTATGAGGTAAGAACTTTCACTGCACACATTTTTGGCACTCCTGGTGGGACCCACGTCACGGGTCCATTACTTTCACGTGTTCTAGTTTTTGAAATTTTGCAAATTCAGGAGCATAGAGGCAACTCTGCCCTCAAGGAGCGACCCCGCTCACGATCAGGCTACCCCGCCTAAAAGCCAGATTTTCACTTTCTATGTTTTCTCTATTTTTCCTATTTTTGACTTTCTGTAGGTTCAACTTCATGAATAGGTGACCCCACCCAAAAAGGGGTGACCCCGCCCAAAAGCTAATTTTTTTTGTTTTTGTTTTCCGATTTTCCTAACTGTTTGCAGGTTCTGCTTCACGAACATGCGACCCTACCCTAAAAGGGGTGACCTCGCCCACAAGTAGGCGACCCCACCTTAAAAAGGGTGACCTTGCCCGAACCTTATTTTTTTTTTCGTTCTCTCTGACTTTTCTACAAGTTTTGGACAAACAGGCAGCCTTGCCCAAAACATAGAGGCGACCATGCCCAAAAACGAAGCTCACTCGTCAAAGACATAAAATGAAACTACTAACACATGTGTTGCAGGATAAGCAATAATGTTTAGTTAATCTTTTGCTTTCATTTCTAAATTAGGAACATAGGATTAATTAAAGGGTTAATAAATTTGTGTGCCATGTTTGAAAGTGGGATATTGACTTATCCAATCCCCTTGCACCATTTGGCGATCCTCAGTGAAAAGAAATCGTAGTCCACTTAGTCCTTTTTACCCCTTTTCATTTTATTAGTGGGACCTGCTTGGGGATTTCATCACCCCAAGGGACGATTCCAACCACACGTACCGATGAGGTAGATAAAGGGGGGAGGAAAAAACTATACCTCAATCTAGTCACGTCCTGTCTAGAGGAGCATCAAAGCTAGGGTGATACCTAGACAAGACATGAAGAGTTGGTTCGAGCTCCCAGTCTCTCGCTGGTTGCTCCCGACTCACGCTTGTAACAGATTGGTGTTCATGGTTTGGGCCCCACATACCATGCATATATCGGGGAATCCCTTAACAACCTTGTTAAGCCTAGATAGAGGATTGTGTTGACCATACCCTTAATACTAAAACTAGGCTTGTGTTGTTTGAAGTGTCTTCTTGTGAAAAACTAGTGCTTGTTAGTCAGTTTTGGCGTTTTAGTTATCATTTTATCCTTTTCCATCAGTATTTTTGACTAAATTAGGTTCATACCAATACACAACGGCAACCCCACTTTGAAATGGGTGACCTCTTCCTCAAAGGGGCGACCTCGCCCTTCCCATTTCAATCATTTTTCACTTAGACCAAGTCAAAAATAACCAACTTTCCTAAAACAGGTGGCCTTTCCCTCAAAGGGGCGACCCCCCCATCAAACAGGTGACCTTTCCCTCAAATAGGCGACCCTACCCCCTTGTTTCAACTATTGTTTACCTTGATCAATTCAAAAATTTGGCAATTTTTCCTGTTTGGGTGACCCAGGCCTAGTTTGGGTGACCCAGGCCTAGTTTGGGCGACCTTGCCTTTCGAACAACCTTTTTTAGCCTCTGTTCGCTAGCCGTTACCCTGTTCCGGGAACCTATTTTCCAATTTTGAGTGTTGTTCCCTCGCCTGGAGTATCTGTTTACCCATTCCGACCATTGAACCAGACATTTCAAATACCCATTTTCTCATTTTGAACATCGTTCCTCCTTCTTGACCAGTCGTTTACCTATTCTGGGAATCCGTTCACCCGTTTTGGGAACCCGTTTTCTCGTTCTGAGTATCATTCCCGCACCTTATACATCCATTCTAAGTGATCGTTTCTCTGTTCCACGAACCCGTTTGCCCATTTTGGAAGTTCGTTTATTGATACCACTTAACCGTTTTTTGCTCTAAGTTGGAACCAAGATCTGTTTGGGCGACCTTGGTCAAGTTTGGGCGGCCCTACCCCAAAACTGCATCCATTTTACAAATTTAATCTGAAAAGCTAGTTTCCTACAGTTTTTGAAAAACTTGTTGTTTGCCTAACTATTTACACATCTTGTTTGCCTGCATCACGATCCATTTGCATCCAAATTAGCATCCAAATAATCATATAGGTGCATTCATAATCATCCTTAGGCTATAGCTCCATTATCATTTGCTCGATCCAAATCCTCTAAACTTCATTTGAAGTTGTTATTCGAATTGACCTAGGTGCGTAAACCTGATCGTCATCTTTTTACATCTTCTTAGGATCACCATCCGTCCTAAGTTGATCATCATCCTCGACCCTATCAATCACCTTCCATCTCAAGGTGGATTCGGTGTCGTGATCATCAATCTATCCTTTAATCCAATCAATCAACACCTTATGTCACCTAGGGTGATCTCTGAACCCAGTTTAGAAACCCTTCCAATCATCCCATCAATTGATCTTTAATCTGATTCCAATCCTATCAATCGTTTTACTGATCAAATCCAATCAAATCCAATCAAATCCAATCTTTATCCAATTATTCAATTTATTGATACATCATCAATCGATCTATCATCCAATCCAATAATCTTTATCCAATCCAATCACTCAATCCAGATCATCATTAGAAGTTTAGTTACATATTAGATCACCTAGTTCATGCCCATTCAGACCCGTTCATAAGAAAAAAATAAAATGGTAGACCAACAAGCCCAAGGTTCCCAATCGAACATCCCACAAGATCCTAACAATGTTCCAAATATCAGACAAGATTCCCATACTGGTGCCTCATCACAATCCAACACCGAAATCCAAAACACCACACCACCTGATGAAGAGAACATGGTTAACCAACTCGAAGTCACTGTTGATGAATACCTTAATGATCTCGTTAATGTTCAAATGATAGACTGTCTCCTCAACGAACGTGGAGAAAATATTCTTGCCACACTACTCATGAGAGACGTGAAACCACCATCCGATTTTGATGCATCACTATATGCTGGTACCCACACTCTTCCCACACCCGTCGATCCACAAACTTCACAAAACATCCCAGGGAATTCATATGGCCTCGAAGGTGCACCCACATAGAATTGGTATCATCCTAAGTTTGGAAATGCTATGATACACCAAGTTGTCAGTTATCCTCATCTCCTAATCGCAAGCTCTGCAGTACAACTCAAGCATCACGATCCCTGCACCTACGACATGCCACCATACATCCCATCCACTTGACCACTTCCAGTTCAATGTCCTATTCAACCACCTATCAATACTGGGGGCATACCCACCCTTGCATCAATTCCACCTCCACGATCTATACCCACTAAGAACTTGCCACCACCTACATTCCAGCAGCCTCCTACTAATCCTCACCAATCCAATTCATTGCCAATACCACCACAACATGTTGTTCCTGCTGTTGCTTCATCCCTACCACCTTATCAGCAACCTCCATAGAAGAACATCCCCATCCCACAACAAAATGTCTCGATTCCTACCCAACCACCACATCAGGCGACACAAACAACATCCCAGTAGCCACAACCACCACATGACACTTCCACGATAGTCCCACAACAAACACATATTCCATCTCACCCATCTTACCAACAACTGCCACAACAACAACCTTCACAACAACATATACATATTCCACCACAAACGCAACATAATCCTCTTACAAAATATCTTTATCATCCATCGATCACATACACTGCTCCATCCCATCTTAATTCAAATCCTCATTAGGCTGCCCAAAATCAAACACGGACCCAACCGCCACTTTACACCAACCCTTTGCAATCACATAACAATCCCTATCAACAACCATCAAATCCATAACAACCCCCATACATCACGCAACAGCCCACCATTGTGCATCACTACCGATCCTATCCATCCTATCTCCAACAACAATAGTCTTATTAGCAAGGTGCACCTTCCACCTCTTAGTACCAACAACCACCACTATATCAACAAGGGGGCTCTACCTCTTTGTATTATCAAAATCCTACACAACAAAAAGGTGCTTTGTCTGCTTCTTATTACCAACAACAACCACCCTAACAACAAACAACTTCCGCTTCTCATCACCACAATCCATCATCCTCCTATTCGCCATACATCAATTTGCAAAATGTTTACACCAATCATAGTCAACAAGCCCTTCCATATGCATCTCAACCCATCTATGATCCAATTGTAGCACTGCCATCCTCATTATACCAACAATACTACCCATACAATCAACCTATTCTGACTCCTGTGGCACCTGTCAACAAAGACTTAGAAGAAGTCAAAGCTACATTGAAGGACTTACAAGATGGAATGGGAAAACAATCATTCAAATTCGAGGACATTTTTCCTTATCCATTTGATCCATCCATTTCCTTAGTTCCCTTCCCTAAACACTTTGAAATACCAAAATTCGATAAGTAAAAGGGAACCAAAGATCCCAAAGCTCATCTGCAAGAGTTTTGTGCCCACTGCCAAGAAGTCACACACAACGACAACTACCTCATCCGACTATTCCCTAAGAGCCTACAGGGAGTCACCCTTAACTGGTTCTTGGGCCTTGAAAAAGGATCCATAAAATACTTTGTGCAGCTATCAGAACAATTTATCTCCCACTTCTCTTTTAATCTGGAGAAGGATATTGACATGCTTCATCTCCTGAAAGAAAAACAACATGATGGAGAGACCTTTGTAAGCTATCTGTGAGATGGTGAGCCTTAGCCAGTCGGATGAAATCCCCATTGTTTATTAAAAATTCCCATCCAAACATGGTTCAAAACTTCTGCCTACATTGCATCACGACCTTTGCGGCACTGGTGGAGAAGGGTCCTATCCTAGAACGGGCCCTTGTAGCTAAAGGGCAGGTCAAAATTTTCAATTATGATAAAGAGAGATCCTCTGGGGATAAACCTCGTTATTGGAATAAGAATAAAAATGCTGTCAATTATGGTGTCACTAACACCAAACATGTCTAGGTGGCTACCACCTTGCAAAAAAATCCTCCTCAATAGTAGCAGTCAATCCCAAATGCCATATTTGTGCCCCAAGGTGCACCTCGTCAACAGTCAAATCAAAACAATCAAGGGGAAAATAAACACTAGTCTACTCAGTTGGGAGAACCCCTTAGCGTCGTGTTTAACAAGTTCCTCCAAGCTAACTACCCCATCACATATCCTATAACCAAGCCCCTTGATGAGTCTAAACCTAAGCCAACTTGGTTCAAAGACAACGAGTATTTTGAATTTCACAAGATTAAGGGACATACATTGGATAAGTGTCAAGGTCTAAAAACCTACATCCAAGGTCTCATAGATCGAGGTGAAATCCATATGAATGCTAACACAACAACCTCGTCTAATGCTCAACTTCAAATATATCAAAATGCTTTTCCCAAGCATAATCAGGGTCCTAGTACATCCAACTCCAATCCTAGACCTAGCAACAAAAACAACCATAATAGTAGCACAAATAATATCACTTATAAAAATATTCCATACAATTACCAAGGTGTTGTCACATATGTAGAACAAGTGGAGCTACATGTATCCATGATACACGTCAAAGGAAAAGATCCACAATGCATTGTTACCACCCGTCGCGCCCACATCACGGTCCCAACAACTCCTGCATCTACCCAACTACCATCTGTCAGTTCGCAGTACAACATCCTTGATCATTTAGGCAAGACCTCGGCTCAGATTTCTATCCTAGATCTGCTTAAGTCTTCCCATGTACATCAGGACATCTTGAATAAGGCCTTCTAGAGCACTCAAGTCCCCAACAACATAGATCCCACACAATTTCAAGCATTGGTCGAAAATCTGTCCACAACTTACCAATTGGGTTTCGGTTAGAAAGATATGCCACACCTTGACTCAAGTCATAATCGTCCCCTTCACCTTGAGGTTGGGGTGAATTGTCATAAAATGAAAAGGGTACTGGTAGATAATGGTTCTACCCTAAATCTGTGTACATTAAAGTTTATACAATAGGTGGGATACACCCAAGCTGACCTAAATAATCAGGTTATCACCATCAAAGCATATGATAATGCAAAATGAGATTCTGAGGGCAGTATTTGTCTTCCTATTCAGGTGGGCCCCATTGTTCATTATACTATGTGTCATGTTCTTGACCTGAAACTTCCGTATAACATCCTTCTTAGCCGGCCATGGATTCACTCTATGCAAGTCATCCCATCAACTTATCACCAATGTCCTAAATTCCCATTTCAAGGAATGGAAGTAACTATACAAGCCGAACCTTAACCATTTGAATATTGTCATGCCCTAGAGGCTTCCTTTCCTCATTCTCATTATTTCCCTGGGGTAGAAATGGGGGCATCTCAGACATCAGATTCTCATGCATTCACCAACACATTAAACACCACATCATCCACACCATCATCCACACCTGGTTCCACCATCACTAAGGTCCAAATCATTGACAAGGGATGTGGAGAGTATGAAATGTATACAACATTAAATGTGGCAACCATGCCACCCTCACCATGTACCTATGGCCAACCCTCTCAATCTGTCTCGAAAGCAGAAGAGAAGACACTCACACTCACTTCCAAGAACATGGGATCAACAACATTTAGAGATTTTGGTTCCCTTCAGGATCAAATGGAAGAAGATATCAGTCAGTGGGTTTACAGAGAAGAACCTAAGCCATCACGTCCCCTCATAGAATAATTCCAGGAGGTCTATCTGCGTGCTTCTAAGTTCATTGAAAAGTGCAACTACCAAGGTTGAGGTCCTGGTATAGAAGAGCAAGGAAAACAACAACCTGTAGAAGCATCCATGTGTCTGAAGAAGATACTATTGGGCTATGAATAGAAACAAAAGGGCCCTCTAGCATCATCTAGTGCCTCCAACAATGTCAGTGTGGACGACGGTTCCCTCGAAGAGATACCAGAGGAGGAATTCATCATTTATAAATACAATGTCTTGGATCACATTGACCTCCCTGCCATGTTTGAATGCCTACCCGTCTACACCATCACCTTATCCATCAAACACCCCAAGCTTATAGACTATGACCTACAACGCACCACACCTCCGAACACCTTTCCCTCAGTGGATCAATATGTGTATCTCATGGGATTGGGGGAAGATGAACACCCCAACCATAAAAGTAAAAAAGAAACAAAATCAAAATAGGTCACCTAGTGAAAACCTCCATGAGACATTTTGTGACTGTGAAAAAGTAAAAACAAAGGGCGTATCTACTAGTGAAAACCTTGATGAGGCACTAGAAGATGGGGACGCTCATCTTCCCCTTGTAAGAAATCAACTATTCGGACAATCATCCATCTTGATTGAAGAAACACAACCAATCAACTTGGGAACTGAGGAGAATCCCAAGATCACCTATGTGGCTAAAACGTTATCAGAAGAAGAAAACTCTGACATCACTAAGATCCTTAAAGAAGGAATCATAAACTTTGCCTGGACATACTCAAACATGCCCGTCCTTGATCTAGCTTTGGTGGTACATCACCTAGATGTCCATCCTGATGCAAAACCTGTCAAGCAGAAACTTCGCAAAATGCACCCTCAAGTGACTCTCTTGGTGAAAAAACAATTAGAAAATTTGTTGGAGGTAGGATTCATCTAACCAATTGACTACTCTGACTAGATCTCCAATATAGTCATAGTTGCTAAGCCCAACAGTGATATCAGAATCTATACAGATGTCTGGGACCTTAACAAAGCTTGTCCCAAGGATGACTTTCCCTTACCAAATATTGATATGTTGGTCGATCTCACCGCAGGACATGAGATGCTATCCCTCATGGATGGTTTCTCCAGTTACAACCACATTAAGATTTCCCCCGAAGATCAACATAAAACTGCCTTAACAACACCTTGGGGTATATATTTTTATAATTTCATACCTTTTGGCCTCAAGAATGTAGGGACAACAAATAAACATGCTATGACAACTATCTTCCACAACCTCATCCATATAATAATGGAAGACTATGTTGATGACTTGTTAGGAAAATCAAGAACAAGAGAAGAGCACCCTATAATTCTCAAAAATATCTTTGAATGTCTGGAACAGTACAAGCTATGCCTCAATATGAAGAAATATGTCTTCGGTGTCACATCTGCAAATCTCTTAGGGTTCATTGTCTCCCACAGAGGAATTGAGGTTGATATTGCTAAGGTCAAGGCAATTATGGACATGCCTCCACCCCGCAATCTAAAACAACTAAGAAGTTTGCAAGGTAAGCTCCAATCTATCTGAAGGTTCATTGCTCAACTAGCCGACAAGTGTCAATTGTTCATGCACCTCCTGAAAAAAGATACTGCATTTAAGTGGAACCCACAATGTCAACTTGACTTTGATCAAATCAAAGAATATTTAGCTCACCCACCTATTCTTATGCCACCTATTCTAAGAAAATCACTCCTCCTTTATATCTCAGCTACTTCTGTGGCATTGGGGGCATTGTTAGCACAACACGATGAGTCATCCAAAGAAAGAGAAATTTAGTACATCAATTGGACTTTAGTAGGTTATGAGCTCAATTATTCCCCAATGGAGAAGGCTTGCCTTGCCATAGTCTTTAGCTCATAGAAACTTAGACACTACATGCTTAGTCATTCGGTCAAGCTAATATCTAAGGTTGATCCACTTAAATATCTGTTATCGAGAACAACACTCACTTACCGCATGGCTAAATGGGTCATGCTGCTAAGTGAATTTGACATAGAGTATGTGGATCGTAAAGTAATCAAAGGACATGTAATTGCAGATCAACTAGCAAATGCTCCACTAGTGGATGCTTATCCTTTAGAAATAGAGTTTCTAGATGAAGGGGTCTTTGCAGTTTCAAAAGCCACCACATGGACACTATACTTTGATCAGTCACACACTAACAATGGATCGGGAGCAGGAGTCTTGCTCGTCACCCCCCAAGGTGACTACATACCAAAGTCATTCAAATTGGCCTTTCCTTGCACCAACAACATTGCCGAGTATGAATCTCTTCTCACACGCCTTGAGATTGCAGTCCAATGGTGTATCTCTCACTTGCATGTCTTTGGTGACTCCCAAATGGTTATCAAGTAGGTTAATGATGAATTCCTAACAAAAGATGACAAGTTTTTGCCCTACAAATGTATGGTAGATGATTTCAAGAAGTATTTCTCCTCCATCCAATTTGATCAAATGCCCAAAGTACAAAATAAAGCAGTTGACGCCATGGCCACCATTGGTTTCCTCATGGACATGCCTAGAGACCGTACTGAATGTGAGTTCCTCGTGGAGCAACTATTAATCCCTGTATATGACATCCCTGAGAGTGAAATGGTATGTGACATTGTAGGCCCTGAATCCCCCTAGTATCAAGATATCTACACTTATCTTCATGATAACACCTTATGACCTGACCTCACATGCAACCAATGAAAATTATTTATCCAACGCACAACCTGCTACACAATCATAGGTGATACACTTTATTGACGTGGGTATGATGGAACCCTCCTCCAGTTTTTAAATGAGACCAAAGCCCAAATGACATTGGAAGAAGTACATAGTGGTATTTGTGGGGCCCATTCTAATGGTATGGCCCTAGCCAAGAGGATTCTCAGAGCAGGCTATTATTGGCCTACTATGAAACAAGATTCTTGTGAGTTTGTCAAGAGGTGTCTTCCTTGTCAGCAACATGAAGATTTGATTCATGCTTTTTCACAAGAGTTACAACCCATCACAACACCATGGCCATTTTCACAATGGGGTTTTGATTTGGTTAACAATATTTACCCTCCATCCTCCGATGGTCATACTTTCATCATCACAACCACTGAATACTTTACTAAGTGGGTAGAAGCCATACCACTCACCCAAATTACTGGTGTTCAGATATCCAAATTTATCCTCTAAAATATCTTCTGCAGGTATGAAATCCCTTCCACCATCATTAATGACAATGGAAAGCCATTCAAAAACAAGTGCATGAAATTCCTCTACAAGACTTATCATATCCAACATCGTTGGTCTACCCCCTATTACCCCTAGGGTAATGGTCAAGCAAAAGCAACACACAAAACTTTGATTAAAATCATTAAAAAGATGGTTAACAACACAAGTCGAGATTGGCACCTCCACCTCCATCCTGCCCTCTAGGCCTTCCACACTTCCATCTATGCCCCCACTGGTGTCACTCCATACTCACTAGTTTATGGTGACTAAGCTATCTTGCCGATCAAAGTTGAAATCCCATCACTTTGCATATCTTTGAAGAATCATATCACCGACAAAGACCCCCGGGTTGCATGAATTGCTCAGTTGGAACTTCTGGATGAAAAATGGGTCAAAGCCTACAACCATCTACAAGCCTATCAACATTGGCTCAAGAGAAGCTACAATAAGAAGGTCTGCCCTCGTCAATTCAATGTTGGCGATTTAGTCCTTAAAGAAAATAAGAGGAGTCAACAAGATCGAGATAAGAAGGGAAAGTTCAAAGCAAATTGGTTAGGCCCTTACGTCATCACCACCAAATATGGTTTTGGAGCATACAGGTTGTCTACACCTGAAGGGGAGCCCCTAGAAGAGCCCATCAATATCATGCATCTTAAGAAGTTTTATACTTAGGTCAACTGGGGTATCCTATCCTCTAAAATCCAAAAAATACAAAAAAAGTAAAAAATCTCAACAATACCAAAAAAATAAAAAAATCACAAAAAAATTTAAAAAATCCAAAAATAGTAAAGAGAAATAATTCATCCTATGGTGAAAACCACCCCTACGTGGCACCTTGGATACGTACGATTGGTGAAAATCTGGTCACATGCGCCATTTGTATAGGGATTAATCATTATCTACCTCGCGTCCTAGTTACTTTATGATTTATCCATCCAGATCTCAATATCCTCACCATCCTATCAACCCTATCCTCCCATCTGCTTGCATCATCTAGTCGCTTGGTATATTTTTAGCTGAGCATTGGACGAATATCATCAGCTATCTGGCATCCTGAGCTTTTATCCTAATTTGAGCTTGTGTCACCTCATCGTTTTGGTCTTCTCCATCTAGGATCATTCATTGTGTCGGTCTCCATCTAGATCCCATCTCATCTTTGGCAAACTACGTTGCCCCCGTGCTTTCACGTAGGCAAGGCCGATTTTTTGATCTACCCCCAAGGCTTTATTTCTTCTCCCTCTTGTCGTTTGTCTCATCTTTGGTGAACTATGTTGCCCTTTCACTTTCATGTAGGCAAGGCCGATCATTTGATTTGCCCCGGGGTCTTTGTTTCCTATCGTCTCTTGTTGTTTGTCTCGTCCTTGGAAAACTACGTTGCCCCTGTGCTTTCACGTAGGCAAGGTTGATCGTTTGATCCATCCCCGGGGCTGTTTTGGTGTCTTTTCCCATCCGTTTTGTCCTTGTCGAACTACGTTGCCCCTGCGCTTGCACTTAGGCAAGGCTGATCATTTGATCCGCCCTCGGGGCATTTTGTCCATTTGTTTTGTCCTTCATCTTTTGGCCCCATTATCCTCTTTTTGCTCTTATCCATTGTTGGTCATTCGTCCTTTTCAAACTATGTTGCCCCTGTGTGTGCATGTAGGCAAGGCTGATCATTTGATTTTCCCTCAAGGCTTTCCTTTGTGGTTGGTATATCTGATGATTGTCCTCCATAATTTGTCTTCATCACCCTCTTTTTTCTTTTATCCATGGTCTTTTACTGAACTATGAGGGCTCTGTGCTTTCATGTAGGCAAGACTGATCTTTGATCAACCCCCGAGCCCCTAGGTCTTTAGGGTGAGTCAGTCTTGTGTCTTGTGTTGTGTTGTCAAGGTATGTCCTTATCTCACTAGTACCTCACAAATGGAATCCATTTGTGTCATGAGATTTAATCAGTTTTTCGAATATCCTGCATCATTATCTATCTTTTAGTTTAGCATCCATCTTTGGTATCAATAGGATGTATCCTTCCTAATAGACCACATCAACCCCATCCATCATCTTGATCCTATGGCAAAGGATTTTTTGAAATTGATTGCAATATTTTGATGCTTTTGGTTTTTGTTTATCATTTGAGCTCCCTATCACCACTCGCCAAAGCCACCATGATCTCTCATATTATGGTGTGTTTTGACTGGTTTACATAGGGGCATATCTTGATTTTTCTTTTGTTTGTTGTTTTCTTGTCCCACGTAGTACCCACCAAGATCCTTGAGATATTGCATTACAATGGGACATCCTTCTGTGCTTGTGGTTATCCCAATACCTGGCCTGACCAAATTCATCGTGACTTTGGGATATTGGGATAACCTTCTTGTTTGCTATTTTTGTTTATGCATTAGACACTAATCCGCCTTGGTCCATATACCATGGTACTTGGTGTCTTATGCTATAGCAAAATCAATGCTTTAGAGATGGCCACTTGCATTAGGATTGCATATCATTTTCTCCTCCATTGCATTCATAACTTAGGATTTTGGTTGTGCAAACGGTGATTCCTTCCATCTTCCCCTTTCTTCTCAGGAGTCCTATGGTTCTTGACATGTGCGGTTACACACCCATCACCTTTTTCGTTTCCATCACTATGGAGGCCCTTATTTGCATTTCTGATCACATTGCATTTCATTTATTTCTTAACATTCTCATTCTAGGTTCATTAAATTGCATAATCACCTTAAGTTGTGTAGGTTAATTTTAACTAATTATTCTATACATCTTAAAAATTCTTCATTTTAGCATATTCATTGTAGTTCATATCATTAGGTTCATCTCCACATACATAACATCATAAAAATTAAACATCATGTATACCATATCATATCCCATCCTGCATCATAAGTGTTAGACATCATGCATATCACAATAAATCATCCACATAAAAATAATCATAATTCATCCATCACATCTTGCATCATAAACGTTAGGCATAAACATAATCATTATGCATCATAATCATACATCCATATAAGCATAAACATAAATCCATATAGGCATATTCATACATCACATCATCCTAAATCCATACCATAACCATACATGTGCATAAATAAATCATCCATCACATAATGTCAATAAGGGCTCTCACATATCATGTCAAAAATCACAAAAATACAATGTCCATCACATCATCCATATTAATGTCCATCATATACATCATAATACATATTCATCGCATGTCATCAAAAATAAAGTACGAGTACAAAGCTATGGCTTTGCTCTGATCTCTGCTGCTTGGTACTATATCCCATCCTGTACCTGTCAATAATTGGGATCCTGTCCCTCTAATCCTCTAAACCATGAGCTGCCTATATCCATCTCTATGGTGACTGGCATTGGCACTCTATGTGGAGGTGTCTCTCTCATGCTACTATATCCCTAAGTATGTGTCCCTACTAACTAAGAAGGCGTTGACATCTGTGGCATCACTCAAACATAGGCGGGTACCCGTTGTGCTGGATTCGACACTATCGAATAATAGACACACATATAGTAGCTCACATCTCTCATATACTCCTCCCGATCTTCAATCTGTTGTTTGGCTGAGTCTTGCTTTGCCCTGTACCTATCCTGGTATCCACAAAGAACCTCCTCTCATGTGCCCATACACCCCGCACTAATCATAGCTTCTCAATCTCCGAACCCATCCGTGACACCTGCTCTAGGGCCCTGTCCCTCTCCTCTTGGATAGCCTGTACCTACACCTGTAGTATCTGATCCCCCTCCCCTCTCTCACCACCCTATGCTACTGGTACCTTCCTCTGTGCTGCATCTCTCTCCATAGTCTCTACCTGTGCCACTACTGCATCCCTCTCCCCCTGCAGGACCTGCAATTGTGACTGTAAGGAATCTCTCTCGATCTCCATCACCTATATCTGAGCCCTCATGGTCTCCTCCCTCTCCTACATCAACCCCATGTCTCCCACTATCTCCTCTGCCACCTCAGCTATATCGCAGAACTCGTCTCGCTCCTGTCTCAACTCCCTCCTCTCTCTCAAAAGTCCCTCTACCTCCCTCCTTAGATCCTCTATATCCCTCTCTGGCTTTGCCAACCTCTTTGTCAGTATCTGCCCTATCAATCATCCAGCCTCTCGTTGACCACCTGCCTACAGTATCATCACCGTTGCCTCTAGTCTATCCCTCTCCCATCTTGCTGCCTCCCCTGCCTCATGCTCCCTCACTACCTCTCCCTGTAACCTGCTCACCTATGCTCACAACTCCTCTATCTTTGCCCGTAGCCTCTCTCCCTCCCTCCACATCTCTATCTCATGCCACGGTATCACATCAACCATTGCCCGAAACTCCCTCTCACTCTCTGCTAGCTAGGCTCGCAACATGAGCACCTCTGCCTCCAGTCTACTCCTTGTCGCCTTTGAGTCTCTCAACCTCTGCTTGACAATATGTAATCTCACCTCAGCTCCTCTCAATCATGCCACCATATCCTCTGTTGCCGATGACATCATAGCCAATGGAAGAATATCAATTATGTCTATGTCCATATCCTCCACTCTTCCCTCATCCCCTATGTCCATCACCACAGCCGCCTCCCTCTCCCCTATCACCTTTGCATTATGTCTCTCCTCCTTGGGCTCGATCGGTGCTCTTCATCTCCTCCTCCTTCTGCCTGCCCTCCGCTGACCTCTGGCCTCAGCTCCCCCCTGTACTCTCTCCTACGACTCGGCTGCCCTCGACTGACCCCCAACCTCATCTCCCCCCTGCCCTCTCTCCTACGGCTCTGCTACTCTGGCTGCCTCCGGCTCTGTTGCTCTAGCTATCTTCGGTGCTCTCCTCCACTGTCCTCTTGCTTTTCCTACCTCTGGCTCTCTCTGTTGATCTCCTCCAACTCTAATTGCCCTTGGTTGCTCTCCTCCTGCTCGAGCTGCCCTAGCCCCTCTCCCTTGCTGCCCCTTGGCCTTGTCCGCCTCTGTCTCTCTCCTTGGCCTCCTCCTCCTCCTTCCCCCCTCTCCTTCGAATCTGATCTCATCCTCTAGGCCAAACCCTAACACTCCCCTGATCGATTGCTCTGACATAATCTGTACCGATCGGTGTCGCATAAACCATGCTGCATATCTCATAGTGATCCCTGCATCTACCAACCCTAGGGACCTCCTTGGGTACTCCACTACCTCTCGCACCAGTTTCGCCTAGTGCTCCTGTGCAAACTCTTTTGAGATCGCTTCCGTGTAATCCATCTAAATCTATCTAGAGCACCTAGAATATCTTGTATCAGCCCATACTTCCTCGTCACTCAGTCTGGCTTTGTACAACTCCACCACCCGAGGCTCCTTCCCGACTATGCAACATCGAGTCATGAAGTATCCTCTATGTATATCCTCATTCCTCCTTCACTTCATGAAGTGTCATGTCATATACGACCTCCACACTATATCCTCATCCTCCAGTCCATCAAAAAGTCTCATCCATCCATCTAAATCTCCTGAACCCTGATATTGCCAAACCCAGTCATACTCTACACTGTACCAATAGGCCACTAACAACATCGTATCCTGCTGACCCACTCTAACCACATCTGGCCTAGACACACTAATGTGCTCCCAGGCCCATACCTGAAGCAATTCCACCTGACACACGCTAAGCCCCCCCGATAGCAGATCACATGCATATCTCTATACAACTGTGTTAGGATGCATGGCCCCCATGCAGAATCTCCATCCCTCCCCTCGACAATGTGTCGGATAACCTCCATATAGCCGAGGTTGCAGAATCTCCCACTCCTATCTGGTATGAGTAGCCCACTGATCAACTCACACAGGTACAACGACAGTGGTGGTACTCTCAATCCCAAACATCTATCCATGTCCAATGCATTCTTCTCCACTAGTAGGTCCTCTAGCTCGAACAGGACCCACATGGTATGATCCAATGCCTCTCCCTCTGACCTCATGTAACTCACCATATGATCTGCTATGAGCAACCTCAGTATCTGCCAAATATCCTCCAATGTCACTATCATCTCCCCTATCGGGAGATGGAATGTCAAAGTCGCTGAATCCCAGTGCTCAATCAAGGCTGTCAACATCGTTTGATGCACCCTAATGGATGGATACCCTAGCATGTGTAGAAGCCTTACCTAGGCCAAAGCCCGATGGTTTGCTTCGTTCATCGCTTGTCGTGTCGCCTCCATCACCTCAGATCTCCTCTCTTGAGTCTGCAAGCTATCGAACTGCTGTAGCCATACCACACAACCTGTCACTCACCAAATCCTTGCCCCGAGTTCCTTTTTGCACTAACTTCCCTTAACACTCTTCCCTAGACTAATCTTCCTAAGTTCTCCCACTTCTTTTTTTTTCTGACACTTCAACTTCTTTTCTTCTGACCCTCCTTCTTTACCCTCAGCGAAGCTTCCCTTTTGGGCGCAGCTACCCCTCTTAGGGTGGCGCTGCCTTTTTCGGACGCAGTTGCCCCTCCTAGGGTGGGGCTACCCCTTCCGGGTGCAACTGCCCCTCTTGGGGTGGCATCGCCTTTTTCGTGCACAACCGCCCCTCCTGGGGCGGGGTCGCCCTTTCCGGGCGCAGCTGCCCCTCCCAGGGTGGGGCCTCGCCTCCCGAGCGCAGACGCTCGGGCGGTGGGCGCGGCCACCCCTACACGGGATGGGGCCATCCTTTCCCAAGCACGACCAGCTCTGCGTTGGGCGGAGTCACCTCTTCCAGGTGCGGGCGCCCTTTAGTTGGGCAAGGTCACTCCTAACCAGAGAATAGTCACCCCTGTTGGGTCTGAAACCTTGATTTTTCCTCTATTTTACTCGATTTTTCTTCTACAACCCTTTTTTTCCCTCCCTGTCATTATTTGACATTTTTCCCTACTCGCTAAGCGAAATTAATTTTTTCCCACTACCCATTTTTCTAACCTACCTCTACTCTCAAACCCAGATTTTCAAATTGCATTTTAACTCAAAAATAATTCTAAAATGCTAAAAATATTAAAGGGGGTTTGAACGTAACCTGACGTGGGACCGCGCGCTCATGGTAGAAACTTTGCACCTCATCCCCGCGATGGATGATGTCATCATCGTAATCCTCTGACATCTTCTCTCTCCTTCTTTTCCCTCTTCTCTCCTCTCTCTCTCAATTGCCAGCTATTCAAATGAGGAATAACAATTCTAAAATTACTATTTAAACCTTCCCTCCTTTTCCCTTTTTTAAAATAGAGGGTATTTTTTCCCTTTATATAGCTTTTTTCTCCATCAATTAATCCTCCAACTTCCCAAGGCCGCCATTTACGCCTCATGTGTCTGTTTGACTACATTCAAAACCATTCTTCATGATTTTTCAAGCTCTATCCAACGATACCTTCCATTTCTTCATATCGAGAAGTCATCCAGAGCCCTTTTTTCTTCCCCTATCGCCCTCTTGAGGGGGCATACCCTACCAAATCTATCCATACCTCCTTCTTGGTCATTCTCCCACATGATTGAGGCATATTCCTTCACTACCCTCCATCTAAGAAACTCACATAACCTCTCTCGTGATGGGGCATCTTTTTTCTGGTCGATTCCTCTATAGATTTATCTACATTTTATTTTTCTTTGAAACACTTTTATTCTAACAATATTTCGAAGAGGGGAAAAATGTAGACACCTAAATTTGACCACTTGCATATGGTCAAAATCTTATCATTTATCCGTCTAATCCATCTATATTAATTAAATGACATATTTAATTAATATTATCCCTTTTCTCTAAGGTTCCCAAAAGTATTTAATTAAATACTTTATCTTTCACTATTTCCTCTCTAAATTAAATAAATCAATCAATTTATTTAATTTAGTCAATTACCCTTTTCAATTTTAAATTTATTCTTTCTCTCTCCTTGTCCCATCCCCCATAATCTTTCTACTAATTTGGGTTAATCTAATTAATCTTTCATTAGGATGTGCATATCCTTAATCAGGATTAATGTCACATCCTCCATATTTAGCCACTTGCTTGTAATCCTCATTAATTTTCTTAATTACCTATTTGCACAATCCTAATCCTAATCACTTACCTTTTCTAGCATGTCCTTAAGTCAACCTTTCAAAGTACTTACCTTTTTTGGTTTGACCTCTTCCCCATTTGAATTAAAAATTCACTCTTATTCCCCCATGCATTTGTCTTCCCCATGACCTCTCAAAGTCCACATCAAGTACATGGACAAAGACCTCCTTTTGGAAGACCTTGTCTTATCCATGGGTTTCTTCCAAGATTGTGAATTATAAATTCACTTTTATTCCTCGAATGCCTTCTCCAATCCCCATGGTGACAAGAGTGGACTTTCTAAAACTCCTCACTTGTCACTTTTAGCCCCATACTGGGCCAAGGAATACCCTTTTGAAGAAATCCTCTCCCATCTGCAAGTACCTTGGAACCACATGGCCTTTTCCACATCATTTGTACTCTTTCCATATCAGCATGTCCTTTGGACACTTCATCCTCCACATGACAAGATGGGAGGACTTATGAGTCCTCAACTCACCATAACCCTCCATCTTGGCCATGGTGGCTCAATCTTGACCGTTGAATCTTTTAGAAAATTCAATTTCTTCTATAAATAACTCCCCTTTTCATTCATTAAGGGACCTTATGCATTCTTATCATACTTATGCTCTCAAGCCATTCAAGCATTCTAGCCATTTATTATAACACTTTTACTCTTGCATTTTTCATTCTTGCAACCATTATTGCAATCACCCACCATCATTAATCATTCATCTACCATCATCATTACAAACTTGCCATCAAGGAGCATACACCAAAAACACTATCAAGGGACAACCAAGGATCAACAAGAGTAAAAGGTATAATCATTTTTGTTTTTATCTTTCTTTTATTTGTGTTCAATGCAACCTAATCTTGAGGTGGTCTAGTGTTGTTTTATCTTGCATTTCTTAGTTAATTTTGCATATTAGGAGGTAATAACTTTCACTACACACAATTATAACTACAATTAAGAGGGGATACAAATCCACCCACCAATAATGCACTCCTTGAATTGTTTTCCACCATAGAACACAAATTAGTTGAAGGGAGATCTATAAGATGTGACTATAATAAACATGAGCATATAATTAAAAGAATGGATCAATAGAATGCACTATTAGAAAACCATAAGTATAAAATGGATCAATAGAAAGAAATATGTTTGAATGAACATATATATACATCTAATTCTTAAGATATATCAATCATAACTAAAATGAATATATATATATATATATATATATATATATATATATATATATATATATATATATATATTTATACACATAATGTTTTTAATACAAAAACAATAGATATTAATTTTATAATCATTATGGCCATTAATGATTAATGCTTTGATATTAGAATCTAGATAAAACAATATCTTAACATAAATGATAACCAGATATAATCTAAAATGACAACATTTAACTAAATGATAATATAAATAATGATTAAATAAAATAACAATTATTAACTATGACAAATGAGCTAGCAACACTTATTGGTGAAATTTTATAACTTTTTCTTCTTCTATACACTTTATTAGAGGCTAGTGAATCCCAAAAAGGTGTCCTAAATTTTATTTTATAAACAATAATTATACTTAATATTGCAAGAAAATACCATAAGAAGGTATATATACTAAGTATTGTGTTGGTAGCTCCACAAGCTGCATCTGATAAAAGACCATATCAAGTTTAGCGACTACTCTACCTATTCAATTACCTACTCCAAAATAGATATTCTTTCACACTTGGACTCTATCATGTCCAGCCTGTCCTCGACATATTTCTTTCCAAGTATGTTTGATTCATGCCATGGGGAATCTAGCAAAATAGTCATCAGATACTCAAAGACTATACAATCTATGAGAATGGATAAATTCAAAATTTTGACTTTTTTATTCCTGCTAAATCATTTAGTATTAACTGGACAAAGTTTAGAAACTGAGGAAGATTGTTGTCTCCTACAATGTAAAGAGAAAACAACAATCAAAATGTATTGAAATAATTGATTTAAGTTTTGGTGATAGAAAGATAGTGGAAAGATATAGCTATAGATTGCACAAAATTATCAACTTTTAGAAGTATTCTGAGAACAATAAAATATTACACAATGTTGTTTCTAAGAATGATATAGAAGGGTTTTCATACTCAAAATGAATTTTGAATGTGATGGGTGATAGTGGTTCTATGTTTCTTTGCCTTTCTCTTGTGTAATGTATGGATTGTGTTAGTGATGCAGGAGCATCCTTGGTTCTTGGAAATCTTGCATCAACCAAAAAAATATTTTCATTCAGTTTTGTTCTTGTTCAAATTGGGAGATTCGACATTTCTTCATATTTTCTCACCAGATCTCGCATACCTATGGTTTCATCATTGACGTATTCAATTACCTGATTCCAAGTTTTCAGCTCGATTGGATCTTTTTCGGCAAGTTATTGCTTCCAGAGTATGTGCCAGTTTTTGGAACTAGCCCCAGAATAATTTCAAAACCTAACGGCTAGTTGGATCGATCGCAGATCTTTCCCGTGACTTGTGGATCCTCACGGTGTGTTTAGATTTGTTCTATGGAGTGTTCCCGATCTTACACTTAGGTCCACACTTCATTATGCACATCTACCGTGGAGGAATTCCAAATTTGAGGCCGACCTATTCTTGCATACGTTACATTTTCTTCATCGAAGATTGTAATGATCTTGGCCGACGTAGATGTTTCTAGACTCATGGATATGATATAAATCTTGTAATGGATCATTAGAATATCAATCAATTCAGATCAATTAGAATAAAATATATATAGAGTTTGATCTATAGGTATTTCACTCACATGTATGAGCATGGTATGTTGAGCATGTGTATTCAGGCGTGTGAACCGAATCTGTACGCCCAGATGTGGCTGACTATATGTAATTGAATTTACTGATAATAAAAGTGTTTCTATCTGCATTTGCATCCATATTTCATGTTGCTTCTATTGTGTAACTCTTGTTACATGGTACAAATTGTTCTCTTTGAGGACCCTCCTTCTGTGACTGCACCAAATTGGTATCAGAGCGAGATTTATTCCTTGTGAGATCGTCATCACTTGCCTAGTCTTGTTGAAGATTTGTTGTGGGGTGATGAACTGAGGATCCGACCTACAACTATAGAAGACTTGTGTAAGGATGGAGAGAAGAAGGAATGGTAGAGGAAATGGAGCGCGTGGAAATGCATACCTTGCTGTAATGGAAATGTTGACAGGAATTTCTACTAGATTGGAAGTAGTTGAAAGGACCCAGAGGAGAGGTCGGCTAGTTGAGGATGTGAGTGACGAAGAAGTAGAAGAACAAGAAGAAGTTGCAAGAGAAGAGCAACCTGACCTTGATCAAGGAGAATATAGGTTCATAAGAACCATAACCAGAGTAAATACTGAGCCACATTTTAATCCACTGGATTATAATGGTAAGTTGGATTCAAATGAATTGCTAGATTGGATAACAAAAATGGAAAAGTACTTTGATTTTGAAGGTACCCGAAAAGATAAGAAAGTGAAATTTTCTTGTACAAAGTTGAGAGGACATGCATCCCTTTGGTGGGAACATTTACAGACAGATAGACAGAGAAAATGAAAGGAGAAGATAAGATCATGGGATCAGATGGTAAATAAGCTGAAGAAAAAGTTCATGCCTGCTGACTATTAGATCAGTTTGTTCAAAAAGTTGCAAAATCTGAAATAGAAGGAATCAAATGTGACAGAATATACTGAGGAGTTCTATAAGTTGAACATTAGATATGGACATTCAGAAGATGAGATTGAACAAGTAGCCAGATATGTAAATCCTTTGAGATCGTATATACAAGATGAGATCAATTTAATTAAGTTGTTGAGCGTGGAAGAAGCATATCAATGTTCCCTAAAAGCAAAAGAGAAGTTGAAAAAAAGACATGAGTAGAGACACAGAGGAAGAGGTGGAAGATTTTAGAGAGGAAGAATTTTTACTGCAGGAGGAAGAGGATATTTTCTAGATCAGAACAAAGATAAGGAGGTCAGTAAGAATGAGAATTCATACCGAAGAGAGGATGGAAGCTCTTACAGAAGAGGAGGATACGGTAGTTACATAAATGAAGGATATAGAAAAGATGATAAAGGACAGGAGAAAAGAGTATTTAGGGGAACTTGTTTCAAATGTGGGGGAGAAGGACAAAAAGCCTTTAAATGAAAATAGGGAGAGACAAGCAGAAAGAGTGAGAACAATAGAAGAACAAACTTTATTGAGGAAAATCATGCTGGATCACCTAATCACCCGGTAGGAGAGGTGTTGATAAATAGAAAAGTATTGTGTCAAAGTGAACTAGAGAAAGAACCATTGCAAAGAAATAATTTGTCTAGGACTAGACGCAAGGTAGCTGATAAATGTTGCAAAGTGATCATTGACAGTGGAAGTTCAGAAAACTTGGTTTCTGAAGAAATGGTGACCAAATTGAAGCTGGAAATATTGAAACACTCGAAACCCTATTAGATAGCTTGGATTCAAGATGAGCATAAGATATTGGTAAGTGAACAATGCTTGGTGAATTTGAAGATAGGAAATTATCATGATGAAGTTTTGCGTGATATTATGTCTATGGATGTATGCCATATTTTGTTGGGAAGGCCTTGGCAGTATGATAGACAGGCTATTCATGATGGAAAGAAGAGCATCTACACTATTGTTGCCAATGGGATGAAACATATTTTGTTACCCTCAGAGGATGTTTCTAAAGTTGGAGTTTGTACGAATGCTAGGATTTGTTTGGTTGATGGAAGGAGATTTCTGGACGGACTAAGACATGAGAACATGTGCCATGCCTTGGTGCCTAAGAAGGTTGAAAGCTTAAAGCATGTAGAAGAACAACCTGAGGAGATAAAGGAATTACTGACAAAATATGAGGCTATCATTTCAGATAATGTACCTAATGAATTTCCACCTATAAGGAGTATTAGTTATTGCATGGACCTAATTCCTAGAGCTAATTTTCCTCATAAAGTAGCACCCTGGATGACACTGACAGAGAATGAAGAATTGAACAGACAAGTGCAAGAATTGTTGAGAAAAGGTTTGATCAAAGAAAGCTTAAGTCCTTATGTAGTACCTATTGTACTTGCACCTAAGAAGGATGGAGAATGGAGGATGTGTACAGACTCTAGAGCCATAAACAAGATTACAATGAAGTATAGATTCCCTTTACCCCAAATGGATGACATTATGGACTGTTTGGGTGGAGCTAAATACTTTACAAAGATAGATTTGAAGAGTGGATATCATCAGATCAGAATCCGAGAAGGAGATGAGTGGAAAACAAAATTCAAGACAAATGAAGGATTGTATGAGTGGTTGGTAATGTCTTTTGGACTGAAAAATGCACCAAGTACTTTCATGAGGTTGATGAATGAGGTGTTGAAGAAATTATTGGGTAAGTTTGTGATTGTTTATTTAGATGACATCTTGATTTTCAGTAAGACTAGAGAAGAACATTTGTTGCACATAAGACAAGTTTTTCAGAGGTTGGGAGAAGAACAGTTGCTGATAAACATCAAGAAGTGTAATTTTATGAAGGAAGAATTGGTATATCTTGGGTTTGTAATATCAGTGGATGGATTGAAGAGGACCCTGAGAAGGTAAGAGCTATTTTTGAATGGCCTACACTTGAAAGCATTGGAGAGGTAAGATCATTTCACGGACTGGCTAGTTTCTACCGAAAGTTCATTAGTAATTTCAGTTCTATTTGCAGCCCTATGACAGAGACAATGAGAGGAGATAGGAAGGATTTTAGATGGACATCGGGAGCAGCCAAAAGTTTTGAGTTGTTGAAAAATAAGGTGACTAAGCAACCTATGTTGGCTT
The DNA here is from genome assembly GCA_007115665.2 of Sequoiadendron giganteum. NCBI lineage: Eukaryota > Viridiplantae > Streptophyta > Pinopsida > Cupressales > Cupressaceae > Sequoiadendron > Sequoiadendron giganteum. The sequence goes on from CM021109.1 coordinate 482,488,487, forward strand.
TACCAGACTTTGGTAAAGCCAACATATTCAATGTATGATATGCAATTGGATATGCAATTGGAGCAGTGTTAAGTTAAGAAGGAAGACCAATAACATATTTCAGTGAGAAGTTGAATGATACCAAAAAACGATATTCAATGTATGATCAAGAGATCTATTCCATAGTTCAAGCTTTGAAGAAGTGGAGACATTACCTATTATCTAAAGAGTTTGTGTTGTATACAGATCATCAGGCTTTGTAATATTTGAATAGTCAAGGTAAGTTAAATCATAAGCACATGAGATGGGTGGAGTTCTTGTAGAGTTATACTTTTGTTTTGAAGCATAGGAGTGGAAAATCAAATAGAGTTGTTGATGCCTTGAGTAGGAGGAGGAACTTATTGACACAAATGAAAGTGGACGTATTAGGCTTTGATGATTTGAAGAACTTGTATAAGGAAGACTCGGATTTTGCAGAAGCTTGGAGAGCATGTAAAGAACCATTCTTGGAGGATAGAAGTCAGTGGTTAGATTATTTCATTCAGGAGGATATGTTGTTCAGAGGAAATCAGTTGTGTATGCCCCAGATTTCAATGAGGGATAACTTGGTGAAAGAGAAACATAGTGGAGGATTGGCAGGACATTTTGGAATTGATAAAATAATAGCATTGGTAAGTGAGAATTACTTTTGGCCACAAATTCATAAGGATGTTAGGAAATTTGTGCAGAGTTGCAGAGTTTGTCAAGTTGGGAGTAGTCATAATAGTGGATTGTATAAACCTTTGAAAGTACCAGAAAGACCTTGGGAGGATATCAGCATGGATTTCATACTTGTTTTTCCAAAGACACAAAGAGATAATGATTATGTATTTGTGGTGGTGGATTTTTTTTTTAAAATGACACATTTCATACCTTGTAAGAAGACAACAAATGCAATACATGTAGCAGACTTGTTTTTCAGAGAAGTAGTTAGATTGCATGGGTTACCTAGGAGTATTGTTTCAGACAGAGATACAAAGTTTGTTGGTTACTTTTGGAGGACACTTTGGAAGAAGTTGAAGAAAGATTTGAAGTTCAGTTCTACTTTTCACCCACAGATTGATGGACACACAAAGGTAGTAAAAAGGAGTTTGGGAAATTTGTTGAGATGTTTGGTTGGAGAGAAAACCGGAAGTTGGGATTTATCCCTTGCACAAGCAGAGTTTTCCTACAATAATTCAGTGAACAAAAGTACAAGAAAGACACCTTTTGAGGTTGTTATTGGAGTTCATCCTAGAGGTATATCAGAATTAAGAGACATCAGTAAGGAAGATAAAAGGAGTGTAGAAGCAGAAGAATTTGCAGAACATATGAAGGCAATGCATGCTCAGGTGAAGCAACATTTAAAAAACATGAACCAGAAGTATAAGGAGAAGGCAGATGAAAAGAGGAGACATAAGGAGTTCAAAGTTGGAGATGAAGTAATGGTCTCTTTAAGGAAGGAAAGATTCCCAGTTGGTACATACAATAAACTAAAGATGAGAAAGTTTGGACCCTATTGGATTTTGAAGAAGTTTGATTCAGGAAATGCATATGAAGTGGAGTTACCAGATGACATGGGTATACCACCTATTCTTTATATATATATATATAAAATTAACATATGTCTTTTATTTCTATATATTTTGATATAGTTATAGGCTACTCCCTGAAATAGATCTCTTTGAATTTTGTTTTCTCCTTTTCGTTTATTATGATTGATTATGTTTTATATTTATATTTACTGTTGTATATATATTTATATTGTTTATTATTTTCCTCGAACCTTGTGCATCTCCTCCCTCTCCTTTATTTTTAGCTAGTGTTGGTCTGCAACAATTCATTTCTCTCTCTTGGATCTCTTTCATCCTGATGATAGATCACAGAGTGTGATCCGAAACATCGATATAAAAAAAATTTAGTCAATCAAAACCAGAAACTAAATTTGAACAGCATGATTGGTTGTGGAAACTTGATATCTTTATATCACCTATATTCAACATTGCAGATCTATATCGATACCATGAAGCTGAATTCAGTGAAGACAATAAATAAAATTTGGAAGAACAACTTCATAAACAACAATCAGATGAGATAGGAGAAGTTTTGGATATCAGAGAAGGGATAAAGACTCGTGGAAGACAATACAAAGCATATCTTATGAAATGGAAAGGTAGACCACTGAAGGATTCTTCTTGGATTTATCAGGATGAGGTAGACCGTATTGGTTTTCCTTTGGCCCCAACAAAGTGAGGGACTCACTTTTCATGAACCCCAAATGTCTGATGCAGGAGCATCCTTGGTTCTTGGCAATCTTGCATCAACCAAAAAAATATTTTTATTCAGTTTTGTTATTGTTTTGTTCTTGTTCTTGTTCAAATTGGGAGATCCGGTATTTCTTCATATTTTCACACCAGATCTTGCATACCTATGGTTTCATCGTTGACATATTCAATTACCTTATTCCAAGTTTTCAACTCGATTGGATATTTTTTCGTCAAGTTAGTGCTTCCAGAGTATGTGAAATTTTTTGGAACTAGCCCCAAAATAATTTCAAAACCTAACAGCTAGTTGGATCAATCACGGATCTTTCCTATGACTTGCGGATCCTCATGATGTGTTTAGATTTGTTCTATGGAGTTTTCTCGATCTTACACTTAGGTCCACACTTCATTATGTGCATCTACCATGGAAGAATTCAAGATTTGAGGCCAACCTATTCTTGCACACGTTACATTTTTCTTCATCAAAGATTATAATGATCTTGGCCGATGTGGATGTTTCTAGACTCACAGATATGATATAAAGCTTGTAATGGATCATTAGAATGGAAACCAATTTAGATCAATTAGAATAGAATGTATATAGAGTTTGAACTGTAGGTATTTCGCTTGCATGTATGAGAACGGTATGTTGAGCATGTGTATTCAGGCCTGTGAACCGAATCTATATGCTTGGATGTGGCTGACTATATGTAATTGAATTGTTGATAATAAAAGTGTTTTTTTCTGCATTTGCCTCCATATTTTGTGTTGCTTTTGTTGTGTAACTCTTGCTGCATGGTACAAATTTTTCTCTTTGAGGACCCTCCTACCGTGACCGCACCAATCAGTATGAGTAATTCAATCAACCCCATGCCTGCAGAGTTTGCTTGGAGTCCTACAATTGTTATTTCAATACAATATTCATTTTCTTGGAGATAACTCCTTACTTAGATTGCTAAAGGAATATGAGCTGACAAAGTTGGAGGGAAACTAGTGTTCATCCCTACCTAGAACGAAATAGGATATGAAACAAAACATAGTGGTGACATACCTAATTCAAGCCAAGGTCTGTGAATTGAACAAGAATACATCTATTTTGTGGATAATGGACCCATTTTATTTTTTGGAAGAAAAAGGGTTCAATCTTAAACAGTGTTCCACAGGGTTTTGGGGATGGGGACGGGAGATGACAAGGGACGTGTTTCGGGGATGGGGAGATGGGGGGTCTAAGTTTGGGTGGGGCAGGGGGACGGCGATAGGGTGCTTAAATACATATAGTACTCGAAAAAATAGTTATAAAAAGATGTATAAGTATAAGAATTATACATCTTGGAGAAAACTAGGAGTCCCCTAGACGTCTTGAGGACACCCCAACATCCTCGAAGTCCTAGTGGCATCTTGGAGACATCGACATTGGTGGTGGGATGGTGGCATTGGTGGTGGGCTGCTGGGAGGACATCCCCCCCAAGTCCCCAAGTCTCTGAGACGTCCCCGTCTAGGAAATGCTGGGATTATTGGGGGGGATGCGTCCCCGTGGAACACTGATCTTAAATCATTGAGAATGTGGTGTATCTTATTTGGTTTCAAGAATATTCACGGTTAGTAATTCACTACCAACAATTCATCGTCGTGGTATATTCATCACGTATACATTTTTCAATATTTAAGTGATCACGAGCACTCAAAAAAGAAAAAAAGTGCAAAGATTTTGTTGAACACATAAAAAAAGGTATACACGGTGAATATACCACAACGATGAATTGTTGGTGGTGAATTGTATACACAATAAATATGTCACAATGATGAATTATTGACAATAAATTGCTGACAGTGAATTTACTTGGATATAAAACTTCAGTACCAACTCTACATCCAGAGAGTGAAAAGAGGACCATAGGAGTTTAACCAATAATACTAAATAAGAGTAAATATCCATACTGAAGCACTATTATATAAGAATATAGAAGACAAAAATGTAAACTAACTTATCAAATAAACTCTATTGAAAAGTTCAAATATTTGAAATAATTCTACAACATAGAAAATTATCCAACCAATAAATGACATTAATTTGAATGTTCTGTCGTAATGGGAGAATAATTTCATATGAAATTAAAGATGGAGACATACCATACATTATAGGGGTGTTGATTTAAGCTACCTAGAATCTTCCCAAACTTTCTTCAAATGTGGTGCCTCTCTTTAGCTCCTTTCTTCAAATTTTTTTCTAATATGACCTCTTTTCTTTGCTCTCTACAGGCAGTTGGCAGGCATAAGCCAAATTCCACTACTTTTTTTCTAACACCCTTGTAGAAATGTACAAATTTAGTTTCTACATGTTTTTTCCTGCGTTCTTTCTCACTTCTTTTGCCTTTTTTTTTTCTCTTACATTCCCTTCTGTGAACCCATCATCTATATCCCCTCTTCTCGGCTATCGTTCCCCCCTTTTCTCTTCATTTAGATGCCTTAAATGGAGGCTTTGAATCTGCAATTTAGTCAGTTCTCTTAAGTTTAACTAACCTCTTTATGTTAGTTGTGGAAGAGATCTCCCTCTAGGTAACTTAGAGTTTGCAAATTCTAATACTTATTTTTTTAGACTATAGGAATCGGGTAGCCCCCCCTATAAATTGGAGTGTGTTTGATAAACATCTTTTACATGACTGGCGAAGTTGGCACGACACGCCCTCTGGTACCATAGGGACAGGGGAGACTAGACCTCATGACCTCTTGCGTGCAAGAGGATTCTTTAGCCAATCAAGCTAGCCCTCCCGCCCCGCAAATTATAATACATTAACTTTGATATTTAACTCCATTATGTCATAATAAAAAAAACAAAAATTAATGAATAAACACTAAGCCCTGTTATTTTACAAATGTTTCATAACTTCTCCTATTGTCCCATTCTCATTTTTGGTGCTAACAATTTAACACAATTTAATTTAAATAATATTTACAAAATATAAATCCATTATTGACCATGTCATAGTGGTCGTCATTTTAATACTCAAGTCTTTGAAACTTCCACTATAGTTTGAACCCCATGCTAGGATAAAATTAAAAATCAAGGCTAATTTAAATTCTTTTTTCATCTTAGTTTTTTCATCAAAGTTGATAAAAATATTACCTTATTAGAGTAAAGATTACAATAGTTATAGAATAAATAAATAGAGTACACATAGTGATCAACCTTACTTCTAGTAAAATCCAATTCTAATGCATATGAATAAATATTTTATTTCACATTTACAATTATTTCCTTAGCCCACACAATGGCCTCTTCAATTTACAAACTAGATTATCTTTACCTTTACCTTGAACTCTAGATATATTTTGCTAAATCACTATGTAAGAATATTTTCTTAACATCCATATACGCTATCTTTAATTCATATAGGGTATATGTCATAACATTTATTTAACTCCTATTCAATATTTACTATTCACATATACATTGATTTCTATGTAGATGTTCCTAAGTTGAATTTATTTACCTAAATCAATTGATAATATGGCCATTAGAATTTCTTATCTTTCCATTAACTATTTATGAAATAAGAATAGATTTATATTATAAGCATTATCTTTACATTATACGCATCATCACAAATTCATAACCATCACCAATTGACATCGATGACAACACCAACTACTCAAGCTTGCAACATGGCATTTAATACCCCATAGAATAAACCAATAACCATTGACATGAAGTGAAACAAACTTAGGTTGTAGGTAAACATGTAAATATTTATATTTAAAACTCAACATCAACACCTCTTTGGAATGTGTTTGTATAGTATATTTTATTTAGGTTTCCATCCGTGTTCCACTTGAGTGGGTGGCAACTGATGAAGTATTGTCTGGGAAAATGGACCGTAGAAAGGGTTGCATACCCACTCACACAATTACATGAAACATAGACTAGAAACCAGAACTACATAAATACTCCTTATCTTGTTTGTAAGCAGTGTATGTAGGTAGTTTGGTGAAAAAAAGATTTTCCTAGTACATAGGATTTTAGGTGTGAGACAGGGATAACTTTAGTGGCAAATTCCAGGAATTGGGCAAATCAAAATTGGTGAATTCTAGGTATCCAACAAGGTGTTCAAATCGCCTGGATTTCACGAACTATCAGTCCAATGCATGTCCATTCACCAACGGTTTTTTTTATGAGGCATGTTTAGGCAATAAATTTGCCATAATAAACTATGCGTTTCCAATGGACCGATCAATATTTTCACCTGGAATCTTGGGGAGCATGTCATAAAACACCAACATATTTGCCAATACTATTAAAACAACATTATATGAGGACCCATTTCGCCAATTAAAATTTACAAATAGTTGCTTGTGAAGACCCATTCACCAATTAAAGTTTATAAATAGTTGCTTATGAGGACCTATTTCGCCTTGAAAATTACAAGGTATCATTGTATAAGCACGCGAGTTTCGCCAAATTATTAACATACCATTTAAAAATCTCGCAGAATTTTCCAAATATGGATTGATATAAATACAATTGAAACTGTTATTTGTTCTTATACATTTTGTTTGGTTCTGAGGTTCTACTTCCCGATTCAGAAGTAAGCGAAACCCAAAAATGTAGACTCAAAGGTGAGTGATCATTTCTTCATACTGTTATTAATTATTGGTTATAATAATAAGATTTATTTATCTATTTTCCATTCTTGCTTCAGTCTTAAACATGATTTTGAGTAGGGAATGGGATCTATATTCTCTGTCGGTCTGTCCTTCTTAAACAAGAAGACATTTTTTTCCAACTTTTATTCGAAGTGAGATATCAATATGTCGAGCCGCAACTGTAAGGGTAAGACTCTTGAGGGTAATGAAGAGACTACGAGGCCATCAAAATGCCCAAAACATGGAGGTACCATACAGTATTACTTTGGAATTGGCAAAGCTTCTAATCCATCAAATCAAGCTGGAGCTACACCATCGACTCTTCCACCAAATATTATTGAAGATGGCAATGACAATACCTCACCGCCACAGGAAGGTCAAGGTGAGATTGTCATTTTGTTAAATCAAAATGTATCAAATGAGGATGGAAATACCGCAGAAGATGTTCCAAGGATAACCTGAATAGCCAGAATGAGATAATTGACTTGGATGAGGATGATGTTGGTAGCAAGAAAAGAAAAGGCAAAGCAAAATTGGGGCACGAGTGGGAAATGAGAAGGAATTTTCAAATTGGTTGGTTGTCAAAGTACCCATTCCTTGAAGCAGTGGGGGTATCAAATGAAAATGATATTGAAAGGGCAAGAGAGGTAAAATGTAAGATTTGTAGTTGAAAATGTGGAAGAGACAAGACAATGCAGCTAAAGCTTGACACTATAGAAAAGCATATCGACAAAGTTTATGAAAAATAAATCATAGATGGAAAGGAACAATCAGTCGTACGATGGAAATCAAAGGAAGAATTTCTTCATGTTAAGTATGCCACAAATTATGGAGAGCACAACCATAGAATGTCGAAGATTAAAAAATGTGAAGGTACACTTGAGGCTCATTTTGGAAAAGCCATGGTAGCAACAAATCTGTCAAAAACTGTTCAAATGAGTGTTGTTTTTCATCTTTTGTCCAGGGGGCATCCTATTACAGACTACCCAGAATATTTTGATTTATTATCTTATTTGAGTGTTCCCCACTTTACCTTCTCACATTGGTTAGTAAACGTTGGATGGGAATGGGCGAACTGTTTTGCTGCAGTGGAAAAGCAAGATTTAAAGGAGAAATTAAAAGTCAAATTTCATTGCATAATCTTTAGATGAAGTTACTGCAGTAGACAATACTTCTTGGGTTTGTATGCATTTGTATACTGTAGAAAAACATGTTCGCCAAGCTCATCTTCTTTGTGTTTGTAAAATGAAAGACAGTTCAACATCACAAAATCTATTTTAACTAGTCAAAATATTTCAAACTTGTTGATTTATGTCAAACAGTGATATTGGGGTCGGTGGAGGATGAGAGAGTTTTTAGTACATTGAGGTTTTTGAAATCAAAGTTAAGAAACAAATTGGACAAGAATTTGGAAAATTGCTTGAGGATGAAAGGAACTACGTATAATGTCAAAAAATTTCCTTTTGAAAGGGCACTCACAATATGGAGGTCCACATGTGAAAGAAGAGGGATCGGGTTGTGCAACACATGCTCTCCAATTCCAACAACCTCTGGTACTGGTGGTAGTGGCAGTGGCAATGGCAGTGGCAGTGGCAGTGGCAGTGGGATTGGGCCTGGGACAGATGACAATGATATTGAAATTGACACAAATCAAACAATGAATGTTGAATTTGAGACACAGGCCGAAGAAAGTGCAGAGTAGTCTCAAAATCAAGATGACTCTTTTACTTTATCTGAAGATGAGCATCGGTTTGAGGACCCTGACTCTATTTGGGAAATGGAAGATAATTAGCAAGTTTTAGATATTTTTACTGCACTTCATGAATCAGTTTCCATTGTTCCAAAGTCCAAACTGTAGTTGATGTCTGATGATATTTTATATTGTATTCAATGAACATTAAAATTGTGAATCATTGCACATCCTGATATCTTATTTTATATTGCACTCAAGCACTGCATGTCAGCATGAATCATATTCCAAACTGTAGTTGATGATTTTTTATATTGTATTCAAATAAATTGTGAATCATTGCACTTCAGTTCAAGATATTTTATTTTATATTGCACTCGAAGTCTCCATGATATTTTATATTATATTGCACTTTATGAATCATAATACATATGCCAAAGTCAAACTGTAGTTGATGATATTTTATAAATTATATAAAATTCAATACCATCGGCCTCACAATGCTTCATCGACGGAACCCCCATCATAGTCCCGCTGATGGCCTGATGAAAATAGCTCACAACCTAGTATCGGTGTAACAATACTCTATCGGGCTAACTCCCAAGGTGCTCTCCTGGTATACCGATAGAGTCGTCAACAAAAGTAACCATGAATTATAATTTATGACCATGGGCATGAATTATCTTATTTTATCAATAATCAAAAAAATATAGCACACTTTGATTTTATGAACAATGCAAATTGTAGAAATTTGTGTGACAAGATCCATATTATAGCCTACATTCACATTGCATCCATAAATATTAAACAAATTTGAAATTTCATAGTGATGTAGTCCTTCCCCCATTGCTAACAGAATTCAATACCATCAACCTAATAATGCTTCATCGGTGGAACCCCCATCACAATCCCACCGATGGCCCGATAAAAATAGCTCACAACATAGTATCGGTGTAACAATACTCTATCGGGTTGACTCCTAAGGTGCTCTCCCGATATACCGATAGAGTCAAGTTGTCAACAAAAGTAACCATGAATTATAATTTATGACCATGGGCATGAACTATCTTATTTTATCAATAATCACAAAAATATACCACACTTTGATTTTATGAACAATGCAAATTGTAGAATTTTTTGTGACAAGATCCATATTATAGCTTACATTCACATTGCATCCATAAATATTAAACAAAATTTGAAATTTCGTAGTGACGTAGTCCTTCCCCCATTCCTAACAAAATTCAATACCATCGGCCTAACAATGCTTCATCGGCAGAACCCCCATCACAATCTCGACGATGGCCCAATAAAAATAGCTCACAACCTAGTATCGGTGTAACAATACTCTATCGGGCTGACTCCTAAGGTGCTCTCCCAATATATCGATAGAGTCAAGTTGTCAACAAAAGTAACCATGAATTTTAACCATGGCCCATGGGCATGAATTATCGAATGCATAAAGTATATCGGGGGAACTATGGTGCATCGGGGAAACATTATCTGGTGTCTCACCGATAGAACGAAGGATAGGTGTCCATCGGTGGAGAGGGTGGCTATCGATGAAAGATTGATGTGACATCCCAGGGCATCGTGCAACTGTGCTACGGTGCATTTATGAACCAGAATTGAAGTGAATTATATCACAAGTTGATCGCATAGTTGTTACAAAATTTTGGAAGATTTCGCTTAGGGCAGAAGCAGAAAGGAAAAAACTTCGAGTTTTGATGTAGCAAAGACTGGTGGCGGTGGACTATGGAGGCGACTCGGTGAGACTCACGTAAGTACTTCACTTTCAGACCCAGTTGAGAAGCTATTTTACTCAAAAGCTTAAGATTTAAATAATGGAAGAGAGTACAGACAAACCCAAAGCTTAAAACCAGAAAACCAAAAAGCCTAAGAGACTCCTAAATGAAGACCTGATAGATCAATGTCCTAGGTCGAGGCCGAGACCCAAGAGGAGTGCTCAAATGAATCCTTCCATGGATCGATTATGGGACAAACAAAAGGGCTTAGGGGATATTTGGACACCGCAACGAGGGTATGACCTCTTCATGTACCATTACAGAAAAAAATTTAGGTTTCAACCAGTCTGCAATCCATGGAGGTTGAACCTGGGAAGACTTGTGGTTCCCAATGTGTTTGTGAACGCGGAGCTAATTAAAGCTCTTGCTATCATATATGACCCCAAGAAAAGAACTATTCAATCACATGGCGGGGGTGACATGCTTGTTATTTCTAGGGATCTCATTTATAATGTATTTCAATTAGAGTGTTGAAATGTATTTCAGTTAGAGTGTTCATTGAATTTATCATTCACGATCAAAGATCTCTTGACAGAGTATCACCACATGGATACCAGCTATAAGAGATGGAAATTACCTTTGCATAGGCCCAAGGATGAAGGAGGCCAACACAGGAGGTTCTCTAGCAGTGAAAACCCTCCTTTCCATGAAGATTTGCTCGAAGAGTATTTCCGATACACCTATTATTCAGCTGGTCAGGTTTTGGGAGTAGAGGTTCCGCCTCTCATGTCAATTGCCCCAATGGTCTTAGCTACAGACATACAGAGCAAGGATGTCAGGCCATTTGATTATGCTAGCTACTTGGCCAACGCCCTACATCAAGGGCTTGAAAATATTAAAAATAATAGTGATAATATTAATTTTGAACACTATTCTTTGCTTATGCATTTGCTATTGTATGAGGGACAAGTCAGAGGGGTCTGGAGTGAAGAATTAAGGATAAAAGATATAGATGAAAATGGAGATTTTAAACCTGTACAAATATGGACTTCATGTGGGACAGCCGATTTGGTAGGTCTCATTACCTTTATTTTGAAGATTTTTTTGTAAAACCATTGATGAAGTTGTTGGGGTATCGATGCAACTATAACCTATCCCCAGAAGTACAAAGATTTCTAAGACCAAAGGAAAATGACTAGAGAAATAAAGTGAATCATAACTGGGGAGACTGGTATGCTTTCCCTGATTGTACAGCGATAAGGGTTTATGGGTTTGAAGGGGCTCCACACTTGATGCCACAAGTAGTTCCTGACCAAATTTCTTTTTTAGAAATTGTGAGGAAATTGGCAAAATTTGATTCCAAACACCTCAAAGGACATAGAAAACAATCAATTATTCCCAACACCTTATGTTTTGGAGACTTTACAGTGGTTGCCAATGAAGGATATGGAGAAATTGATGGTAAATTAACACAATACAACCTACCTCTAGGTGATGTAACGAAACAATTTGATGCAGAAGAGTTTATTCACAAGGCGAGATTATTAGAGGGGCTATCAAGGTATGAACATTTTTTCTCAATCGAAGATGTCATAAGAAACCATGATGAGGCTTCCACCAAGGAAAGAATGGCCGCCTATAACAAGATTATGCTTGTAGAGGAATGGAAGAGGAAAAATGTCTCATCTTATTCAAAGACATTTGGTGAGATACAAGATCCTTTAACAAGAATTGAGCAACTCATCGCTCATGTCAATGAACTGGTAAAGGATGTTCCCCCAGTTGTTTTTGATGCACCTCATGCAACCTATTCAGGAGTACAAGCTGAAGACATAGAGCCCTTCGATTACATACCTTCATAGCCTACTCCTGAGGTATGTTTTTCTGTAGATACTGATATATAAGTGAAGAAGAGCAGGGTGATGAAGAGGGTGAGGAGGTCAAACAAATCAGTGCTCCTGTGATTGCACAGTACGATCCCCCTCAAGAGCAGAATATTGTAAGATTTGAGGCATCAAATGAACTATTTGATGATGTGAGGGTTGGGGCTAGACAATAGTTTATTTCTAATTGTGATTTTGTTAAATCTTCTGAATTTAAATAATTTGTTTATGAATATAAAGGTAGAAAAATGAGACAACAGATACAGGATATCACTCTTGAACATGAGGCAACTGCTCTAGAGGAATTGAAAAGGGAGTAGAAAAGGAAATGGAGTCCATCACTCCTGAAAGAGGTAGGGAATTGCTTCAAGAAGCTGGAGTGTTGCTCCTACCAGGGTGGGATATTAGCTCTTCAATTGTATTTGATAGCTTTAGAAAAAGAGGGGATACGACAATGAACTTAATGGAAGAAGCAAGTGACAAAATGTATTCAGGATCTGGGTACAACCCAGACGAAGCCACCTTGCTTATTTGGTCACTGTATCCCCATGATAAAAGACCTACTATAATTAGTAATCCAAACCAAGTGTTTGGTCATCTCTTGGTTCAACGAGTAGTGGATACCAACCCTATGGAGACAACAGAATTGAACATAAATGTGGAAATTTTTTCCAAAGCACAGATTGATAAATTGATTAAGGAAAATGACAAACTGAAGAAGGAGCTAGCAAATCAGAGAGAAAAAAAATCTTCCTCCTCCACATTAGAGTTGTACTCCCCATGGCTTGAAAAAAATAAGAGAGTGCTTGATGTATTGGCTGATGCAGCCTACTGGAAGAATTGCCATTTGAAATCCCAGGGGAAATGAAAAGTATTGGAGAAAGAAGTGAAAACCATCAAATATAACACTGTATCTAAAATGATAAAAGAAAGGTTCAATAAAATGATGAAATGTGCTATTGAATGTTGGGAAGTATTCAAACAGACACACATTGCATTGGTGGAGAATGAACAATTGCAGCCTAGAATGATGGAGAAAAAATAGGAGCTCCTAGATAAGAATGTCATGAAAGGACAAATATTGCTGTCATATAAAAAGTTGGTAGAATCACATAATGGATATCATAATACGCTTAGGGAAGATTTCGACTGCTTTGATTCAGTCCCACTCCCGACACTTCATTTTGGCATTGGAAATCCGCGAGAATATGATAATTGGAAGGAAGAGCTTGCTGGGCTTCTAACTGTTGCGTTGCAAGAAATAAATGATGAGGTTATGGTTTTACAAAACACTCATAAGCAACTCGAAAAAATAATGTTTATGGAATATGATATGAAAGAGGTGTTCTCTAACATGGACACCTATGTTGAACAAGAGTACATCCATCACCTCTCTGCAGTCAATCTATTTATTAGCCAAACTGTAGATGTGTCAGAATCAGATCCAATGGGACAACCATCAAATTCAGAGGAAGAACGCCAACCAACAACATGATGAGTGCCCTATCATGGAGTAGAAGCCTTGAACAGAGCTTAGGTGGTCTGTGGTCATGGGCTTCTGCTTGGAGATTAACGCATCGGTGCATTCACCTATGACATTATTTTATTTATAATTTGAGTTATGTTTAGTTGTCAAACGTCATGAATTTTTGCAAGGGGTTTGTAGCTTGTTGCCTCTCATATATAAGAGAGATCAAGACCCCAATAGGAGATCAATGGATCATCACATCATTTTTAATTAGACTTTAGAGTAGAAAATAGTAAGATAGATAATAGATTGCACCAATTCGCCCATCCATCTCATATCATAAACTATTTTTATAATGCATCTCATTTGAACTTTGAAGATAAATACAATGGAGAAGGTTACACATATTTACTGATTTTCTTTCGAGTGTTCAACTATTGTGGATTCATATGCTTATAAGTTATTAACTTATTTTGTTGTCTCCAAAGTGGTTGTTTATGTTATTCAAATTGAGTGTGTGGAAGTACAATTAATTTGTTAGTACATTGAATTTGAATTCTTCAAGAATTGGGGTTGTGACCATGGGGTTTTAGATTTATTTATGGACATGATCATTGCTCAAGTAGTAATGTGGGCCACAAAATGGATCTTGTCACACAAATCTCTACAATTTGTGCTAATCATAAAATCAAATGTAGTGTATTTTTGCAGTATGTGGGATGTGGGTGAGGTGTAAGTTGGTGGATACTGATCAGGATTTTTAGTTAGAACATAACATAAGCTAATAGTTCAACTTCCATAACCTAGAAGCTCTACCAAGAAGTAAATATAATGAGCTAACAGTTCAACATCCATAACTTGGAAATGGAAGCTCTACCAAGAAGTAAATATAATGAGCTAACAGTTCATCACTAGTTCAAATGATAAAATAAATAATACATAATCTAGATAATTAAACATTATCACATTACTCAAGTTTGGATTTGAGCTTTTTAATTGAATTTCACATGAAGGAGTACATATTGGCATTGGCAATGCAAAATCTTTCCAATGACCAAAGACAAGTCTACACAGAGCTGAGTTGGAACTTCGAAACTCATATGATCAAAGATTGAAAATAATAAATCGAGTCACTGTATCAACTTTTCTAGCAACTTCCACTCTTCAGTTGGTGGAATTTCGATTTTCTCTAACTGATGTTGTTTGACTTGAAGTTTTGTTAACATTTCATGATTGTAATTGGAAATGGAACCTGTCTTGAATTCTTCAGTCAATTTTGCATTCAAGTTTATCAGTGTTCTGATGGAATCCAAATAGTTCACATCTTGGTTATGAGGAAACTGGTCCAAATCAATCTTCCTTGTGCCTTCTATCTTCTTTCTGAAACCATCCTTTCCAATGAATCGCTCATTTGTGTCAAAAGCCTCTGGAAAACCAAGCTCTGTGAAGTTCCTTACCTTTTCATCCACCACCTTCATCTTGTCTGCAACCAAATGCAAATATTCCTTTGTTCTAGACATTCTCAAACACTTTTCAATGATAGATGACAACTTCATTGAGGTTTCAATCCAATTAGTAATCCCTTTTGATTTCAGATCATTGTCACTGGCTTTGTAGACTGTTTGTAGAACTTCATTTGCAGATTTCTCTAATTCCACCACCTTTTTGTTGTCCACTAAATATTTGTTGATCTTCTTATAATGTTGTCTGATAGCATCAATCAATTGAAACATGTCACACAAATGATCAAACCTCTACATTATTTCATCCCAAATCTTTTTTTTTCATATGCCTCACTGTATCTCTACAAAATGCAGATAACTTATTTTGAGAAGACTTAATTTCTTCTTTTGCTTCCGTCAGCTCTGTCTCCAATCTTTCATTTGTTTTTCTCTATTTCTCCAATTTTTTTTCCCACTGTGTATTTCCCTTCGCAATGCTTAGTCTTATTTTTTTTGAAGTGAACTTTTCCTCATCATATTTCTTGTTGCTCTCATCTAGTCTTCGCTTCAGGTCATTCACTTCTCTCTCATTTGATTTATCCTCTTTTCTTGTTGATGTAGAGGAAAATTTTATTATTCTTTTTTCTAATTCATTGCTCTTGTTATTTGCTGCTTTCCTCTTTTCTTTCTCACTTGTTAGGTCTTCCTATAACTTTTCTATTTGGGTATGCAACCTTTTCTTCTCTCTATCTTGCTTTAGCAATGATGTATACACCAATTCATTTTTCTTCTTTGATACATTAATTTTGTCAGTATTTTTCAGGCTAGAAAAATACAATTGAAAATTGGTTACCTGGTATTCAGATCGATCCATCTGATTTGTTGGTTTGTTTTGAACTTTGTGAACAACAATTGTGTACTCCATGATTTCTTTATTTGTGTCAAATGTGGGTAATACCATGGTTGTTGCAGTCTCTGAAGTTACAATAGACACACTCTCCATCAGTTGCTTCTTTTCTTTTTTATTCAAGTCTGATTTCTTTTTAAACTCTTCAATGAAATCATAACCTGGGGAGGCAGGAACAATGGAATGCTTGAATGGAGAAAGAATAGGAGTACTTGCAGTTGCTAATGATGTCACACCCACACTAACTGGAATTGTGGGAGTGTTTGAAAATAACTCTTTTGTGGTACTGGTGGATCCACTGATAGTGTGACTTGGACCTGTCAAAATCCTTTGCCTCTTTTGATTGCCTTGATCACCTGGTGTTTCCGTGGTATCTTTTATTGTTTTCCTCTTAGTATTATGTGTAATTTGTCATTGTAGCACATGCTGATTACTACTAGTACTACTACCCATACCATTTCCACCAATGGCACTCCCAGTTGCACTAAGCTATCCACCAAGGGCATGTCATAGTTGTGATTGTATCTGACCATGAGGATGAGGACTAGAAGCTCTAACAAATTGGGTTTGACTTGTATGCCCTTGGTCTAATTTTTCACCTCCAAACCCAAGGCCAGATTTATCACCTGTTTTTCTATGCTCAACACTTGGTATTGTCCAAGGGCCTTTTCCTTTGGACCCTAAAGGACCACCTTCATAACAAATTTTTTCAAGTATGGTTGCTCCTGAAGTATATGTTGAAGCATATTCTTCTTTTGCGGCCTCACTTAAACCAGGTTTGTAATTGGCATGGCTTTGTTCTTCTTCTTCCTTATCAATATCATCATCAGATTCATCACTTCCTTTGCTTGCACGTTCATTAGGATGCTCTATATTCCACAATTTGCTAAACTCTTTATCTTCTTCGTTAGCTCCATACTCTGCAAGAGCTCTTGGATCACCTAGGTCCTTCCTCATAGACCAAAAGGTAGTAATTTTTGATCGTGACCAATTTTTATCTATAACTTCCTTCTCTAGAGAACTTGGAATTTTTACTCTACTAGATGGTTTATCCATTTTTTCATAAAAATTATTGTATGTCCTGATTGTCTTTTGGTGCAATGCCATAATTTTTGCTGACAATTGTTCAAAAGAAATACCATTCTCAGCAGCACTTTTCTCCATTGCTATTTTGACCTCATCCCAAGAATCCTTGTTTCTTAAGTTTTCAAGCAAGGGTTTACTTTGATGTTGAATTCTATTTGCAACATTCCTATTGGCCACAATCATTGATTTAATGATGTCACATGGATCATACTTTCAATGACAGATAGCATCAAATGTTAACAAAATCAAAAGATTATGTTCCACACTAAATTCTTTTCTCTCGAATGTGAACCCTCCACATGAAAAAAAGGTAAAGAAGGAAATAAGGTCTTCTTTTGCTAACTGAGAAAGTGTAGTTCATCAGCACTCTGCACCTGCCTTACATATTCCAATGCAAAAACCCTTTCTGTCACATGTATTGGAAGTTTTTATGGCTGTACTCCCAATCCATAAAATCTTAGCACAATATATTCTTCCATTAAGTACCAATTAGCCAATTGTATTTCTTTTCCTAGTTGCATGCAATTTCTACATGACATAGGCAATCTAGGCATTGGAGTATTTGTAATTACTTGATGCAATGGAGCCACAAAGTAGTCTAAAAAATGACTGTAGTTCCTTCGAGAATCATGCATTCTTATCTCAGTGGTCCACTCATATACTAGAGCCATTTTATTTTCCTCTGCATTACTATAGGGCTGAATCTGAAGCTTGCTAGTTTGAAACATTCCTCTAAATTTGAGTAGAAAAAGATAGCACAAGTAGGTTGTGAACCTAAATGTCTTTGTGGAACTTGCTTTAATCATTAAAAATTGTTTATGCATGGATTCTACAATGTGCTGAGTATAATTATATTTGACATGTTCATCAACATAATGGATATTATATACCATTTCAAGGAGGCTTGCACCCACTTCCAAATTGCTATCCAGACCGAGGCAAAATGCTAGAATGGAAATAGTATCCTGAACCCACGGTTTAAAAATATCCAAATTATAAGGAGGCTTATGATCACCTTTCAATTTGTTTCTATCCTTAACTATTCTATTTAAGAAATCATTTTTCAGCCTTTCTTCCACTGCTTCATAATCACTAGCAAGCTTTTCTAGATCAATGTGGTGGTTTCCAAATTCTTTGGTTGTAAACCCCAATAGTTTTCCAAGTTTTTCTGCATTAATGGATAACAATTCTTCTTGGTTATCTTTATTAACAATTTCTCTTTTCTTATCATCATAATTTTTGGCACATACCATGATAAATTATGGGCAAGGGAAAACTTCATGTAACATCATGTGCCCTAATCCAGTTACCCACGGTGCACTGATACTATCAACTTTCTTTTTCTTTGCAGCCTTATTCTGAGATGTAAATCTAAGTTCTAAGGTACACCTACCATAGATTTTAGGATCATAAATATCATGGTACCCATCGGTGAAACCTGGGGTTTTAAGCAATTCTACATAATGGATTTTTTATTGGACATTGCTCTAGTCAAACTGGTGGTAGACATGCTTATACAAATGTGAAGTGAAATTTGAATTCCCTAATAAGTAATACCTATTAGTCCTCCTTAATTTTAATGAATTCTTGAGTCTCTAAACCCAAATTTCAAACTTTGACAAAATAAGAATTTAAGAAATGTCAAACGATGAAATGTAGCTGCGAAAATTCTTTCACTTACCTAGATTCTGAGTCCCGACTCTTGAAAACTGGAATGGCGTTGTTGGAAGTGGAACTATGGAATCCAAAACAGGGTGGTGCACTACAACGAGCAATCTGAAGAGTGAAGACTTTAAAAATCATTGTACAATTTCAAAGTGCAAAGTGTTTTAAATGTTTTTTTTCTCGTAATTGGAACATTAAAGTGAATGATATGTGTTAGGAGTTAGGTCTACAAGTCTACAAGACTACAAGTTGAAAATTCTTAACCATTGATCTTTCTAAATCTAATGGTTATAGGGTGATTCCATAGGTTTAAGTTGGGAAGCCCATCGCTCTGTGCATTTCATTACGAAATGCAACTACAACCATACATCAAATGTTCATCCAACTGTTGAAACTTGAGTAATTTATGAATTATGATATTAACTTTAAAAATAAACATTAATCACTTGACAGTTTGAGTTGACACTTAGCAGTACAAAGTGCTTTAAATGCTTTGTTTCTTGAAATTGGAACATTAATGACTAAAGTGAATGACATGTTTTAGGTATACAAGTTGCAAATTCTTAATCTTAACCATTGATCTTTCTAAATCTAACGGTTATAGGGTGATTCCGGAGGTTTAAGTTGGGAAGCCCATCGCTCTGTGCATTTCATTACGGAATGCAACTACAACCATACATCAAATGTTCATCCAACGGTTGAAACTTGAGTAATTTATGAATTATGATAGTAACTTTAAAAATAAACATTAATCACTTGACAATTTGAGTTGACACTTAGCAGTACAAAGTGCTTTAAATGCTTTGTTTCTCGAAATTGGAACATTAAAGTGAATGACACGTCTTAGGTCTACAAGTTGCAAATTCTTAATCTTAACTGTTGATCTTTCTAAATCTAATGGTTATAAGGTGATTCTAGAGGTTTAAATTGGGAAGCCCATCGCTCTGTGCATTTCATTACAAAATGCAACTACAACCATACATCAAATATTCATCCAACAGTTGAAACTTGAGTAATTTATGAATTATGATATTAACTTTAAAAATAAACATTAATCACTTGACAGTTTGAGTTGACACTTAGGAGTACAAAGTGCTTTAAATGCTTTGTTTCTCAAATTGGAACATTAAAGACTAAAGTGAATGACACGTCTTAGGTCTACAAGTTGCAAATTCTTAATCTTAACCGTTGATCTTTCTAAATCTAATGGTTATAGGGTGATTCCAGAGGTATAAGTTGGGAAGCCCATCGCTCTGTACATTTCATTACAGAATGCAACTACAAACATACATCAAATGTTCATCCAACAGTTGAAACTTGAGTAATTTATGATATTAACTTAAAAAAATAAACATGACGCATGTGTTTTAAATTCAATACCATAGGCATTGGCCTAACAATTCTTTATCAGTGGAACCCCCATCACAGCCCCACCAATGGCCCGAAGGAAGACTCATAACTCATAAGGTGCGCTCCCCGATATACCGATAGAGTTAACAAAAGTAAGCACATCGTTGTAACACATAAACATTAGTGGAACGAATGATTGCATTCCCCTGATGGCTCGATATAACCATGAATTATCAAGTGCATATTGCATAAATTATATTACTTAATTTCTCAAAAGAAAAAAATTAATTTGAATATATTAAATTATTAATAGACACTGAAGTTTCGAACTCAGAAAACAACTCTTTACTCTTAAGCGTAAATGAATAACGAAGATTCAAGGAATCAAGAATAACACAACACAACCATTTATTTTATTGCAACTGAATTTCAATGTCACATTATTACATATCTTTTTACAAACGAGTAGCACTATAGCTCCTATTTTGTATAAATAACATATGTCAATGTGTCACTTTAGTACTTTACATAGACAAAATTTAATAATTTATTCCAAGTTGTTGCTCGTTACAATGGATTACAAATTGATTCCAATTTCCAAGCTTTGCTACTGAAAACTTACTAGAAATGTAACTCTAAAAATAAATGCATGATTCCAAGCTTCTGTTGGTGACAATGTAATACAAATGTGGCTCTAAAAATAAATTCATGATTCCAAGCTTTTGCTGGTGGATTTTCCAACCATGCTGGGGAAAGGGGGTTCCAATTAGTCCTAGGGAAATGGGAGCCGTGAAGATACAAAATGTACTTATCCCCTTTGAGAACCAGAGCCATGCTGGGGAAATGGGAGCTGTTAGAGTACAG
This sequence comes from Sequoiadendron giganteum, assembly GCA_007115665.2. Taxonomy (NCBI): domain Eukaryota; kingdom Viridiplantae; phylum Streptophyta; class Pinopsida; order Cupressales; family Cupressaceae; genus Sequoiadendron; species Sequoiadendron giganteum. The sequence continues at coordinate 482,509,489 of CM021109.1, forward strand.
GAGGAGAAGCAAATCTGATCTCGTATTTTTCACATAGCTTCCATGCACCGGTATAGCACTTACCTCCATCAGAGCTCCTCATCCTGGTTCAAAACCCGTCTGAAAATTCAGGTTAACCAAATCAACTTCTTTCCAATTCCACCCATTCTGAACTTGAAGGAAATTCGTCTTTTACTGATTACTCTGTAACTACATAAATGTAGGTAGGAGAATTTACAGTATCCCCAATACTGCATCATCTTCTTCGTGAATCCTTATTAACCCTAGAAAATAAAAACCCTTATGGCATTATCTACTAATCATTGAATCACTATCCCTATTTATGGGCCACTAGTGCCACTACTAGCTTGTATAATTAAAATGTTTAATTTGATTGACGTCTAGCTATGTGCCAACTTGAACTGTACCTCAAGCTGACAAGCTGTCAAAATCACTCAAAGTTCAAACGATATGAAATCATTAAAAATATTGTTTCATTAAATCTATGAGTTGTCCAAGAAATTGCTTCGGATGTTCATATCACATATGGCATTAATCGCCACCACTGCTTGCACTAGCATTATGACAACCACACTTTCTTCAAAAAGAATGAGAATTTCAATTAAATGAAATGTACAATGTCAAGGCATTGAAAAGACAGAATGAGTGATGAGTGACGAGCCTTGATCTTGCCACATGTCTGCATCTAACGGTTATAGTGTTATTTCGGAGGTTTCAAATTGCAAGTCTAGTGCTTCAAAGATTTACTTCCAGCATGCAACTACAGTTGTCCATCGAACATTCAACGAACAACCCCTATGATTTTTTGTTGGCATATCTATTTATTTTGCCGCTAGATTTTTTTACTATTTTGAGATTCTTTTTAATTCGCCAATGAAAATATATTTTTTGCTTTGAAAAAAGGTTTTAATCGCCAATGGAAAAAAAATCTGGTTTGAAAAATGGTTTTATTAGCCAATGAAAAATATTTTATTCGATTAAAAAAATTTGCAATTCGCCAATATTTTCCACGAACTTCTGGGGATTATAAAAGATTCGCCAATTGGGATGATTTTTTTTCCCGTAAAATGAAAAAAATCGCCAATAAAATTAATATTTTTCATCGGGAAGTATACCGGATTGGCCAAGATTTTACACCTGCACTGAGGGGGGGGGTTTCTTAAAGTTTTCCCTGGTGTGAGATTAGGAATTTTCTAAAGGATAGAATTTTCAACTCACTTATAAATCAAGTAAACCATTCTTTCAAATAAACTCTTGAATATACACTTGACAAGAAATTGTGAGCTAAAAAAAATTATCACACACTCTTGAATGGTTTACTTAATTTAAAAGTGATTTTAAAATTCTATTCTTTAGAATGTCCCTAACTTCACACATGAAATTCTATATATTGGGAATATCTTCATTCACCAAACTACCTACATACACCACTTTCAAATGGGATCAAGGAGTATATTTATAGTTTTGGTTTTTGATCTATGTTTCATGTAAATACATGAGTGGGTACACAACCCTTTCTAGGGTTCGATTTCTCTAGACAATTCTTCATCGACTGCCACCCACTTAGGTGAAATAGTACAAAAACCTAATTAAAAATCTACTAAAAGCCACACTCCAAAGAGATGTTTGATCTTGAGTTTGATTGTAAATACTTCCATGTTTTCCTATAACCTAAGTTTGTTTCACTTTATTCAATAGTTATTGGTTTATTCCATTGGGTATTAATACCTTACTCAGAAATTGCCTTTTATCACCTAATCCAAAATTCAATTAGTTCAAGAGTTCCAAGTACAAAACTAATCAAGTTAACATGGCTAACTATAAATAGTTCAATTAACTAGAGTAGTCACATGATTAAACAAACAATAATAATAATATTAGTTATTCAGCTAAATTAATTTTACGACAATAACACCATACCATTAGTTGAAAGTGCTCTTACTAGAAATTCAAATCTATTAGAAATCTACTTCATTCTTATACTATCATTAACAATTTAATAAAAAACAAAATTTAGAACCCATGGCTATAAATGATATCACTTGCCAACTATGCACAATATCTTGATAGCCATGCAAAATGATAACCAAAATGGAGACCTCATGATAATTGTATTAATTCAAATGATAATTTTATCTTCTAACAAAATATTTGATCAACAAGAATTTAAATATAGCATTATGTACTCACCTTTCCACTAAATAAATGACCTACTAAAATGCACACATTAGTATTTCATATAATATTTATAGTTCAATAACTCCATATTTATTCTATAAATAACTAACTATCTAGTTAAAATAATCTACAAAAATCTATACACAATTATTTTGATATTGAGAAGAAATAATTTTTCTAAGATTAGAAGAATCCTTATCACTAATCTTAGTTAACTATGAAAGATTGAAATAATCATTAAGAAATTAGGACTTTGTAAATCATCTTACGTAATAGAAATAAAATTAAAATATCATCCTAATTCAAAAAAACCAAGGAAATAATATCATATGTACTAATTACCATGATTCCTCTTTTAGAGTTACAATTCGTAGGTATCCTAAATCTTCTCACTTACTATGTGGAACAATAAGAAAAAATAATGTATTCACAAATGATATCTTAACATTTTCAACAACCTCTTTAACCTAATAGCTATAACAATAATCAATAGAATGATAGGATAATGCACAACATTTGAAATCAAGTAGAAAAAACCATAAGATGTGCAACACTACTTCATTGAATCAAATGGATAAGGAAGGTACCTTGTTGGATGCTAATCCACCTAAGTGATATATTGCTTGAAGATATTTTCATACATCTGAAACTTTACTTCCTTGAGTTTCCCTATCTCATATTTAATATTTCATGCTCATAAATAAAGTCACAAATACTTGTTTTAAATATCAATAAGTATGTTTACCAAAGTTTCCATTCTTTCCAAGGATTGAACTTACACTTTGGTTAATGGATTTGTTGAGATCAACTCTAATTATCTAAACATAAAAGCTTATATAATAACCAAGGTATATGTATTCCAATTAATCATTCAAAGTCCAACATACCACTTCATTCGATAGTTTAATATGTAAAAAATAATGAATACCTATTTGCTAACTTATCAAAAGAAATAAAACTATTGTGTTAATTTAAGTCACTACTATACAATACTTAATGAATATTGAATATGAAATGAGTCAATTATAATTAAAACAAAATTCAATAACTAAAATAGATTATTGATGACCATCCAATGGTAATAAATTAATTCTACACAAGTAATGTTTTTAGGTAGCGAATTTAATGTCATTTCTCCAATATTTTAAAGCATGAATAAGAAAAGGTTATTAAATTTATTTCCAATATTAACCACTTATTACTAAAGACTACTAAATCCATAACCGATTCTAGACCTTTACTATTGCATGATGATAGATCTCTATTTGGCATTCATTTAGAACACAAAAATGATCCTAATGAGGTTGATAGTCCAATATTTCCTCATTTTGTTTCTATCCAATCACTTTAACATATATAATGACTATAACAATAATCATGCAAATATCAATCAAAATGATAACTTACAAACAATTGATATAATCCAATCCTATGTCATACTCAATAAATATTAGCTAGTAACTATTCAAACTAAAAAATCAATTAATATCTAAAATCAACTATTGATAAAATGTCTTCAATTTGTCAAAGAATATCAAGTTGAAATCTTATCAATTAATAACTCAAAAATACTTATGGATTAACAATTCTATTCGTTACAATTCCAGGTTTATGAAATGCATCATACAAAGCAAGATCATTGGCGTTTATATTTATTTTATTTTTCTTAGATGTGATCCTTACCTAGGCCATCAATAATTTTCAAAACTCCAAGCAAGACTCCAATTTTCCTAGGCAACAACCCAACTCCATTAATGTTGCAGCTATACTCTCTCTAAGTCATCCTTCAAATTTGTTTTGTTGATAAACTTCCTAATAACTTTTAGTGCCTTCATCTCAGCAAATTGGTTACATGGAGAACTGATATATTATATTTCCATTTCAAATGTTTGGTTTTATTGCAAGATAATTTTGTAGAAGAATAATGTGTTCCAACAACACAATAAAGTCCTCTGAAAAAATAGTTGTCAAATGTATATTCACTCTTTCTTTCCAAAATAAAATCCTTTCATTGGAAATGGCAATATTCTCATCAAGACATAGTACAAAAGGTAGAGGATACATTCTAAGTTTTACCAATCCACTCTGACTCTAAATTTTGAAAAAATCCAATATCATTTGAATGGAAATTCAAGTAGCATAGCACAAACTATTTTTCTTTTTGACTGTTAATTTACACAAGCATAGTTTTGTAGTCAATTATGGATCATTTAGTTTTTGGTTAAACACTAGCATCTATAGTGTTTTATACGAGGATTGATTTTTGAGTGATTCATAGTGCAAAAGTTTCTTGCAAGGCTACATGAGTGTATGGTGCATAAAATTCCATTAGTTTTATTTGTAAGGGTTTTGGGTCCCTTCAAAATCTTTTTTTTTTGTTAATCAATTTTTTTATACATTAACAAAGCTCCAATTTGCAACAAGTATTGTTTTGAGGTCAATCTCCAATATAGGTTTGTCTTTCAAGATATCAGAAACAATGTGCTCATGGCTTGAGTAGTTAGGCAATTCAGATACCCCACATTTGAAGCTCATGATGGAATTTAGCATACATCATAAGAGAAACCAAGACTTCTCAATACCCATGTGGGTCTTGTTTTGAGATAACAATAATTTTGTTTTAGAATGAAATAAAACACCACAAAAATGATTCAATTGTGTATAATCTTCCTAAATATATTACCAAGTCAAGGAAAGTGAGATTATTTTTGTGATACCTGTGCTAAAATGGGAGCTTTGGAACAGGGTATGGAAATCCATCAAGTGTAAAGGATAGTTGAAAAGACTAGAACTTTCATGCAATAGAATTAATAGACATGAACCTCATGGCTGTAGACACAACTGCCTTGGTAGACATGCATAGAAACTAGTAGAGCATAGACAAGACACATGATCCATTTATCCAAAATGCCAATGTCAACTTACATGCAAAAAGTGGAAAATATGACATACAAAAAAAATTCTTGAATACATAGAGATGACACAATATTTTGATCAAGTCCTTAATGATATGTCATCTCATGAAATGCAATGACTACAAGATATGTACCTAAGAAAAGCTACAAAAAAATAAATTAATGAATGTGATTAACAAAGGTGGAGATATCATCCATGTAGGTGTAAGGATATCTTTAATTAATATAAAGTGTGATGGAAATTGGGTTTTAGTAGATACAAAGTTGTGGCTATCATAGTAGAATAGTCATGAGACAGTGGAAATATAGACAAATCCCAAACTCATCATAAATCAATCCTTGAAACTAAGATTGTAAAATAAACTATAAACATAAACTATAAATCAAATAAACACATACCTGTAAGTCCTTTCACATCATCTATCTCCTACTTGTTGGTAGCCATATATGTTTACCATGAAATTCCTTGCATGATATAGACCTTACCAAATGAATACTTCTTTCACCTTCTAGCACCACCTCCCCTCTTGAATGCCTAATCCCTCTCTGCAATCTACTCCTCCTTCCTTTTCCAATGATGGATTGAGATTTTTCTCCCTTATTTTTTACAACTAAAAAGAATAGATAATCAATCGAAGAGAATAATGAAGAATTTGAGAATGAAGAATGAATAATGCATGCCACTTTAATCCATGATGGCATCATATTTATATTGTTTTTACCCTCATATTCATGCCCCAAATGGAGGTTCCAATGTAGCGAAGTGGACACTTTTTGTTTTGTTTTGAAGTTAAATTCCTCCATCACTGGTGGCATGGTAGAAACATCCCCTCCATGCAACTACTAGTCAGTTGGAATTATACTCTTGACATCCTTTCATTAATGCCATGACTATGAGTGACAAGCTAAAATATCCACAAAGTTATATTGATAGATGTGGAGATGGTCAAACATGCATGTTTTAGTTCTTTTAAAAATAAACAGTGACTTTACATAATCTTATATACCATGACTTAGAGTTTAGTCTAGAATTCAAAGTGGGTCATTGGCCACAAATGACTGAGTAGTCTCAAATTTGGATTTAGGGGATAATTGTTTGTTGTTTTAAATCTTGGGTAATTAGTATTATTAGGTTTATAATTCACTTAATGTTTATAATTAGGCTCACAAAAGTTATGGTAAATTACGATTTGATAATTTTAGGTTTATGGTCTATGGTCTATAATTTAGCAAGTATACATTTTAAGGCTTAAATAGTTTAACTTATTTATAATTTGGAATTCATATTTGAAGGTTTATGGGTTAGGGTGCTTAAGATTCATAGTTTAGAGTTCAAAGTAATTTTAGTGTTTGGGACTTATGATTCACACTTTATAATTTAGGATTTCTAGGCTTTCTTAAATAGAGTTTGGAATTTAGGATTCAAGTTTTATGATTTATAGTTTATAATTTATGGCTTAAAATTTAGGAGTCAACAAAAATTATAGTTTAGGGTTCATATTTTCCAAGGTTTATTTTATGGTCTATGGATTAGGATATAGGGTTTTGTTCAAACTTAGGTTCAAGGTTTATATTTTAGGGTTTAGTTTATTTTCTATGGTCTATGGATTAGGATATAGGGTTTTGTTCAAACTTAGGTTCAAGGTTTATAGTTTAGGATTTAGTGTGTATAGTACACAAGGTTTAGAGTTTAGGATTTAGGGTTTATGGTTTATGGCCTATGTTTTAGGGTGAGTTTTATATACATTAGTGTTTTTCATTTAGATTTTATAGTTGAATGGTTTTATGCATTATAATCTAGGGTTCAAGGTTTAACGAATCTATGGTATTTTAGAGATAGAAATTACATATGGTCTATTCTACTCTATAGCTTGCACTCATTTTAATGTTCACTCCCATAACAAGTTTAGATCCCATTTAGCCATTTTCTCAACTTTTATCCCATTCCAAGTGTTAAATGTGTCATTCTATATATTTTTGTCAAATTTTATGTTTTATTTAACATCTCACTTTATATTCTCTATTTTGGTCACTTTTATTGCTTTTGATCCATTATAGAAACTTCCATATGTACAAATATGTGTTTGTGGTTAAGATTTCACCCACTAAAAATTTAAGAATAAAAAGGTTGATAAAATCCATGGGATAATAATATAACATGATTTAAAAAATTATTTGCATCTTCTAGTTAATGTTGCGACTTCCCAAGGATCAATCTCATTGGTGAAGGTGAGAATTTTCATACCCATTAAAATTTAAGGATTCAAAATCTTTCTCTCTCATTGATTCACATACTACTGAGTTTTTGAATTCTATCAATTCTCATTCTCCACTCTTATCATTTTTAAGCTTTCATTACAATAATACGGTCATTCTTACCCTTCCTACACTCATAAAAACCTTGTAAAATTATACTCATTTTTCTCCAAGATTTTTAACCTACACTAAGCTCTTGATGTAAAGTTATTTATACATTTTCTTCTTAACACATTTCATTAATACTTTAGAGCCTTAAAGCGTTGTGATACCCAAATCATTTTTCTTGGGTAAAAATCTATCTTGTTATTAATTGTTATTTCTCTTATTTATAATCTTTGACATTGTATTTATTATAGAGTTTACTTACATTGAACTTCTATTTTTGTGGTATTATTTATATTATTATTTTTCTAAAGTCCTCTTCTCGTCTCTTCTATAATTTCTCATTTTGAGATTGAGATTCAAATTATAGCGAAGTTTCTTCCCGCTTCTTCTTTGAGTGAACTCCAACACTCTTCTTCCTCTTCTTTTTAGCTTGAGAAAGTGTTGTGTAAAGTTTCTCCTCTCTTTTTTGAGTGATTTCCCCAGATTTTATCTTATTCTCATTTACCTAATTAGATTCAAGGAAATTCTCTTGGATTATTTTTCTTCTTTCTCACATATTTCAAGTTTCTAAAATTTATTTATAATAATTTATTTTCTATCGATACATTGTATTTTTTATTTTTGACATGTCTCCATCATAAAATAGTTTTATAAAGTATGAATCTAGATTATTTATTTTACAAACATAATTTTTCAAACCCTTGGTCACAAGTATTAAGTGCACATACAATCATATTGACTATTTGTGAATTTGAAATTCAAGATTGGAGCTTGACCATTTTGTCAAACTCCTAAGTACTCCAAACAATTTTTCCTTTTCCTCCTAACATGTAAGATTCACTCCTCATTAATGTTGGTTTGATTTTTCTACCTATATTAAATAATTTTAAGTAGTTCATTTGAAAAAAATTCTTTATTACATGAACCTAGTATTTTGTTCATCTATTTCTTTACTATTTTGAAAATTTCCAAGTCTTTATTTTTTTACTATTGTTTTTATTTTTTGAATACAAAAAATTAATCCAAAATCATACAAAAATCCTCATTATCATAATAAGGTCCCTAGCTCTGACAATCCTCATTTCTTCTATTAGTAATTTTTAACCTACATTTAGCCTATCTAATAGAAATTAGTTTCTTTTGTTAGTCTCTCATGTATAATTTTTACTTTAAATTAAATTATATTAAGCTTAAAATCTCCTAGTTTTTAAAATATTAATTATTGATCATAGTATATTTCTTAAGTTGAAGAACCTATTTTAAGTAGGACACATTGTCAATCTATCGAGGAGAATAAAATAATTATTTATTTTAATCATTTCCTTCATAATTGTTTCATTTCTACTTTTATTTAGTTATAAATAATAATAGTTTATTTTCAATAGAGTACCTAAAATAGAGGTTAGCAATATAGGAATTTACTTGTACTAGATAAATTAGTTTACTTTTTACCCATTTCAGACATATGGTTTAACTAGCCTATATTGTAGAGTTTATAATTCAACTTATTTATAATATAAGATTTATATTTTAAGATTTATAGTATAAATATAATGGCATGTGTAGGATCATGATGGGCCAAAAAGTGGCAATAGGAAAAAGTTGTGTTCTTCACTCACCAAAAAACGCGGAAATCCCAAGTTGACTTTCTTTTGGATTGGGTGTTAGTACATTGCTCCATAGCAATGCCCAAGCCTAATTTTTACAAATCGGATATCCAATTTTTAAAAGTATAAAAAATCGAGGTTGGGCAATATTTGAAAACATTTAAAAATGTATTGTGGCTGCAAAATTTTGGTGCCACAAAACGGATATTCGATTTGAAATGGATAGACCCAAGAGTAATTAGGAGGTGTAGGGTGGACAAGAGATATAGAGAGAGGGAGGGAAAGGGGGAGAGAGAGAGAGAGGAAGGAAGGTGAAGGGAGAGGGGAAGAGGGGAAGAAGGGGAGAGAGAGAGGGAGAGAGAATTAGGAGGGGGAAGAGAGAGTGGAAGAGGGGAAGAGGGGGAGAAGGGAGGGGGAGAGAGAGAGAGAGAGAGAGAGAGAGAGAGAGAGAGAGAGAGAGAGAAGCTGGG